>CM051026.1:101360408-101580408 GCA_027627225.1 Congeria kusceri
TGCATTGACGATGCTACTTTGTCTGGGTGTCTTGTTAACAAGCAAATGCGGGCGATAATTATTTTGATTTAATCGTACAAGTAATATACTAATAATATAGTTAGCGCGTAACGATTGAAAGTAGTATCTTTCTGAATTCACCCGTTCATTTTCACCAACATTTATCCATTCACATTGCACGACAGGGCGAAGTATATATTGTAAATCCAATTTGTGGCGAATCGTTATAGTGGCAAATCGTTATTACACTCTGGCGAATCGTCATTAAACTGTGGCGAATCGATATGTGGCGAATCGTTATTGTGGTGAATCCTTACTCATTATATCACTCGGGGCCTGGAGTTTCATCAGCAGCTGAAGCAAAAAAATAAAAAAAAAAGAATTTACTAGTAGCTTTGACTAAAACAATTAAAATTGTCTTCATTTTTATAGTTCTATGCAAATAATATTTTTAACCATTGCCCTTTTAATTTGTGTCACACAGGTAATAAACACATAGGTATCTACTGTACAGTAGATATTTTTTGCCGATAACGAACATTTCCATAGATTTGATATTTTGATCAGTAGTAAAATAATAAAAGTCGTTTACCTTTTTCTCGTCTTGATTTTATATCCACACTGTTAGTTAAATGTTGCCGAATTTATTACACAAAACGTTTCACCACGCCGTGCAAAAAATGTGGTGTTGAATATTTGCTCAACACACAGTTTTAAAATAATGGGTATAAACATCAACTAACATCGAGGGCCTAACGGGTCGTTTTAAGAAAGAAATAAAACATACATATGATTCATTGTATTTCAAATGTAAAAATAAACATTAATTATTTAAATGTATTTAACGTATGTACTACGGTTCCAATCGCACACGTGTATGGGCGTTAACTAAATTGCAACTATCTGAAAACAACTTTTGAATCGTTTAGCCTTCAGTTGAAAATCTGGAACGCGTTCAATATTCCCGTCTCTTGTTATATGTTTATTATGGATACAAAACACCCTGAAGTTGCTCAAATTGCTCTTACGAAATATCATCCAAAACAAAAATAAATAAAAAGCAAATTGTACCACTAGAGCTACTATATTATTTAAGATACCGCTGTATAGCATTTAATGAATTACATGTCGCAACGCTATTGCAGTGCAAGGGGCGGAGCCTATGAATCATACTTCAATGTATTGAAGCGCGAATTGCCAAAAATAAGTCCGAAACATGTTTTCTCTTTCTAGGCAAAAATTTGAAGTATACACTCAATTGTAATTATAATTGTAAGAATTGAAACGCCCTTTTCGGCCCTTCATCGATGTATGTATGTCAGTTTTTGTTTTATCTAATTTGTATATAAAGCCTTCGGCTTGATGCAAATTAGATACCAAACAATCGGACCTTCATACATCGATGAAGCGCCGAAAAGAGCGTTTCAATTATTTAAGAAACAACAACATAAAACACGACCGACTAATATGTTTTTCGAAAGTCGACAAATGCCTTGTGTGCCGATTAGCTCGGTAACTGCACCACTGCCCAGTTATTATCATGGCGATTATGCCTTTTGTGTTTAATTGTGTCTCCAATTGTTCGGTTCACACCTTTGCGCTATCGCGAAGTGACACCTGACAGCACACACCGTTCGGTTTTTTCAGTATTTGTTTAAGAATTTACTCACGCATCAGTCGTTTGGAAACATAACCATTCACTTTTGTCTGACACAAAATACGTTAACGAAATAAATAAAAACATAATCAGATGAAAGAACAGTATGCTGTACCTGTTTATGATTATTGCAATTTAGGGCATACATGTATTACTGACGAGGAGTTACATTTCACAATAAGTGATTAACTGTTTTAGAAATTCTACTTATGGAGATAGGGGAAAGTCCATACCGTACGGAGCTCCTAAAAATAAAAATAAGCAAGAACGGTAACTTTTGGAAAGGAAGTAAAATATTGGAACAAAAATGTTCCCAGTATAATTATGAATAACAGAGGTTATAACAAGAGCGTGAAAGCTTATATTAACATACAATGAAAGGTTATTTTAAGAGAGAAAAAACGACAAGGATTTTAGAAGGAGAAACACCTTCAGCATACTTGTGAAATGTAGAAAAGCAAAGTGTAACTACTAAAGCACTACATCAATAAGAAGAATACAATTGTAACTATATAAAGTATAAAAACAGAACTTTCAAGTAAGATTGCTGATTTTGTTGAAAACCTACACCAGAAAAAAGTAACGATAAGCTAATGATATAAATTATCCAAAAATTAAGTGAATCTCAGCTTCTGGAAGAAAATGTATTGTTATCAGAAGCTGCTATTGTTTCAAAAATATGTGTATTAAATTCCATTTAGTTCTGGATTCACTGCCAACTTTTATGAAATGTTTTGGAGAAAATTATGTACTTTTGTTATACGATCCCTAAATAAATCATTTGTTCGAGAGATCTTAACCTTTACTCAAACTCTTACTCAAGAAAAAAAAACAATACTTGAAGGTGATAAATCAAGATTGTTTCTTAAAATTTGACGACCAATAACTTTCCTAAATACAGTCTACAAGATATGTTCAGGTGTCATTTGAAACAGACTGAAACTTTTTTAATAATTGTATACATAAAGACCAAACAGGTTAATAAAAGGCTGCTATATTGGTGAAAACCACAAGACTAGTATATGACATCAGGCACATTACATATGAAACAGATATCCCTGGCCTGCTTCTGCTAATTGACTTTGAGAAAGAATTTTGATTCATTGTTATGGCCCTTCGTGACGAAAACACTTACCTTTTCTAATTTTGAACCATACATTCAACACTGGATTCTATATAAAGATGAAACATTCGCTATAATTTTGTGCGGTCAATTATCGGATTTCTTTCTCATTCAGCGCGGATGTCGTCAGAGCGATTCCTAATCTTGTTATAGTTTTATTCTTTGTGCTGAACTATTGTCTCTTACAATTAGACGCAAGCAAAATATAAAATGCATTACTTAAAATGATGTAGAAATTATCGCAATTTGCTGACGGCACAACCTTCATTTTGGACGGAATAGAACGATATCTTTATTCAACATTGAACACTTTAAATAATTTGATAGGTCTTTCATGATTAAACATCAATTTTGATAAAACTAAACTAGCATGGGTAGGCAACTACAAGTTTAGATCAGACATCATAAAAACAAAATGGAACAACCAGTGGGATCAACAAAGTTTTCAAATGCTAGGTATTTATTTTCATGTTGATTTGCAAAAGATTTAAGAACGTAGCTATACATATAAACTAGACGAAATAGAGAGCATATTAACAAAATGGAAACAAATACACACGTTTTTTACGCCAATAGGAAAAATAGCTGTAATAAAATCTATGTTAATTTCTTTGTTTATCAGTTTGTTCAAATCCCTTCCAAATCCGTCGCGAACAGTTATTAAACATTTAACCAATATATTGTATGACTATTTTAGGAATGGACAACATGAAGGCAGAATTAAATTTAAATTTTTCATCAAAGAATATTTTTTATGGAGGTCTAAAAATGATAAATGTAGAAGCTTTTATAGAATCAATGAAATTAAAACGGCAAAAACTCTTTTACGAAATAAATGGAAAGTGGTTGAGCATAGCCAACACATAAATAGATTTTAACAAACTCATTGTGGAAAACATTATCCGGAAATGCTATCAAATGAACTAACAAATCCGTACTGGCAATCTGTTTTACTTAGTTCTGCACAATATTAAGAAAAATACCCTTTAATTTTTATCATATTACACTATCCACCTTTTTAATAGCGAGAATATATGCATAGGGAAACAAAGTATATTTTGAATATCTGTTATACGGCACGTTTACATAATGTATGTGATATGTTTGATAATAACGAAAAATTCTTAAAAATCAATGAACTTAACAAAAAATATCGTCTTGATTTTTGTTAATACATAGGTATGAAAAAAGCTATCTTTGCAAGGTTAAAAAAAAACAATATTGAAAAAATCGACTGCAAAGATGTAAAAATACAAATTCCTTTCTTACGCCCTACTGTCAAGACAGTTCTCAAACCTGAACCTGGTGAAAAAGAATGTATGATATATTAAATAGAGAATATCTTAACAATAAAACACAAATGAGCATGTAAATGTAGAATTGATAAGAGAAATATTGTTCTTATTCCTTTTACAGTTAAGATGTAAAATTACACTGGTGTCAATATAGAAATGTTCTCCCAGATTATCTGTTACGCCATTTACTTTTCAAAATGAAGTTAAAATATTCTCCTAAATGCATTTTTTTTTAAAGTATTGATAAAACAATTGAACATATTTTCTGGGAATGCCCTTTGTCAAAAACGGATATAGATAACATTTTCCCCAGTGTACTTTTCCCGTTTTGTAAAATGAACAACTTTCTTATCGGGTATACTTAATCGATGAATACTCTATCAACATTAATTTTTGTATACAAAATTATATTTGTATAAATGTAAAATGTATTCTGCAGAGTCATATATTGAAAATACACGAACGTTTGTAAAAAATAAATATAAATGAAATTCTAAAGCGTACCGCAATCACTCCGAAGATAATTAACACGTTTGAACATGCATGAAAATACACTTTAATAGGAGAAATCTGCTCTCAACACTGATTGTTTTGTTATTGATATTTCTTGTTTTTCCCCATCCTAAAATGTAAAACGTCCACATATGGTGTAAAATGTCTGCCATATGTATATACTTATATTAAATAAACTTTCAAAATGTTTTAATTTTCAACTTTAACGTATAACGCCTGATAGAGATTGTTATTGTTTACGTGAACAATCAGTGTCTTTGACTCGTTTTTTGTACATACCTTAGAAATAAATATGAAATGAAAACCCTTAACAGCATATTCTGACCTCTACAACATACACAACTAATTATACCTTAACCGTATACCTTTGCTATACGCATCAAACTACATAAGACACCTTCATATTGCCATGTTGTTTGTTTTTTCTTAAATGTGCATTATCGTAAATTTTTTGCAGCACAAGTATCTGGACAACGGGAATAAATATGTAGTTTTCTGGTATTTTGTGATGGCAGTTGTGACTATTATCACTGTCTTTACTATATATATATATATATATGTGTGCATATTTGCATTAATTATGTCTATTAATCCACTTATGTTGTGTGTTATTACAGTCATTCTGACCTTTGTCTTTGTTTTCTTTCTTCTATCGTTTTAACTCTCTCTGAATAAAGATAAGTAATATATATATATATATATAACACAATTACTCTCTTACAATTATAACAGCAGGCATAATTTAAGTATTTACAATTTATACACTTCTGTATTAATGTTTTAGTTTCAATACGAAGATGAATCCAAGGAAGTGTGTATCGTGATGACATGGATTGGATACGGACCAGAATGCAGACAGAAACGAAGGGACTGTTACAGCGCGTATGCAAGGTTAATGACTGCGTGGGCAACATCAATTGGATCAGAATGCATTTAATTGCAGGAAGTAAGGCAGAAGGCCTGTCATGCTTTATGGAGAGTGACACCGATTGTATAATGGTGTTCGCTTCAAATGTAGTCTGCCTGGAAGATGGTCTTCAAAACTGGAACATTCCAGCCAATACAACTGCGTTGATGATGGATACAGAACATACATACGCGGGCCACTGTAGGCTTGTGCTATGGCGACAAGCGAGTATTGAGTCGAGAGCTACGGATACTTGCATTTACGAATCATTATGTGATGATGGACGTGGACATGCTATATTGAGCAGTGTTTTATTCGCTGCCCTACTCCCTGGTGTAGAACGTGCAGGACCATCATGGCCGTTAGCAATTGGGCCAATTCACCAGGATACGGTTCCCGCAATGCGTTGTCAATGTACCTTGTTATTGAAAAACTGGGCTAGAAGACCTCGCCATTGGCCACCAGCGAACATCGCAGATAAAGTGGTTTCATTGGGAGCTTTTTTAACTCTTGTTGGATTTAAAGAAAGTCAATACAAACATGTAGAATGGAGGATTTGTTTCAACACTGGGGAAACGGAAGTTATGAACAGCCTTACTGACACTCAGGTAAAAATGTACGTAATTTTGAAAATGATGGTAAAAGATGTACTAAAACCACGACATGAAGAGGTTTGCTCGTACTTTCTTAAAAACATAGTTTTATGGCAAGCGGAGATAAATCCGCAACAATTATTCCACGAACGGAGTTTGTTTCATTGGCTACACGAAGGGCTGGATATACTTAGAATTGCCATATCCACAAGACAACTACCGTACTACATGATACCAGAGAGAAATCTGATGTCAGCTTGTGGAATGGAGGATGAGCAGCAGCGTACATGGGTAGCAACTATCACAGACATGATGGATGAAGGTCAGGGGATAATACTGAGATTGAAGAAGATACGGCAAGCCGTTATCTCCTATCCGGAGCCACTATTGAGCTACAGCAGTTTGAGAACTGAGCTGGAGATGCTAATGCTGGAGTTCATGAACAGAGTTCACCTGTTCCTTGGTGAAACTACGTTTGAATCCTATACGCTTTACTCTGTTGCAGGAAATGTACAGACGATTTCAAGAGCCCGATATTATCCGGGACGAGTTGCTGAAACGAATGTCCGAGATAATAACTGCAGTGTGTCAAATGATGGACGTGGATGTGTATGACACCAATATGTTTTTCGAAATATTTTTTGGAATGTTGAGTTGAAGACATGTAAATATAAGAAAATAATAAAGTAAATGGACCAGGTACGCTAGCATATTGTTAACACTTTCAACAGTCGTGGTATCCAATATAAATCAGTTAGTGAATTCAAATTGCTCTATTGAATAAGTTAAATAAATGCTGTCCTACACTTCTAAGGAAATTAGACAAAGACTAAACAGTGTGCTCCATATTGGTATGCATGTCAAGGAAGTGGTTAAACAACACCGCATTACTAATGACTATAAATAACGTGTTTCTTTACATTCCATAAATAAGCAAGTTTCAATTGAGATGAATACAAGTCAATCAAAACAATCCACACACTGCTAATACTTAACTTATCGTCCTCAATTCCACGTACACGTTAACAGCCGTTTCAAAGATATTATAATCCTGGTAATAATGCAAGAAGTGTTATCCGTTTATTATCAACAGCTTAATGTTAAATTAATACTGTTTTCATCCGGTTGTACACTAACGTATGCTGCTGTGCATAAACAATCGGAAATGTATATTGGTTTTATTAGTGTGCATTTACTGTTCTTAGAAAATAAGTATGTTGTTACGACTATGTTAGATGAATGAAATAAGAACAATATTATATAAGTATATGTTTAAAAAAAACATATATTGGAAATGTTCATAGCAAAGACTTGTTGCGAGTATAACAACTTCACTTCTTTATTCGCGTACAGATCTTAAAAACATAACATTTAAGCAGTAATATTTTTTCTTCATTATTAATTAATTATTACATTAATTAAAAGAACACTATTTATATAATGATTATATCCGATACTTGCTAACCTAAATATTCACGATTAGAAAATAATTCATGCATTCATTTGATTTTTAATTTGTTTATATGTATATACATGTAATATGTTTATTAATTAGTGAAATTAAATTTGGCCATCGAAGCCATCCATATTAAATTGTTTGCATAATTATAAAAAATTGTAATATTCTTAAAATTACAATGAAATGAACAATATTAACACTAATAAACTACACTTAATTTTTTTTTATTTATTTCAGCATGTTTGACTATTATTTTTGCTGCATGTTTTATACATGAATTCCATGCACGAACAAGTATTATGAATTGTCTTTGTTTTTGTCATTAATTAAGCATGTTTGACATATCTTAAAAACATAACATTTCAGCAGTAATATCTTGTTTTTCACTATTTATTAATTATTGCATTCATTACAAGAAACAATATATATAGAATGATTGTATCCGATACTTGCTTACCTAATTGTTCACTATTAGAAAATATTGCATACATACGCTCGAAGCCATCCATATTAAATTGTTTTTATAATTATTAAAATTGTAATATTCTTAAAATGACGATGCAATTAACCACTTTAACAATAATAAATACTACTTAATATTGTTTGTATTCATGCATGTTGGACTATTATTTTTGCTTCATGTTATGTACATTAATTTCATGCACGAACAATTATTATTGTCTTTGTTCATTTGTTTATGTTATTATTTCAGCATGTTTGATATTTTATTGCTTTATGTTAAGTTGCACGAATTTCATGCACGGACAATTATTAGTTATTTGCTTTTTTAATTTGGTTTTGTCTAATATTAGCTCGGAGAATTTCGTTTGCTTAAGAAATGGAGAGTATTTTTCTGCTTTTCATCTATGAATGTCGCCGTTTATGCATAAATTAGGCGTAATTTTCCCGACAGTTTATTCACCGATGAAACGAAGAAAAATATTCTTCTATTCTTATAATTACTACAATCAGTGGATATTAACTTTACTTTTAACTGTCTAACGGACGCAACTGACGTGCAAACTCCGACGTCGCAATCCCCGTTTTAGTTTCGTTTTCATTTTCTTTGTACGGAATGTCTACTATCTCGTCAGTCATTTAAAATGGAATGGACCATTTTGGAGAGGACTTTATGGTAAAAACATTTTAAATTTCGCAATATGCGTTAACTAGTTTATCGTCTTCAAGACCGGCAACTGATAAATCAGTCATTTTTGTTTAAGAACGATAGTGTATACATCGATAACGTTCGCGCAAAACAATGACGTCATTTTGTAAATAGCGAATGAAAGAAAGCATCGTAAAGGTTCACTAAAAATTCATTTCATTCAGAACATTATAATGTAAAGACAACTATGACCTTGCTGCCTTAACATTTGGTATAGTTAGTTTTTTCTTACAACTATAAATAAACATTTTAGTACGCGTAAGTCTTAACAAAGAACGTTGTGTGCATTCTGTTGATGCTCTAATTGTTCAAATATGCGTAATAAAACAATATGATGATTTTCATATATCTTTTTTTACTGCCCTATTTTGAACTTGTTAACTTTAAATGTGTTAATGGTGTCATATTTTTTGTTGTTGATTTTCTTTGTTATGTTGTCCGAAGAATATTATAATATTTTTAATCAGATAATCACAAATAGTAAGCGCTTAATAAGAATCGTGAATTATTGTAAGAGCATTATTAAATGTTTTTAAAGTATGCAATTAAAAACATCATGTATGGTTCCTTAGTCAACACGATTGTCCTCCGGTAAAGTACTCAGCGTTAAGTTTCATCATGCATACCAACTTGAATGTTCTTGTCCGCCAACGATAAAGGAAGTGTTTAATGTTGATATGACAGTGTTCCAGCAAATTGTTTCTTTTTGTGAATTTATTAACAAACACATGGTTTGATGTTCCTATAATCATTAAAACTAAACTATAGCAAAATGTATTTAAGAAACAAAAATATAGAAATAAAAAAGAAACAACAATAATAGTACAATATCTTCATGTATTTGTTAAATTATCCGTCACGCAGAAAAACGCGTTTAATTTTTATTTACACTTACATGTTTTGTGAATAATTCTGGGCCAAGTGTGAGGTTCGTGCGCACGTAAACCGGTTTAAATCCCCAATGCTTTCATTGACCGTTCCAAGGCGGTGACCATTGTTGTATTCATTAGTGTTTTGTGTTTTTTATGTGTTTTTGTGATGTGCTGTGTACTTTTTTGGCCGCTTGCCATAAATAAAGGACCTCGGGCTGAATATAAGAGTTCTCTTCTGTTGTCGCAACTGGAGTTTTGCTTTGTTTATATTTAAAGTAATTGTAAAAATTACGAAATTAGGTAACTATAACAATATAATTGTCCATCTCAGCGTTTACATTTTATTCTTTCATATCCGGAAAGTGTTCAATTGAGTGAGTGTATGTAGGAATTTGGGAGGCTCGTTCTAATTTTATTTCTGCATCGTCACGGTGACTTGCTTCCCACATTTCTCCGTACGTTACGTTACGGACAATCAAGTTTATATTAAAACACGCCGAGTACTACTTACGTTATATAAAAAGAATTACATAAAATGAACGCGTTCGGCAGATATACAACAATATGTATTTCTTGTTAGTTTAATCCGTGTGAATATTGAATATTGCGTGTGAAATCTTGTAGTTGGTACAAGAGTGTGACAACATGCTTTTATGTTTTTTTGTTTTTTTTTTTAAATTTGTATATATAAATATGATACCCACAGTCAATACACTGAAACACATGCGCCCTTTTAAAAGGACACAGCGCGCTAAAATGCCCTTTTTGGATACATTGCGCCATGCCCTTCTGCCTTCCTGGATAAAACACTAGTCACCTGTATGATTTGCGAATGCATTTTTCTTTTTTTAATCATAAGAGTATGACGATTATATACATGATTGTATTGAAGTGTGTGTTTAAGAAATGTATAGTGATGCCCATGAACGAACACATATAGTTCAGCTGTGGTGTTTTACTTTTTTTTTCAAGAAATATTACATTCTTCCATCACAACGGCCAAGACCAACAGATGTCTTCTTCAAGACATGTTCACCCTCCACCTACCAGTTAAATTACTTTTCAGCGCATCAGTGGAGTTGATTGTCTTTTCAAAAATGAGAAATTCCTTTGCATATAATATCTAATAAATGTTGTGTACAATGTTATAATCAACTAGCGTTACTAAAAGCAAATAGGTTCATAATAGTTACAAAAGTAGTGTCTTTTGTGACTCGTTGTTCTGTTAAAACATCTAATACGAAAGTAGACAACCCCAACCTGAATAGTCACCTCGCATAACATGGACTTGCTAGCTAGGAATGTTGAAGTGTTTTGGCTGTAACAACTACTCTGTTCAGTATTATATATTTGAACAATGTATAAAATTATATATTGTATAATTATAAACAATGAATGTCATTTCATTCTATTTTGACATGAAATTATCCAATACGCACATTTATACTATCTAACTTTTTCTCGATAACAAGCACGGTTACCTCATTTTGTTCCAGTATATTTAGAATATTATTATGTATAACTATTGAAAAATGTAGATTTTTATGAAACATATTTTTTCTATACTCAAAATAGTACTTTATAAAAAGACAAATAAATACATTTTCTCCGCAAAACATCGACTAACAAAGACATTTGGCAAATTGCCTATTTTGTTTCAGCTTGAAATGTATTGTTTTCTTACAAAATGCAATTTCAAAAACAATTTAAGTCATGTTTGACTAATTAATGGGCAATAAAACATGGCATTAGGCATTAAAAGATATGCCAAATGTATGAAAATATTTTGTATAAAAGGAAATACATTGTAGAAATCGTCCATAAATGATGTAAATAACGATTATTGATAAACAAAATATACATTCAAATAAGGTTTCAACATTTGCCAGACAAGCAAACCAACGTTGATGTTTTTTTACAGAAATATGATATACAGAAACTATGCCGTTCAACTTGACAGAAGCACTATATTTGCCGTTGCATTTTTTATATAAGAAAATGTATCAAGTAATCCAAATACACCATTTTACCATGAATATCGTTAAATGATACATTCATATATTCTGAAGGTGATATATTAGTGACTACGTCAATATGTATCAAAACACAACAAATATTGAAATGATTGCGGTCGCTTAAGCCTCGGTCTCAACTGGGTTTCGTCTACCTTACGTCGAGCTTGTGTCAAATCATTTGTCAAAAACGTGCGCCGGACCAACGGCGCCCGTGCGTGTTTTTCTCGATCGAAAGGTCGCCGCAACAACCGCAACAGACATTAGCGCATGCGTCGGTCTTGCGTCAATCACCCATCGTGCGGGCACTGTGCGAAAAGTGTGCGATCAACCTACGAGCGCTCTACGTTTTCTGCTCCGAAACTGCAAGGTGCACTTACGGTCGTAGCATGACTTCCTTGCTTAAAACTTACGGCTTCCTTGAGATAAAGGCAACGGCGACGCAATACAAAAAAACTGACAACTCACGCTCGCCGCAGGATACGACCGGTTATCGCACGGTGATCGCAAGGCGCTATGTGCTGCGTATAAATAACCGCGATATTTTGCATGCTTTTAACACATTTTAAATATTATCTTTTTTATTTCACGTGTGTTACATGATGATGATGATGATGATGATGATGATGATGATAATGATGATGATGATGATGATGATGATGATGATGATGATGATGATGATGATGATGATGATGATAGTGATGTTGATGATAGTAATGATGATGATGATTATATGAATAATGATGATGATGATGATAATATAAAGATCTAAAAGCCATAATAGAAATCTTATTAAAATTTTTAATTTGGTGACGATTTGTCCAGGTACCGGATCTTCATTAGACATGATGACGTCGGCCAACACCATGGCGAACAACAATGGGTGCCCTTACTTCACCGACGGATGTACTGCCGACTGCCTCGGCCTCGACGCGCAGGGCTGCCCGTGTGTAACTGCCACCACTCCGGTGAGTTCAGGAAATAGTCGGCTGTTTCGGGTAGTTTTCGGGAATGTTCGAAAACCTGTTTGTTGATATGCAGAGGTGTCCCGTGTGTAGCTTCCGCAATTTCGGTGAGTCTCGGAAATAGTCGGCTGTTTTCGGGTAGAGGCCGCCCGTGTTTGTTGAAACTCAGATCTCCCGTGTATAACTGCCACCACCCCAGTGAGTCTCGGCAACAGTCGGCTGTTTCCGGGTAGTGTTCGGTTATTTTTGTTGAAACGCAGGGCTGCCCCTTGTGTAACTGCCACCACTCCGGAGAGTCTCTGTAACAGTCGGTTGTTTTATGGTAGTGTTCGCGAATGTTCGGAAACATGTTAATTGGAAAGCAGGGCTGCCCCTTGTGTAACTGCCACCAGTTTCGGTTAGAGTCCTGCCATGTTTGTTAAAACGCAGGTGTCTCGTGTGTAACAGTTACTGCCACCTCTCCTGTAGGTCAAGGAAATAGTGCGCTCTTTTTCGGGGGTATCCGCCCATACGTTTGAAACACAGGGCTGCCCCATGTGTGACTGTCACCACTCCGGTAAGTCTCGGAAATAGTCGGCCGTTTTCGGGTAGAGTTCGGCCATGTTTGTTCAAACGCAGGGCTGCCCCGTGTGTAACTGTTACCACTCCTGTAAGTCTCGGAAATAGTCGGCCGTTTTTGGGTAGGTTCGGTCATGTTTTTGAAACACAGGGTTGACCCCGTGTGTGACTGCCACTACTCCGGTAAGTCTCGGAAATAGTCGACTGTTTTCGGGTAGAGTTCGGCCATGTTCGTTGAAACGCAGGTGTCTTTTGTGTAACTGGCGCCACTCAGGTTAGTTTATGAAATACTGTTAAGTCATTCTATTACGCGGTGTCATTATTTGTAAATTTCTTGTATTCTTGTAAAACGACTAAATCGCATGTTTTAAAATTCGCTCATGTTTTTTTTTCATTTTCATGTATTTATTTTCTTATAATCATGCGGAAAGAAATCTAATCTTATGGTACAATTCGCGCTTCTTTCGGACCCCGAAATACCAGAATATTATAGTACTGCGAAACAAAATGATTTTACAGAAGTCGCCTGTTTTCGGGTAGGGTTCGGCCCTTGTAGTACCATATTTTTCACAAATCATATTTTTCACATCTGTTAAAAATTAGATCTCATTCTACACAGGTGTGAAATTAAAACCGTATTCTTCACAATCTTATTATTCGCAGTTTTTATGAAGTTTGTGTTCGCATCCAGTTTTTGATAAGCAGTGAATTCGTATTCTTCTGTTGTCCTAACGCATATCCAGTTTCAGGCCAGTTACATTCCTCACACTTAAACATGCGACCAATTAGATCCAATTCTTCACAGATGTGTGAAAAATATAATTTGTAAAAAAAATATTCGGAAACATGTTTCTTGAAACTGTGGAGTGTAAACTGCACTTTGAAATCTCCCGTGTTTCTTATCTGTGTTGTGCTGCTTTTGTTTTATGTTCCTTTGTTAGTTTTGGTGCTACTGGTATTAATCGGTTTTCTTCGTCAATATTCAATATTCACTTCAAATAAGATTTGCCATTGACAAAAACAAATACAACTGGACAATTAAAAGTAATGCCAAACAAACTAGTTAAAAAAAGATCCATTAAATATCTCCATTTTATGTTGGCAATTGATACGTTGTTAACGTAAACACGAAACATGAAAAACCTACACAGGTACCCTATTTAAAGTCCAATATTTCCGAAACAAGTTCGGTGACCCATTCTTTTTATTAATGTTTTGATGTAAGTATACATTGGTGCATGTATGTGCGAAATCTTAAGAAAGTCTGTCGTTTGAAACACAATATATTGGTGCATAATAAATGACGTTTCAGAAGGTATTATTTGTACCCATTTGACCCACTTCAGTGTCCAGTCACTTTCATTATTTTAACAGTAATTGTAGGTAAAGCGTTTTTGTATTACCAAAATTCACTCGTATATTGCCAAACAAGACATGTAAAAACATATTAGTTGAAAAAAACCATAACCTCGTTTGAAAAAAAAGCTCTCTTATATACTTAAAACATTGATAAAATCCAAACTGAAAAGGGGCTTCCGCAGTTACCGTATTCAAAACCCAAACTTTCCGTAAAAAGGCCGGTGACCCCTATTTTTTAACACTGTTTTAGTTTCAGTATACACTGACACATGTATATGTATTTTTTTAAACAAAATCTGTCGTTTCCAACACAAGATATTCCTATATTTGATTATTTATGGATGTTTTTAAAGGCATTTTAAATGCATCATTAACTTCATGAAGTGTCCTTTACAGGTCATTTTATTAATGGTAGCTATAGATAAAGCCCGTTTTATTATTAAACTGCACTTGTATATTGCCAAACAAAACATTAAAAACATATGCATTTAAAAATCTCCGTCCTTGTTTGAATATGAACGCTTTATATAATTCCAAATTGTTAGTCACACAAACTGAAAAAGGGCTTCGTCAGGTACCGTATTTAAACCCCAATATTTCCGAAACAAGGCTGTGACCCCTATTTTTAAAGACTGTTTAAGTTTTAAGCTATATTGACACGTGAATGTTAACATTTTAAAGAAAATCTGTCGTTGGAAAAAAAAAGGAAAAAAATTGTTGCGAACGTCTTTAAATGACCTTCAGAACAATAAAATATCAACCCAGCTGCGCCCAATGAAATTACCTTTCGCAAGGCAATTGTTGTCCACGGTTTTAAAAAAGTGATGCATTTCCAACTGAACCTCGGGAATAAATCATTTAAAGTAAATTTACCTGCGGATAACAATGGATATAGTGGTACCTTAGGCGAGTAAACATCCAATGTGCACGTTAATATCGTGACAATGGATATAGTGGTACCTTAGGCGAGTAAATATCCAATGTGCACGTTAATATCGTGACAATGGATACAGTGGTACCTTAGGCGTGTAAACATCCAATGTGCACGTTAATATCGTGACAATGGATATAGTGGTACCTTAGGCGAGTAAACATCCAATGTGCACGTTAATATCGTGACAATGGATATAGTGGTACCTTAGGCGAGTAAACATCCAATGTGCACGTTAATATCGTGACAATGGACACAGTGGTACCTTAGAGGAGTAAACATCCAATGTGAACGTTAATATCGTGACCATGGATATAGTGGTACCTTAGGCGAATAAACATCCAATGTGCACTTTAATATCGTGACAATGGATATAGTGGTACCTTAGGCGAGTAAACATCAAATGTGCACGTTAATTTCGTGACAATGGATATAGTGGTACCTTAGGCGAGTAAACATCCAATGTGCACGTTAATATCGTGACAATGGATACAGTGGTACCTTAGGCGAGTAAACATCCAATGTGCACGTTAATATCGTGACAATGGATACAGTGGTACCTTAGACGTGTAAACATCCAATGTGCACGTTAATATCGTGACAATGGATATAGTGGTACCTTAGGCGAGTAGACATCCAATGTGCACGTTAATATCGTGACAATGGATATAGTGGTACCTTAGGCGAGAAAACATCCAATGTGCACGTTAATAACGTGACAATGGATACAGTGGTACCTTAGACGAGTAAACATCCAATGTGCACGTTAATATCGTGACAATGGATATAGTGGTACCTTAGACGTTTAAACATCCAATGTGCACGTTAATATCGTGACAATGGATATAGTGGTACCTTAGGCAAGTAAACATCCAATGTGCACGTTAATATCGTGACAATGGATATAGTGGTTCCTTAGGCGAGTAAACATCCAATGTGCACGTTAATATCGTGACAATGGATACTGTGGTACCTTAGACGAGTAAACATCCAATGTGCACGTTAATATCGTGTGACAATGGATATGGTGGTACCTTAGACGTGTAAACATCCAATGTGCACGTTAATATCGTGACAATGGATATAGTGGTACCTTAGACGTGTAAACATCCAATGTGCACGTTAATATCGTGACAATGGATATAGTGGTACCTTAGGCGAGTAAACATCCAATGTGCACGTTAATATCGTGACAATGGATAGAGTGGTACCTTAGGCGAGTAAACATCCAATGTGCACGTTAATATCGTGCATAGTATTGGTGGTTTAAATATTTAGTAATACCACTACATTTTGAAGGCAACAATTTGATTGGCTCTTGAAAAGGTCATCTGAACGTAACTCCTAATGCGAAGTCATCAGATCCAGTCAGCGGATAATATAGTAGCAAGAGACTGGAAATGATTTTAATGAAATTGTCGCTGAAATATGCGTACTCAATGGGATTATGAAACACTCAGTAGCGTTGCCTTTTTTTAGGCACTCGACTGTGCACGTACATATATAATTTCCAAGAGATTAAAAAATATAAAAACGCTAGAAATGCAATCAAAACAAAAGGTGGTGCGCTGAGCGGGATTCTTTGTTGGTTGTGTTGATACTTCATCGCTTAACGATTACATCAATATTAAATAATGTCCATCAAGGAAAACACAAGCATATATATATATCCAGGCTCAGTTTAATTAGGTTGTCCGTAATCACAGATAAACATCACTCTTATTCAAAATCATTTGAACCTTGTACCTTGAGCAGTGTTTCTACTAACTTTTATGACTAAGTTACACCCCTGACAACCAACCATTTTGAATGTGTGCCTAGGTGGAGCCCCATCTAGCGGTATGACGTCATCACTGACGGACCACCCGATGACATCAGGCGCCTCCAGTAACGCTAACGTATGTCCGGTGTTCCTGTCGTCGTGCCCCCAGGAGTGTGTGTCCCTAGACGGCCACGGGGTCCAATATGTATCTGCAACAACACCAGCGATAAATCGTTGTTTGTAAGCTAATAAACATCAACCACGGGTGTCCAATCTGTATCTGAAACAACACCAGCGGTAAATGTTACATTTTCGCTGTTTATCGGCTAATAAACAACTACCATGGTCAGTCTGTAATTGCAAAACCAGCTGTGAATGTTCCATTTTCGCTGTTTATCGGCTAATAAACAAAGACCTTGGTCGGTCTGTAATTGCAACACCAGCGGTAAATGTTCCATTTTCGCAGTTTATCGACTAATTAACAACGACCATGGTCAGTCTGTAATTGCAACACCAGCGGTAAATGTTCCGTTTTCGCTGTTTATCGGCGTATAAACAACGCCCATAGTCAGTTTGTATCTGAAACAGCACCAGTGGAAAATGTTTAATTTATTGTTGTGTATCGGCTAAGAAACAACGTTTAAGTGTGTCCCGGTTGGATCCGCAACAACACCAACGCTATATGTTCCATTTTCGCTGTGTATGGGCTAATGAACAACTTCCATGGTCAATCTATATCTGCAACAACAGCATTGACAAATGATTAATTTATTATTGTTTATCGGCAACTAAACAACGTTTAAGGGTGTACCATCTGTATATGCAACAACAATAGCGGTAAATATTCCATTTTCGATGTTTATCTATAGATAAACAACGGAAATGGTCAGTCTGTATTTGTAGTATCAGCAGCGGTAAATCTTTAATTTATCATTGTTAATTTGTTTCCTGTAAATGCGGTAATTAGCAGACTTGGCAGATATCTGCTCATTCATAGGGCTTTCTAGTTTACAAGTGTTTAAGGACAATTTAAAATCGCATACCAAATACATGTAGCTTTTTTATGTTATTTAAACAACTGTTTATATTTTCTTTGCGTCAATTTACACTGACTTTTATATGTAATTTTAACGTTATTGAAGTTATAAACGTTTCTTATACATCTATAGCTAATCTGACTCAAATACTGGTGTATTTTCGGTATAAATATAATTGGCCAGATATAATTCCCGTATTTAACAATGTAAAATAATATGCTGGAAAAACCGGACTACTTTAACGTTCGTTGAATATCGTGCATTTCCGTTTCGTTCAGAGCGACATTGGGAAACACCCAGTTCTATTTATCGACACGATGACGTCGTTACATCCTATTGATTTGATTGACGCCATTGATCTACATGACATGTATTCATGCGCGTTCTTTACTATGCCCTACTGTTTGTTATAAATTTGTTTTTTTTCGTAACATATTAGTTGTTTTATTTTGATCGTAGGGAAGTTTATAATAAATGGAATACTATATGACTGTGGTGTTTCGGTGGGTTGTATCGCTCTCGTTGATTGTGTAAAGTCATTCTATACATCGAGTGTGACGTCCCTGCGTTTATCTGAACTCTATGCTGGGAACTGATAACTATTCGTATATTCTTGTGTAACCATGATAATTATATCATCATTATTAACTTCAAACAGTCAAAGCATTGGTTTTAGACCTGTTCGTGCAATAAAATGCGTTTTACTAGCTTTGTCATGCAGTTTCTACTTTCACTTTCGAACACCATTTACAAGTGAGCAAATAGAGATACACACTTTTTTTATTTTTTGAAAACAACGGCGGATTATATTTTCAATTTGAAATAAATGATGCACAGATTGAGTACTTGCACAAAGTTACTACCCTACAAGAATGTATAACGATTTTGCTAATATTTAAAGGAAGCTTCTCATGCTTAAGTTGGCGCCATATGAATATAGTGCTTACCCATCATGCACATACCCCTGCGGGGGCTCGTGGAATACAGCGTTACACAATCAACTCGAGCGATACAAGCCACCGGAACACCACAGTCATAAAGTATTCCGTATGTATATAATTCTTATTTCAAACCCCTGATTTAAGGACAAACAAGCACTTCGCAAGTCCAGGGGTCAGCCGGAAACAACAACGGGTGCCCGGTGTTCCCCTCCAACTGCCGGTCTGACTGCGTATCCCTGGACCCCAATGGCTGCCCCTTATGCAGTTGCACACAAGGTCAGAGGTCATGACCCCTTGGTTGTAAAGAAAACGAAAACAAGATGCTGCACACGAATTTTACTATTAATTCATAAAACGTGTTAGACAATTTGGTTGTGTAAACCGTCGTTTCATAAGCTTAGTATTTTGTCCAAAACCGTAAGTAGAACCTATGTAATACAATGTGCGTTTAAGATATATTGTATATTTGTATGTTGTCTCGATACATTTTTCCTGTATACATATCTATTTGATCGGCAATACTAATAAATCTCATATCATATTTAACAGACGGCAACAACAGCGGTAACGGAAGTTCCGGTTCTCCCAGCCCTGACAACAACAACGGATGTCCAGTGTTCTACTCCAGCTGCTCCGCGGAGTGCACCACAACGAACGACCAGGGCTGCCCCATCTGTCAGTGCAGCGGAAACGGTGAGGGGAATTTTCTAGTGAACTGGCCTTATGCGCAGGCGTCAAGTTCTCGGTTGCGCATGCTTAAATTGGTCTTATGCGTTTGCGTGAATTGACTTTTGGTGCATGCGGGTATTAATCTTTTGCATGCTTTTATTGGAATAATGCGTATGCATATATTGGTCTTTTGCGCATAAGGGTATTGGCCCTTGGCACATTCGTTTATTAGCCTTTTGTGCATGCGTGTATTCGCCTTTTGCGCATTGGTCTTTTCTCTTTCGTGAAATATTATGGAATCACAATCACGTTTACCAAACACTTACAAATCACTATTCTTTGTTCCAGAACCGAACACTTCGAATGGAAGTGGTTCATCCGGTGAGTACAATTATAACGCGCATTGGTAATCAAGTATGCAGCACTACTGATATATTGTGCCGTTGTTTTCGTTGCTGTTGTTGATGATGCTGCGGATGTTGTTGATGATGCTGCTTTTGGTGTTGAAAATGATGAAGTTGACGACGATGATGATGATAATGATGACAATGATGATGACGATGTTGATGATGACGATGATGATGATTTTGAATATAATGATGATTTTGAATATTATGATGATACTGATGATTATTATTATTATAATGATGATGATGATGATATTAATGATGAGGGCGGTGGTGGTGATAGTGCTTAAACAACCTTGACAAACCTAAGGAAGATGGTGATGAACAGCACAAGTAGCGAAAGAATGGGTATATGTGTAAGTAGGGAATTTGTGGTTATAGTTGTCTGCGGAGGAAACAATGGCAACCTACAGCTTTTGATTCTATTCCAGGGTCCGGCCAAGACTGCCCCGCTCTCCTGCCCAACTGTAACACTGCCTGTCTGTACACGGACGACTACGGCTGCGTCATCTGCCTCGAGGCCTGCAATGGTAACACCCAAACGCGCACGATTAGATTAATTCCAAGCATAGCTTGTATTAAATCCTGCGGACACCAACTTGCACATGACCGTAGTAAAATCATTTGGTGTAAATTAAAATGACGGACAAGCAAACAAAAAAACAACAACAAACAGCGCGGACACTGTAAAATCCTTGCATTTCTATGTGTACTGTTTCTAATTATCTCTATTGTTTTTTTAACCTTCCATATATATGTCTTTACCAATATGCAATATTCAGAGTTTTTTGTAAAAATAAATCCTTCCAAATTTCAATGGTAGTGACAGTGGTTACTCTAAACCGCAACGGGGAAGTAACCGCTTAGTTTAAACGTATTTAAACTCTTTTGTACAACTGGCAAATATACACATAGATGCACAATACAATAAGAATAAGAAAATGATTGAAACGAAAGAATTACATTCGTATATGGTTTCTCTCCTTGAAATTGGTTTTACACATATAAATGGCAGGGTTTTATAGAACAAACGACTGGCATTTATGCCAGACAAAGATGTATACGTTATGAATATGCTAAGTTTTAGAAAGACAAACGAGTGTGGCGAAAAGAAAAAAAGGAGCGGAGGACTGGTGATGCACGGAATAAGTAAACAGCTGACGACGGAATCGGAATCAGATTGTTAAATAAATCGTCGGGATTCGCTTATATACTCTTGGACGTGAAAAATATGGTGGCATTTTCATTATCGTGTAGATTTATATTGCAGAATATAATTAAATTGAGGTCTACGTTGCGACTAATTCTAGAAATATTGTTAAGTAAATTAGCTCGTATTGTGTTAAAGTATGGGCACATAAAAAAGAAGTGATAATTCGATTCAATATCACCACAGTAACACAGTGGAGAAGCAACGACATGTTTTGTATAAAGAATATTCATTTAGCGAACATGAATTGGTTCTTAACCGCGTGTGAAGTATTTGTAGATAACGCTTACCAACATAATAGTACGAAGGGTTCTTTACTAATATTCTGTTAAGATTGTATTTAAAGATATTCAACGTGTCGCTATTTTTAACTTCTTCTGGTAAACTATTCCATATTCTAATAAATGCGAGTTACTTCACTTTCTATTTCAAGCGGAGATGATTGCCGCTATGGGACCCAACGCCACCATTTCCGGTTCAAACACAAACCCTTCTACAGTGACCGCTGGAGGTAAGTCATGCAGTATCCGAATTTCGCTCCCTCGACATTTTCCCATCCGAATTTTTCGTATGCGAATTTCACCCATCCGATTTTCGCTCTTCCGAATTTCGCACACCCGGATTTCGTTCATCCGAACTTCACTGCCACAGAGACCCCTGGATGTAACTATCGTTATGTCAGAATTGCGCTCGTCCAATTATAAGTCGCTCTTTCGAATTTTTCACACCAGAATTTCGATCATCCCGGCCTCACAGGCATACTGACTGCTGCATGTAACTATCGTTGTAGCAAAATTTTTCACATCACATCTGAATTTCGCTCGTCCGAATTTTGCACATCTGAATTTTGCTCAACCGAATTTTGAACATCTAAAAGAATTTTGCCCATCCGATTTTTGAACATCTGAAATTTGCCCATTCAAATATGACTATTCCGAATTTCGCACATCTGGGGCCATATTCCAGAATCATCTTAAGTTTACCTTAAATTATTTTGACATATGTTCTAATTTTTAGGTAGGTAATATTTTTAAATCTATATATAAATTAATGATTCCAGTTACAGTTAAGTAAATAGCAGTTTATAATAAGTTGATAATTAGTGAACATTTAGCAGAATTTCATGTATACATGGAATAAAATGCTTAAGATAAAAGACGATTTTACGGCTAAGATTAAGATTTCATTTAAAATGTTTCTAAAATACGACCTGTCTATTTCGCTCACCTGAATGGTGCATATATGAATTTCGCAAATCAGAAAAAAGCACATCCGAATAATCCTCGTTCGGATTTCGTTGATACGAATTTCGCTCTTCTGAATATTAATTCCTACTTTTGGTTTTCCTCTTGAATTGAAAACAAATACGTTCGATTATTATTTTGGGCATTGTTAAGTTAACATTGAGAACACCTGTTATAAGAAATATATACATATAATTAAATTAAAAATTATATTTCGGTTTTGTACGTGTTTTTGTCTTTAGCTACTATAAAATGAGCAATAACAACTGAATGGCATAAATATAGGTAAGGCATAACCACTAATATCACTCCAGCCAGTTTCGCTTATGAGCGGTTTCTATTGCCTGCAGTTACAACCTGTACAAATTAATTGACCAAATCGACATTAATATAGTAGCGTGCGCTAGTAATGCCTGTGTCATGTTTTGTTCACGTGCGCCATATGTTCCGTCGTCCAACTGAACCTTTTCTGATAGCCGCTCCGGATCTTTTTCCAGGGAAATACGCTTATGAGCGTGTTCTTTGGTCGTTAAAATCAATGTTTTAAACCAACCAAATCAACAGGCTTATTGATTGACTTTAACTGAACAGACCAGTCTTATTAAAGTAAGCCTCTCGAAGTCACGTGTATATATGGAACATTCAAGGCAGCAGTTCCGGGTCTACTTCCGGTTCATCTGGCGTAGTCACGTGCCCAGCCATCGACATCAGGGCCTGTCCCACGGAATGCGTGAGTTTCGACGACAAGGGATGCCTGATTTGCACGTGCGCAGGTATTTGTAACGTTTTTAAGAATATTCATTTATGTATAACCCTTTTTCTTGTGTACCTTATTTACATACTAGTTAACTCTATATTATGGTGGCCCAACAC
Source organism: Congeria kusceri (assembly GCA_027627225.1). Taxonomy (NCBI): domain Eukaryota; kingdom Metazoa; phylum Mollusca; class Bivalvia; order Myida; family Dreissenidae; genus Congeria; species Congeria kusceri. The sequence goes on from CM051026.1 coordinate 101,383,964, forward strand.
GAGGTTATTATGTTAAATAATAGCGCAGACCTTTAATATCTCGCCACTAGGGCCAAAAACAAAACAATCAGTGTTTCGGGCAACCCGACCCTACCTTGCGAAACCACCCGACCCTAAAGTTGTTAGCGTAGATTATTTTCCATGAAATCCGTATTCGTCAGGTTTTAGATAATGTTCTTTGTTGTTTGACCGAAAAAGACTTTAAAAACCCTTAATATCAACACTACCGAACTGTTTTGAAACCGTTTCCCGAAACACACAATTTATTTTTTTGGCCTACTATATATACTCCCGTACACATTGTAATTTGTTATAATTATATAAGTTCATTAACTTATTTCTAGGTCAAATGCTCACCGATACATTCGCACTAGTGTATAACTAATGTAAATGGGTTTCTAAAATACGTTACTTGTTCTGATTTGGACATTACTCACATGATTGGATTTGTTATTTGTGTTTATGGGTTGTAAATGTGTTGCAATAAAAAATGGCGCTGTTTGAATTACAAGAAATATAAACATCAACTTGACATCAGAACAACATAAAAAAGTACAAAGGAAACAAAGGAAACACTAAAATGTCGGATTAATAAACAATAAAACGTGTATCGTCTTTGTTTCGTTTATTAGTGTTGTGTAACCTAAAAACAACTGTCGAGTAAGCGTATATACGTGTAATGGAGTTTTTGCATGTGCGGTCAAAAACGATCTTGTTATTAAAAACCAACCATTTATGCGTTTTACATCAACTTCTAACTGTTTTTCCATTTTAAGTTGATTTATTATATGGTAATCATCGCGTTGACTGAATGTAAGGCAATATGTTTGTTGTGAGATCGTCCATTCATACTTTAAAATGTTTCCTCATTTTTCTAGCTAACACGGGTTGTAGTGGCGGCGGCACCGGCGGCCACAACATGAACGGCTGTGACCCATTCGACTCCTCCTGTCCTTCCGACTGCGTGTCCATCGACTCCAACGGATGTCTCTTCTGCACATGCGCGGGCGGAAGTGAATTATATTTATTTCAAGTTTTTGCTTTTGTTGCACATGCGCGGGCGGAAGTGAGTTCTATTGATTTCAAGTTTATGCGTTTAAGTTGGCATGATCAAGTTGACTTTCAAAGTTTTAAACTTCTCAAGTCGGTTTTTTTATTTAAGAAATAATTTTGATTTTGAATTGTTTATCTGTTAATAAACAACGGTTTTGAGATCTGGTGCACAAGAATTAAACCACGAGGGCGTTAGCCCGATGGATTCAGTATACGCGCATCAGAACGAAAAATCGTTGTTTATTTAGAAATAAACAATGATAAAGCTACAATGATTTCGATTCTAACATGACCTGACAACATAATCTGCAATAACAATACGAACTACATTTTACAATTTCGGAACTACTTTTTTCGAGTTGTTAATTGGCAATTTAACAACTAAAAATTTGCGCGTGTCATGTTAGAATTGTCGATAAATCGATCGAATTTAGAAACATCCCCATCAAAACTTCTATTCCTTACATTTCCTATTTAAAGCACGCGCAGCTTGTCGTTATGCTGGCTATTATGCTGTTCGCTAGGTGGCAACACATGTCAGCACTTTCTTTCAGACAACACCAGTTCCGGAAATGGAGCCGGCAGAGGAACCGGAAGTGGGGCCAGCGCCGTCCAGTGCCCAGCGTTCGACGCTCTCCACTGCAACCCCACGTGCATGAAACTGGACGCGCAGGGATGCCTCGTCTGTGACTGCGGAACGTCTGCCGTTGAGTAGTCTCCTTTGTTTGTGTTCAGGAGAAGTCTTTCTTTGAGGTGCATATGTGTGAACATGATTAGTCTCCCTACGAGGTGTGTCTTTGTGTACACGAGTAGTCTTACTTTGACATGTTTATTTTTGCACATGAGTAGCCTTCATTTGAAGTGCGTTTTTGTGTACATGGGTTGTATCCCTATTAATTGCGTGTTTTTGTACATTTGTAGTCTTCATTTGAAGTGCGTGTTTGTGTACATGAGTAGTCTTTATTTGAAGTGCGTGTTTGTGTACATTAGTAGTCTTTGTTTGAGGAGCGTTTTTTTGTAGATGGGTTGTATCCCTTCAAAGTGCGTGCTTGTGTACGTGAGAAGTGTTCATTTGAAGTGCGTTTTTGTGTACATGGGTTGTCGCCCTTTTAAGTGCGTGTTTGTGTACATGAGTAGTCTCCCTTTGAAATGCGTGTTTGCACACATGAGTAGTCTCTCTTTGAGGTGCGTGCTTGTGTACATGAGGTTACGCATGCGCAAATAAATTCCTTCTTTGTTAAATATACAATATTCAAAATTTGATCTCACTTTTCACCATGACCAAGCTACTTTCCAATATATATGTTGTAACTCAAAATATTTACCTTAGAAAAAACACACCGGTTTTGACGGGCATGGAGGCTGCCATTTTGCGCATGAATACATGGGCCAAAAGTTATGATGCTTGGAACCACTAGACGAAAGCTAGTGCACAAAAACAGCCTTTTTTCTTATTGCTTACATATATACCTTTACAATGATACCAAAACATATCATTTAAACCGTATTTTACAAATTATATGCATCCTGCACTCAACCATATGTGCTTATTATCTAACTGATGTAACCCTGAGGATGTGACTTCCGTTTTGGGGTAATTAGACCATGAATGATCTTCATTTGAAGTGCGTGTTCGTGTGCATAAGTAGTCTTCATATGAAGTGCGTGTTTGTGTTCATGAGTAGTCTTCCTTTGAGGTGTGTGTTTGTGTACATGAGTAGCCTTCATTTGAAGTGCGTATTTGTGTACATGAGCTGTCTCCTTTTGAGGTGCGTGTTTGTGTACATGAGTAGTTTCCTTTTGATGCGCGTGTTTGTGAACATGAGTAGTCTCCTTTTGAAGTGCGTGTTTGTGTTAAAGTGTAGTCTCCTTTTGATGAGCGTGTTTGTGTACATGAGTAGTCTCTTTTTGAGGTGCGTGTTTGTGTACATGAATAGTATCCTTTTGAAGTGCGTGTTTGTGTACATGAGTAGTCTCCTTTTGAGATGCGTGTCTGTTTACATGAGTAGTCTCTTTTTGAGGTGCGTGTCTGTGTACATGAGTGGTCTCCTTTTGAAGTGCGTGTTTGTAGGGAAAGATCTATTACTAAAAAGGGTTAAGGTTAGGTGCATGGGAGAAAGCTGGACCAAATTGTTGACATTTTCTAATAAATTGGTAAATCCATGGATTTTATGACATAAAAGCCTCTAATACATTATTTTTTAAACATAATCTATTCATTTCCCGTGGAATGTTTGCAAAACTATATTACAAATCAAAAGTTATTCAACAAATTCAATCTGTATAGAAAATAAAGCTATAGGCCCTCACAGTCATGCACTTGAATCACTCAAACTATGTACAGCACGATATCCATGACAGGTGGATCAGGAACTTCCAGTGGCTGAGGAGCCACGCAGGCGCCGATAGTTCCCGGTGGAGCCTCCACCTATGCACCGAGCCTCGGCGGAGTCAACCAGACCATCAACGGCGGCAGCGGCGCCTCGTCCGGTAATAACAACAACGGATGCCCGCCGTTCGATACTTCCTGTAAAGCCGGATGTGCCAGTCTGGACGCCAATGGATGCCTCACGTGTACATGCTGTAAGCTTTTGAATGACATTCAATTTATCGTGTTTAATATCTACGACAATTTTACAACTTTTTGTCACAGATTCCAAAAAAAAGAAAAGAATTGTGTATATAACGGAGCGAAATGACACTAGGGACATAGAAATATACAATAAATACTGTTTCGTTAATGAGTGATCATCAGTTGAAATAATTAAAATTATAAAGCGTTTGTAACGCTGAACGATGGAATACTTTGGAATGTTTCTGTTGTTTTTGTTAAAATTGTTGACAACGCGTGGATCACTTACATAAAGTAAAAAATGGACATTCACATAAAACAACCAGAATGGCCGAAAGGTTAAGGCGCTGGCCTTTTGATCGGGTCTGAGGTTCGATCCCTGGTGGGAGCATCTATTTTTTTCTTTTCTGTTCTTCTAGCCTTGTCGTGAACTATTATACTTTGGCTATACTAGCTCCGATGCTAAAAACTGCGAAGTTAAGACATTTTATGGCCTACTTAAGAAATACAAATACCTGTGAACAAGTCCCTTTAAGAATTGACAAATCACATTGCGGACGCCCTTGCAAATTCCAAAACTGTTGTCACATATTCGATACAAAAAAGAATAGTGTATAAAAACTTCAGAAGCGAACTAACAATCCTGACTAAGAAATGTTATTGAAATAAGGTATCGTCAATGAGAAATAATCAATGCTCTTCATAGTATTATATTGAGCTCTATAGTTGAGATGCTACGCTTTTTTTTCCAGTTTGGACGTTTAATGGCATATTTCGAAATACAAAATTTGGTGAACAAGTCCCTTTGATATGTTTTTGAAGCGCATTCGTTGTTTTGTAGAAATAACACACGTATTGGTACTTTAAAAGTCATGGCTTACATAGTTGTCGTTGACGTTGTCAATCTTTCGTTCTAGTTTTTTGTTTCACGCTGCAGCTTCACCTACTGGTGGTAGTTCCGGTGGAACATCGACGGGAACCGGCGGTAACGGCAGTACCGGAAGTGGCTGTCCAGCGTTCGACACCTCGTGTCCCTCCACGTGCGTGAAGATGGACGGCATGGGATGTCTGGCGTGCACGTGCTCAGGTCAGCTATTTTCATCCCTTTACACGCTGAATGTTATAAATAGGCCTTTTATATTGGTTATAAATTCAAATGTATAATCATTATTGCAAACATAATCAAATACAATACTGTGTCTGTATCGATTTAAGAGGTAGAAAAATATGAAAGACATAAATCAAAATTACAACTTGCAGGTTTATGTTACGATATGAAAACTGTCAAACCAGAAACCCTTTGAAAACCGAACGATCTACCTGGTGCCGACGCCATGCGAATTCAACAGGTGTTTGTACTTCGCCTGTGAAGCAAGTTCAGATCACAGCAACTTGCTTTTATCAGGAACAATGTGCACCCAAAATTCATTTAAGTTCAAAGCATAATTAATAGTGATTACATCACCACCGCTCGGAACTATTTTGTGATACTATTGTATAAAATTCCGCGCACATAAACAAAAGCGGCCAAGTTTATCGAAATGTCTTTAAAGAGGGACTCGAGGATTTTGTTCAACATTCATAACGTAATACCATCCATTTATTGTAACGATGTCAGTATAGTTTTAAAATAATATTATTATAAATTGTGAGAATAACTTATGTATTAAATGCGTATTAAAAGAGAAGTTGAAAACTAGATTAATACTTTGCTGCGCAGCAAACTATTTTATTAATGTATTTACAGCGTCTCGACGAGTCAGATATATTGTTGTTGGCGCATGCGCAGTTCTTATTTTCAAATTCAAAACCGAATGTAGCCGTTGCTATAACATAAACGGGTCTGTATCTGTATGGGTATCAAAAGAGACCCGAAATGAATCTATAAAAATCAGATAACCCCTATAAAAAATCAGACAGCCCCTATAAAAAATCAGACAGCCCATCTTATGATCTAACTTGTAACCTCTAAAATCAACCAATGACAATATGTTATTAATTACCAAATGGAATATCGTTGCGAATATTTAATATTATGTTCAGGTTCCACCAGCACCCCAACTGCGGGCCACCTTACCCTGGCACCCTTATCCGGTGGTATGACGTCATATCATAAACATACATTATTTAAGTGTGAATGTGCGATCTGTCATATCAATTATTGTCAAAATAAGCAGATGGAAGTGACAAAATAACTTGAAAACGGACAGATAAACATAAACCTATGGAAGAAAACATTAAATATCGAATAAATAAACTAATACGAGTGTAAACTTTTGTCGTATGATCGTTTCTTAATGTTATGTTACCTTAAACAACTGTCGAGTCAACGTATATACATGTATCGGAGTTTACGGCTGTACAGTTTGCGGTAAGTACATTGGCCTCTACAGTAATTATTTTCTTGCATTTAAACTTCGGTTTAGTGACAACCGCGGCTCCAAACGCAGGAAGTTCGCTCACCACGGCCGCTCCTTTTGTCCCCGGGGGCGGCGGCGCCACCACATTCGCTCCAGGACTAGTGGGCCCAGGTCAGACCGGAAGTGGCGGCAGTGGCGCTACAGGAACCGGAAGTGGTACAGGATGTCCGGCCTTTGACACCTCCTGTCCGTCAGGCTGCGCGAAAATTGATTCAAATGGCTGCATCGTGTGTAACTGCGGTAAGTTACGGCTTTTAATATCGCATGTCGAATACTGATGTGAATATGGCGCCTGGGCCGGTTTAAGGTTAACCGAGCACAATTAAATTCCTTCTTTGTTACATATACAATATTCAATTTTTGATCTCAATTTTCACCATGACCAGGCGAAAAGAACAGAAAAAAAAAAATAGTTGCTCCCCCCAGGGTTCGAACCTCAGACTAGATCAAAAAGCCAGCGCCTTAATCACTCGGCCATTCTGGTTGTTTTATGTGAATGCCCATTTTTTACTTGATGTAAGTGATCCACGCGTTGTCAACAATTTAAAAAAACAACAGAAACATTCCAAATTATTCTATCGTTCAGCGTTACAAACGCTTTATAATTGTAATTATTTCAACTGATGATCACTAGTAAATATTGCTTATATTTTTAGTAGTGCATCCTTTTTTGTGCATAAATCATATGATTTCACATAGAAAAGTTGATCTGCAAATTTGACTTAAGTACAACTTAAGTTAAGATTTCCCTTAGGAGCTTTGTGAATACCGGCCCTGAACTATATGTGTTTATTATCTAACTTACAGCCTAAGGGTTTGACTTCGTTTTTGGGGTAATTGGACCTTAACAAAACTCATTAGGAAAGTCTTAACTTAAGTAAACTTAAGCAAAAATTGTGAGATCCGATGATATATGTTTACCAATTTGTAAAATATGAAAGACATAAACACTAGTTTTACTAGTTTGGACCAATTTAATGTAAAATGACCAATACATAAAACAGCCACAGAATTTTCCTTTTGCTTCATATTTTCTTTATAGTATATAGGTTAAAATATACTAATTTCAAAAGTAACACGTTGAAGACGTAGCGTGAATGGTGAAAAGGTTCATCAGCTAACATGTTCCGAGGCCGCTATTTCACAAACAATCACGGTGGCCCATACTTTTTATGACTGATTAGTTTTGGTATACATTGACACATGTCTAAGCCAGGTTTGAAGAAAATCTGAGTTGTGGAACTTAATATATTAATACAGTTAGTCATATGTGTATTTTGATGTTTCAACAAGTATAGTCGATACATTCTCGTATTTGAACATCTCTAATAACCATTCAAATAAATTGTTTCAATATTAAAAGTTCATAGAGCATATGTAATAATAACAAGTACACTTATAAAATGTATTTCCAAACAAATCAGTTCAGAAAAGATCCATTAAATATCTCTATTCTATTTTGGCAATCGATACGTCGTTTACGTATGCAATGTTAAAACGAAACATATTTTTTTTTACACAAGTTACCTATTTAAAGTCCGATAGTTCGCGAACTTGTTCGGTGAACCATGCTTTTTATTAATGTTTTGGTTTAAGTATACATTGATGTATGTATGTGAGAAATTTTAAGACAATCTGTCGTTTGGAACAAAGTATGTTGATGCATTTGATAAAAAAATGACGTTTCAGAAGCATTATATAATTTAGTACCAATTCGACTTATTTAAATGTCCAGTCAAATTCTTTATTTTAACAGTAAATGTAGGTAGAGCGTTTTTTATTATCAAAATACACTTGTGTATTGCCAAACAAAACATGTAAAACATATCAGTTGAAAGAACCATGACCTTGCTTGAAAGAAGCTCTCTTATTTACTTAAAGCATTAATAAAAATCTAAACTGAAAAAAGCGCTTCGACAAGTACCATATATTCAAAACTCAATATTTTCGGAACAAGGCCTGTGACCCCTATTTAAGACTGTTTAAGTTTCAGTATACACTGACACATTTACATGGAGTTTTTAACAAAATATGTCGTTTGGAACAAAAGATATTCGTTAATTTTATTATTTATCGATGTTTTCGCAGCATTTTAAATGCATAATTAACCCGGTTAAGCGTCCATTAAAAAGTCATTTTTTTATGGTAACCGTATATGTAGCGCCTTTTATCATTAAAATGAACTTTTATTTGCCAAAAGAAACATTTAACAAGAGACATTTGTGAACGCTTTATATGATTACACATTGCTAGTCACACATACTGAAAAAGGGCTTCGATAGGTACCGTATTCAAAACCCAACATTTCCGGAACAAGGATTGTGACCCCTATTTTTTTAAGACTGTTTTAGTTTTAGGATACATTGACGCATGTATATGGGATTTTTAAAGAAAATATGTCGTTGGAAAACATTGAAAGAAATTGTTGCGAACGTCGTTAAGCATTTGAATTTTACGCAAGGAACTCGTGAATACTGGCCCTTGGGTCGTATTCCAGAAACATCTTAAGTGAAATCTTATCTTTAGTCTTTAAATCGTCATTTGTTCTGAAGCATTGTACTGGTGTGTATCGATGAAATTGTGCTAAATGTTCACTTATCATCAACCTAATATTAACAAATATTTAAATCGTCATTTGTTCTGAAGCATTGTACTGGTGTGTATCGCTGAAATTGTACTAAATGTTCCCTTATCATCAACCTAATATTAACACATATTTAATCGTCATTTGTTCTGAAGCATTGTACTGGTGTGTATCGATGAAATTGTGCTAAATGTTCACTTATCATCAACCTAATATTAACACATATTTAATCGTCATTTGTTCTGAAGCATTGTACTGGTGTGTATCGATGAAATTGTGCTAAATGTTCACTTATCATCAACCTAATATTAACACATATTTAATCGTCATTTGTTCTGAAGCATTGTACTGGTGTGTATCGATGAAATTGCGCTAAATGTTCACTTATCATCAACCCAATATTAACACATATTTAATCGTCATTTGTTCTGAAGCATTGTACTGGTGTGTATTAAGATATTTTAGGTACCCAGTGGTGTTCACGTGTTTTTTGTACAGCGGGCAGTGGAGGTACTTCCGGTGGAAGCACTCAGAACGAGACTGGCAGCAACGGAAGCGGAAGTGGATATGCAACGTTTGACCCCTCGTGCCCGGCTAGCTCGTGAAGCTCGATGCCATGGGATGCCTAGCCTGCACATGCGCGGGTAAGCAAGAAGTTAATTATCATCTGTTACCTTTGAAACGATTTTTCTGGTACCGGAATAGTAATCCGGATATGATCCCTTTCGGATAATTTCCCCATATTGTGTTGGCAGCCGTATGAAGTGTACAGTTATGGTGCACTTATCACTTCAGTACTGTATATCTGTTTCACTTATGTACGTATCATAATCATCATCATCATCATCATCATCATCATCATCATCATCGTCATCATCGTCATCATCATCGCCATCATCGTCATCATCATCATCATCATCACACTCACCAGCACTACCACCATCCTCATCATCCTGATCTCCGTCATCCGACACTCGTATTCATTATCATTATAATCATCAGCATCATAGTAATCATCATCATTATCAACAATAATTCAAAAATAGTAACAAAAACAGATTCCATAGTTGCACTTATATAGAAGTTGTAACTGTTATCATTTCACACCAGGAACTTCATCCGGTGGGAGCACCTTGACTCCCGGCCTGTCGCTATCGACAGCTGCACCGTCGCTTGGAGGAACCACGAGCGCCACGGGGACCGGTAGACAAGCAGACTGGTGAACTAAATGAAACAGCGTATGAACTTAAATCAAAGAATGAGTTTATGTATACGGGTAAACTTGTATTGACAGATTTAAATGATGAAATGTATTATATGGCCCAGGGACAATGTGTTATACTCCCATTCCACAGACATTACGAATCGCCAAAAATTGATAAATTTTATGATTCGTAGTTGAATCGTAATCAGTTCGTGAAGTTCTTAACTGATTCGTTTATGTTCGTAGTCAGTTCCCGCAATTCATAGGCAATCGAAAATTCGTGACAAAAGTTTTGAACTGTTCACAATATTGGCCACGAACTCCCGATTTCAAAAAATTGTAGTTAATTGGTAACACATTTGTAGGGCAGTATTATGCATTCGTAGGTATTTCTTATCGCATTCCAGGGAATCGCGAATTCGCCTCTTGACCACGAATCGCTACAAATCTGTCACAAATCCCACAAAAACGCGCAGAAAATAAATTAAAATATATATCATAATTGGTAACTAATTCGTGCATGCATTCGGTGTATTCTTAACCGATGCGTAACTGATTCCTAAATTTCGTGCAGTAGTCGAAATATAATATTGTACATGTTAGTAAATTGTTGACCAACTTCGTGCAATTGTTGACCAACTTCGTGCAATTGTTGACCAACTTCGTGCAATTGTTGACCAACTTCGTGCAATTGTTGACTAACTTCGTGCAATTGTTGACCAACTTCGTGCAATTGTTGACCAACTTCGTGCAATTGTTGACCAACTTCGTGCAATTGTTGACCAACTTCGTGCAATTCCAGCCGAATCTTACGAATATTCGTAACACTATTGTAACTGTATCGTAAATGAATCGTAAAACGTCACACTTCGACCCTGAAAATGTGCAAAATTTCATGAATCCCCACGAATCGTAAAACTTATCACTTCGTGAGATTCGTGGCGTCTGTGGAATGGGGGCATTAAGACATATATAGTAAGTTTAAACCTATTTTTTTTAGCTCGATTGCATCGAAGTCCAAGGCTTATTGTGACATTGTCAGGTCCGTTTCCGTGGGTAGAACCAGCACTTGGTGTCTTTGGGGGATATCATGAGAACGCTGCCAGAGTGGGGATCAAACCCGAGATCTCCCGATCGCTAGGCGGACACCATATCCACTACGCCACCGTGACCTACATATAGTTAAACGATTTGTGTCAAATAATTTTAGAAATACATAGGGCAAATAAAAAAATACCAGTTTATTACTGATAACCCGAAGTGTAACACGCTCTATCAAACAGCAACAACATCAAATTAAAACTGCGATATATGGTTGTTAGATTTGAAATCCGCTAGGATCACTATTTGAGGAAAACAGAGGTAAATGCATGTGCGTAAAGCGTCGTCCCAGATTAGCCTGTGCAGTCCGCACAGGCTAATCCGGACGACCCACATTCCGCCTACGGTGGATTTATGTTGAGAAGAGACTTCCTTGAAACAGAAAATACCATAAAAGCGGAAAGTGCCGTCCTGGATTAGCCTGTGCGGACTGCACAGGCTAATCCGGGACGACAAAAAAACGCACATGCATAAAGGCCGGTTTTTCCCGTGACACACCCCAAATAGTGATCCTAGCGGATTTCAAATCTAACAACCATATATTGCAGTTTTAATTCGATGTTGTTTTTTTATTTGTTTTTAGAGATCAATTGCATGTCTCTAAATACATTTTAATGATCAGGTAACTCGACGGGCGGAAGTGGCAACCAGACCCCGAACGGAAGTGGCGGCACCGGAACAGGAAGTCAGCCCAGCACGTGCCCTCCAGTTGACGTCATGTCCTGTACGCCGGAGTGCATTCAGATGGACAATAAAAACTGTGTTTACTGCGCATGCGCGAGTGAGTAACGGTCTTGATCTTGATTAGCATAATATACACACAGACTATTAAATTATTTGTTTTCGCAAATCATATCCAATAATATAAGATATGATAACGCGATGTTATTCATGTTGATTATTATTTATTAGTTTTACCCCGCAATGATTGCAATTCCTTCTCGGGTAACCTTCGATTGATCTTTCTGACTAGACGTCAAGTATTGGTTCTACCCAGGAAACGGACTCACGCCTGCCTTAATAAGCATCAGGCTTCCGACTCAATAGAGCTCAAATAAAAAGGTTTCAACTTACTTGAACATACTTGAGAACCTAGGAATATTTACATAAGCGAGAACGGGTAGCCAAAACTCACTATAGGCATGATATGCATACATACTAAGTTGCCCTCAACTTTCGAATAGGTCTACAGCTTTGTATCCTAGAATACGACTGTTACAACTGTTTTAGGCACCACACTGCCACCTCCTGTCGTTAAAACAACAGCAGCACCAGCAACAACAACTGTACCAGCAACAACTGTTGCACCACATGTTACAAGACCGGTAAGTTTATATTATAGTTTATATTAGCTTAGGCGAAAACTAAGTTGTCCAAAAACTAATCTGGGGTGGGGGGTAAAAAATAACGTTTTTTCTTTCACCTTTTCTTGCTTCGCGGCATATTCACCACACAGGTTAGGTATATTGGATTGCATGTCAAATGTTTAAAGTTATAAATGAGGTCATATTCACCACACAGGTTGGTATATTGGATTGCATGTCAAATGTTTAAAGTTATAAATGAGGTCATATTCACCCCACAGGTTAGGTATATTGGATCGCATGTAAAATGTTTAAAGTTATAAATAAGGTCATATTCACCACACAGGTTAGGTATATTTGATTGCATGTCAAATGTTTAAAGTTATAAAGGAGGTCATATTCACCACACAGTAAGGTATACTGGATTGCATGTCAAATGTTTAAAGTTATAAATGAGGTCATATTCACTACACAGGTTAGGTATATTGGATTGCATGTAAAATGTCTAAAGTTATAAATGAGGTCATATTCACCACACAGGTTAGGTATATTGGATCGCATGTAAAATGTTTAAAGTTATAAATGAGGTCATATTCACCACACAGGTTAGGTATATTGGATTGCATGTAAAATGTTTAAAGTTATAAATGAGGTCATATTCACCACACAGGTTAGGTATATTGGATTGCATGTATTCAAATTAATAATTACAGAAACACAGAATATAAGCGAAAACTGCTCTTTGACCGAACAAGTTAATGATTGATAGGCAAAAACTCTTTACGGGTCGGCGGAAAAAAAAATTGACGGGGGGAGGGGGAGCCGTTTAAGCGGAAACAAACATCTGTTTTTACGCCTAACCTGATAATTTCATGGTAGGTCTAGTGACCTGATAACTTGCATGTGATAACATCACTCCTGGTTGTATGGAACTACAATGTACTTTATATTTTGTTGTTAAGTACGTGAATTGATTCGTGGCATACGTAAGAGACAAGCACATACTATACCCATATATAATCCTCAACAAACATATCACTTAGCGACGAAGGGGCAGAATGAATGGCGACCTGTTTCCACTATAACTATGCGTGCCAATATTGGAAGTTTACATTACGTCAGAATATTCACAATTATGACGTTTCAGCGTAGTTTGCATCAATAGAGGCTCGCCGCGAGGTGAAATAGAAACAAAAATACAATTGACAAAAACATAAAATAAAAGAAAGTTAGCATCGGTATATTATCTTCTTGACATCCATTGCTGTCCTCCGAATGTTCAGATACTCAAAAAATAGTTGACGTTTGTTTACTTACAAGTGCTGTTAGCAGTAGCATATGTAAACTTTGAACTGCCACTGTAGTATCCGTCAGTCCTCTCCACATTTCAGACGCTCCCCATGGTGACCCACACGTGTCCCAAGTTCGACGCCAGCTGTGACGCCAAGTGTACCTACCTGGACCACGCAGGTTGTCTGCAGTGCTCCTGTCCCGGTTAGTGTCTCGTGTTTTGTCACGCGATGTTTGACGTCATAAATAATATTGTTAAGAACTTTCTTTGAATGGCACTTAATACGTGACGTCATAAATAATACATTTTTTGTATGTAACTAGATATGTGACGTCTTGAATGATATAGTAAGAAGCGTTGTTTTTTAATTTCATTTCATATGTGACGTCATGAATGATTCACTTAGGAGCGTTATTTGCAAAAGGCACTTGATATATGTGACGTCATAAATGATCCAGTTAGGATCGTTCTTTGAATTCACTTGAAATGTGACGTCATAAATTATACAGTTAGGAGCGTTCATTATATTCTTTGTATTATATATCTATTTAGTGAATATTTCATTGTGTTCAGCTTTTGTTTATGTCATTTTGAATCACTTTGAATTTGTAATTTTGTGTTTTCTTTGTTACCGAAAAGAGAAAATTTCCATAGAAGAACTGGTCATACATGTATAATTAAAGGCTACATGCATATGATTATACGAGCGTACTATTCCTCTGCAGCCACACAAACCACTCAGCCGATGACGACGATTCCCCGACGACTCAAATCTTGACGACCCAAGCACAAGTAGTTCAGACGACAACGCCCAAAGCACAAGTAGTTCTGACTACAACGCCCCAGCCACGTGCCTGTCCGCCAGTCCGATGCGTGTATCCATATGACGGGATCGCTCTAGGAGCCGACAGCTGCCCCGTATGCAAGTGCAAGGCTACAACAACTGCAACACCTTAGAATGAAGAATCCGCATAATGCACTTATAGCAAAATAATTTCATACTTTAAACATTACTGTCGTTGGACCAAAAAATAACAATTGAAAAACGTTTAATGGTTATGAGAGAACGAATGACAATACCACAATTTGTACCACACATAACTGTTATTTTATTTATTTGCAAATGCATTTTTTATCCGAATATCGCCTGTCCGGTTTATGCGTAAGCAATCGAAAATAGCGGCAATATATTATAGAAACCAATTTTTTTTAACGTGAATGCTCGTGATCAACCATCATCAGTAATATATATTGGAATATGATTTTCACAGGATTTTCCTGATTTTGTTTTTGTATATTCTATACAATTAATTATGAAATTAAGTATGCACAATATATAACAGAGTTAGAATAAACAGAGATCTAGAGATTGCCTTTAGTTTTTATTTGGTCGAATATATTTTATTAAATGAAGAAATGCATCTCTTGAAGCCATGTCTTACATACCGTCTCCGTGACCTAGTGGTAAGGGCATTCGCTTACGGAGCGACAGGTCGAATGCTCGAGTCTCGCACAGGGCTTGTTCTGATATTGCCGGTTGCATACCCAGCAGCTTGTTTAATCGAAGGGTAACGATTGCCTTCCTGCCAAGCACCCGACAAATAGGATAGGAATCGGGAGTAAAGATGTTCAACAGTAAAGGTGTCTCATAAGTCAAAACTGGCTGGCCTTTAATCGCGAGCTATAAAAAACAAACTCTTAAAAAGCTTTCACTGTTTTAACAAGGATCACGTGTTCGATTCCCGGTGTCGGCACGCAGGGGCGGTCTCAGGATTTCGGGTTAGGGGGGCGTAAGCCTTTGATCGTGCAGTTATAACCCCTTTATGTTGTTTGTGACTCTACAGTAATCAGCTACAGTTCAGTATAAAGATATATAATAAGTCTATGCATATCATCATCAGCAGCAGCAGAAGCATCAACATCATCACCATCACCATCATCATCATCATCATCATCAAATGCACTTTGTTTCACTGTATAAATACTTTACCGTATTATGTTCGTAAGACATGTTGGTTCATCTGTATGTCATGCACCTGTTTTGGCGGTAAATTGCCATTGCTCAATGTGCCTGTCCACTAAAAACGTATTTGACATTCAATGCCATAAATATCAGGAACATCTTTAAACATGTAACATCCGTAGCTGACTACATTCAAACACACACGCATCGAGAATTATTTGTATTATTCGTTTACCGAAGTGTAATGTTCTCTTTGAAATAAATTTTATTAATTAACTCACACAGTCGAGCCTTTCAATTGTCTGAAAATGAGCTATACACTGTGTTTTTGTTCATCGAAACGAAGACAGACAAACATATTTTTTACTTGAAACATTGAGAAAAATACTCGTATGATTGCGGCATGAACTAATAAGGCAAATGATGCCGACTTTGTGTCAATATCGCTGACATATGGTGCCGGGAAAAAATATGAAATCGCCAGGACATCCCTGTACTTTATAACGTTATATCTTTCTTATGAATGCATAAAACAATATGAAAAAAATTTGGTATGATGGTTAATGGATGATTGAACAAACAGCTTGTTAATTTAGAAAATTGGGAACTAAACTATGTATTGAGACAAAACTGTTTAAACTCGTTAGTAGTCATTGATTTGACATGAATTTGGACTTTAAATAAAAGTATGTCTTTTATGTGTTACCTGTGCCAACGGTGTATTGCATCTGACATGTTTATTAAATTCACGAATTTATAGAAGAAAACAATGGCATTTTTGAATACATAGGGAATATTACATGACTGTGGTGATCCGGTGGCTTGTATCGCTCGAGTTAAAAATATATACGGGCTCGTGGAATACAACATTACACAATCAACGAGAGCGATACAATCCACCGGAACACCACAGTCATGTAGTATTCCATTTATTATATACCTCCTTACGATCAAAATACCACCAGTTACTGCATCGAAACAAACAAAATGATAACAACAGTACCAAAGAACCTGCATGAATACATGTCATTTACATCGACGTCATCGAAATCTACATGTAACGGCGTTGTCGTGTCTATAAATAGACCAATGTCGCTCGGAACGTTACGGAAATATACGATACTCAACGAACGTAAAAGTAGTCCGGTTTTTTCAGCCGTTGAAGGTTACGCATGCGCAAATAAATTCCTTCTTTGTTGCATATAAAATATTCAAAATTTGATCTCACTTTTCACCATGACCAAGCTACTTTCCAATATATCACTATACATTGTTGGAAAGATGTGGACATAACTTTTTGAAAAAACAGCATGTCAAAAAATTCTATGTGTTGTAACTCAAAATATTTACCTTAGAAAAAACACACCGGGTTTGACGGGCATGGAGGCTGCCATTCTGCGCATGAATACATGGGCCAAAAGTTATGAAGCTGGGAACCACTAGACAAAAAGTAGTGTACAAAACAGCCTTTTTTCTTATTGCTTGCATATCATTTAAACTGTATTTTACAAATTATATGCATCCTGCACTCAGCCACATGTGCTTATTATCTAACTGTAACCCTGAGGCTGTGACTTCCGTTTTGGGGTTATTAGACCTAAATACGGAGTATTATTTCACAGTGTAAAAAAAGGGAATTCTATCTGGCCAATTGTATTTTATACCGAAAATACACCAGTATTTGAGTCAGATTATGTATAGGAATAATAAATATTTATACCCACAGTCTATTGTTTATCGTAGGGGCAAGTTGGTTATGTATGACTGAGATGATGTGTATCTTTTACAAAACTGTGCGAGCGATAAAAAAGCATATTTTGTTTTCCAGTTTTGAACCTTTTATATATGCCCATATATGTATGATCCGAAACGTTTAGGGGGGCGCGCGCCGGGTGCGTTCCCCCTGGATTCGCTAGTGGCCACGTATTCTCTTCTCGTGCGCTTGATTTTGTTTTCGAATACTCGATGTTTTTTAATACTCGATGGTTGAGCGCGAGACTGATATAGAAATGTTAAACCGATACCACAGTTTCACGCTTAAAGTATGTACGATCTTACACCAGATATAGTGGCATATATACGATGAACAAAATAAAGTTAATTAACATATATTTCTATATAAAATGGAATAAAAGTTAAGAACAAACATTGCTACTAAACGCACAATAAGCTAGTTTTAAATCACCAAATAGTTTTCGTCTGTGTAAGTGGAAACTCAAATACATGCATATACGTTGACTTGACAGTTGGCACCAATAAACGATGCAAACGTCGACACTAGTAATTGTTGATTTCTTTCATATTGAAGTGTTTCCTTCATCGTATAAAGTTTTTCAGTTTGCTTTCAAGTTTTATTGTCACTTTTATCTGCTAATTTTGAAAATAATTGATATGAAAGACCGTACATACACACTTTAGGCCTCGGTATATAGACAGAGTCTTTAAATGATTGTTTTATGAATTATTACACATATATATTAAATATCGTATAAATCGGTGAAAAGTTCCTTAAAGGGGCGCATCGACGGCATTTCCAGTAAATATAGACCGTCTCCGTCTTCGTGGCCTAGTGGTAAGGGCGTTCGCCTATGGGGCGGGAGGTCGAAGGTTCGAGTCCTACGCTGGGCGTGTTCTGATATGGCCAGTTGCCCACCCAGCAGCTAGTTAAATCCAGGGGAACCGATTGCTTTACTGCCAAGCGCCCGGCATATAGGATACGAATCGGGAGTAAAGATGTTCTTCAGTAAATGTGTCTCATAAGTCAAAACTGGCTGGCCCTTATTCGCGAGGGGTGACACTATAATATACAGATACTTTACACTTTACTTCTATAGACATGTATTAAGACAAGACATATTTCCGTTTTTCACGAATATATTTTTAAGTAATAATCATATAATGATGTAATTGTCAAGAAAAAAATCAATATCAAGAAACAACATGTTTCAGTGCACATTTCCAGCAGGATTCGAGCTCACGCCTACACAATCGCACACTTTCATGAAAACTTTCCTACGCTACACTACAGTTATAAACAAATGCGCATGCGCAAAGCGGTACTTCATATACTTTTTATTCATAACGGTTTTACTACTACTACTAATTTTCCCGCGCCCCCGAAAAGTGTCCCAGAGATAACCTTTGATATTATATGAAAGCATATTTCGCGGTTTGTTTATAAAAACGAGACCTATGTGTTTAGCAACCATTTAATGAATACTTCATAAAATAAAAGTTTATTTTCGAAAATATTACAACGTATTAGCCATCGATACGCCCCTTTACATCAACATATTCTTTGACACTACTAGAACAAGCTGTTCAAATTCCTGTTAGCATTTTGTTAAAAACGGGTTTTCGTGTATTACAAATCAACAAAGAAACAATATGATACATTTTGTTTGCACATTCGATCCTTGAATTAATTTTCTAACATAATACTATAGACACAGAACAAAATTATCTTTGTTAAACTACCCAATAAACAACGCAAACAGAAGTTCCAATTCAGAGCGATGCACAGTAAAAAGAAGTTCCAATTGCAATTGCAAAAATATATGTCAAATCATGTTAGAATCGAAATAATTTTCGCAATATCGTTGTTTATAAGCCAATAAACAACTCTTTGTTGTTCTGATGGCCGATAAACAACGGTACATCGCAAATTATTTCTTAATTAGACACTTTGTATGGACATTCGATCGTTGTAATACTAGTAATGGCTCCGTGGTTTATGTCATAATCTAACAGCCGCATATTTTAGATCAGCTAGCTGTATTGACAAATGACATTACGACGAGATTTGATTGATTGACGATGTGTTTAGCCTTTCAGAAAGCTAGGACCTATTTGTTAGACGGAGATGTCTCGTAAAACCATTTATATACTATTAACGGTGTTTGTCGGAATTCGAACTAAGTAGGCGTGGATGTACATGTAAATTCCATTACGAAAGGTTAAATCGAAATGATGATCGAAAATTTTGTTTTAATCCGGAATATTATCCAAAGACATTCAAAGCTGACAATAACAATTAAGTTTAGATCAATATCTTGAGTTGGAACAATACTATAGGACTGACTCCGAACCTGTTATTATTCAGAGCTTCGCTCTTAGTGAAGTCCGTTGTACTTGCATTTAATTAATCAGTAGACGGACATAGATCGCTCCGCCTTTTTGTTTGTCTAAGGTTGTTTGTCCAAGGATTTGAAGTCAATTGATTGGATTATGCAACCCTGTGCTATTATTTTCCACTGAAATATAACCAACCATTGGTCAAGTCAGTCCTTGATTGACAAGTATCTACTGGTCAATTAAGGAGGCAATATACAGTTTTCGGACACTGCCTGGTGGAGTCTGGGTTCGAGCTGCCTTGTACACACTGATAATATCAACACTCGAACCCAAACAACATATCGTTTCACTAATGCTATGGCTGTGTCTTCACAAAACTCAAGGGAAGATAATTATGCAAACAGTTCCGTTAGAAATTTAACATGCATAATCAAACAGTTTTGGGGTTCCAATTTCACTCGTTTTCGCGACCATTTCAGTGATCTTCAACAACTTTCCTGCGAATGCAAGCGCTTCAAACACTGCATGTCCGACCATATTCTTGCTGGCAACGCAGAAAACCGGGGGTCAACCTTTTACAGTGAAACCTGTCTAAACCAAATCCTGTGAAAACCAAATCCCTGTCCAAACCGAACGGCTGTGTCGGTACCGATTTTTTTCCTTCTTATTTTATATATAAAAAAAACCTTAATAAACCGAACCCTGTCCAAACCGAATACCGAACGAATTCTTTCACAAATTTGATCTTAAAAAACCTGAATAAACCCAACGGTGTATCCTGTTAGGTGTCACTTCGCGATACCGCGGAAGCGTGAACCCGATAATTGGTGACACAAGTACACACAAATGGCATACTCGCCGTGGTGATAACGGGGCAGAGGTGAATTTAGCGATCAGCAAGTTAGTGCATACGACAGTAGTCAATTTGTGAAAAACAGTTTATTATGTCGTGTTTTATGTTGAAATTTACGTACACTTAGAATATTTTATGTTTCACAAAATAATGTAGTTAATGTATAAATTCTGGCACTGATCTTTTTAAGCCTAAGTCCTGTGATATAATCGAGCTAAAATAAATATGTTTAAACTAATCAAAGCAGTCAACCATCGGTGATTTCTTTAAACACATGTAAATAAGTTCTCGTTAAATACATTAATGAACTTGTTTGATTGATAAGTTGAGTGTCGTTTTATGTACAAGTACACATTTTTACTTGCAAATAACAAACAAATAAACAATTATAAAAGAGTAAACATTAACATGTTGTGTTGTCTTATTATATACTCGACTAAACATATGTAATAGAACGTACATTTTAAAGGAAAATGACATTTAATAAAAACCTGGGTAAACCGAACACCTCTGAAAACCGAACGCCGTTCAGTTTATACAGGTTATACTGTATATGTTTAAATGAATTCCCATGGAAGTACGTCCTGTAAATATCCTGCCAAAATGGTGTTCAGAGCTAGGAATCCTCCTGTAAAAATAATGTGTAATGTTGCACAACAAGAGATCTATTAGCAGAGGGACTGTCTGATTTTGTTGATTTATTTCACGTCTCTTTCGTTACCCTCGAACAAAACACCGTTACCCACTAACAAAACGACTTTTCTTATCGAAAAATGCAAACATATATTTTCTGTCAATACAGACTCTTCTCTACAGTCAATCTGACTCTTCTAGACGCTGTATATACATGCATATAATAGTTTACTGCACAGCGAAGTATTATTTAAATTTTAAATTTTTCTCTTAATACGCATTTTTGAACATAACGTACCATCATGCAACTTCGAAATATGCGTTTTTGTAAATTTGCCAGAAGTCCAAAACGCAAGAAAATTCTCTTTTCCACATTGCCAACGAAGGGTGATGCCGACCACCTTCACACTTACCAGTCTGTTAGGGCTACGCGGCCCTAAATGTCTGGCACACAGAACGCTCGGTAAAGTTTCCTTACCATCATGCAACATAAACAAAAAAAATATGCGTTTTTTTTATATTTGCGAGAAAAAGTCCAAAACCACAAAAAATGCTATTTTCTACATTGCCGACGAAGGGTGATGCCGGCGACCTTCACACTTGCCAGTCTGTTAGGGCTACGCGGCCCTAAATGTTTGGCACCAAGAACGCTAGATGAAATTCCTTACCAGCAAGCAACATCGAAATATGCGGGTTTTTTGGTATATATAAGAGAAAAAGTCCAAAACCACAGAAAATGCCATTTTCCACATTGCCGACGAAGTGTGACGCCGGCGACCTTCACACTCGTCAGTCTGTTAGGGCTACGCGGCCCTATTTGTTAAGCACCAAGAACTCTAGGTAAAGTTTCCATACCATCATGCAACATCGAAATATGTATTTTTGGATATTTGCGAGAAAACGTCTAAGTCCAAAACCACAAGAAATGCTCTTTTCCACATTGCCGACGAACGGTGATGCCGACCACCTTAATACGTGCAAGTCGGTTAGAGCTACTCGGCCTTAAATGTTTGGCACCCAGAACTCTCGGTAAAGTTTCCTTACCATCATGTAACAGCGAAATATGCGTTTTTTTGTAAATTTGCGAGAAAACGACTAAGTTAAAAACGAGAGAAAATGCTCTTTTCCTTATTGCCGACGAAGGGTGATGCCGACCACCTTCACACTTACCAGTCTGTTAGGGCTAAGCGGCTCTAACAGCTTGCCACCAAGAACGCTCTGTAAAGTTTCCTTACCATCACGAAACATCAAAATATGTATTTTGTATATTTGCGAAAAAACGTCAAAGTCCAAAACCACAGAAAATGCTCTTTTCCACTTTGCCGACGAACGGTGATGCCGACCACCTTCACACTTGCAATTCTGTTAGGGCTACGCAGCTCAAAATGTTTTGCACCCAGAACGCTCGGTTAAGTTTCCCTACCATCATGCAACAGCGAAATATGTTTTTTTGTAAATTTGCGAAGAAAAAGACCAATTTCAAAACGCAAGAAAATTTTGTTGTCTACATTGACGACGAACGGTGATGCCGACGACATTCACACTTGCCAGTCTGTTAGGGATGCGCGGTCCTAAAGAATTATAAACATGTGTTACAATGTTAGTTTTAAAGTAAACTGACATCATTAGAATCAACGGATGGTTAAGCATGATATTTTTTTTACAAAAGCGTAAAGCCACTATTTTACAGATCTTTGGCTCAAACCATACCCGGACTCGGACTTGTCACTGTAAGACTCAAATCTGACACTTCTAAAACAGTCGAAGTTCTGCTCAATTTTACAGTATCCCATTTTATTAAGACCATATTCCCAGCCAATTCGAATATTTGGCTGAAACCGTAAAGTGCTCCCAAAAGTGCGTTGTAATAAAGAACGACAACTCTGTGGATTTGTGATTTTATGAGACAAATTAATATCAAGAAGTTCATTATCTACCCTGCGAATGACGCAGCAGTATATTGAATCGAAGAGAACAAGTAATTTCTCTGCATTAGATTCGTGTATTACATCTTTAAAACAGTCCGTACATTTTGAGATTGGTATTAAAAAGTTTAGTTATATTATATAATATGTGAACACATATATTTGATATATTTGGGCTACGCAACTTTAAATTTAATTTTAGTGAAGATCGGATGACATCTGTTGGACTTTGAGAGCGGGAACGAAAGTGGTCTACCGACCGACAGTTCGACCGACAATCCAATATACCCCGCCATCTTCGATGGAAGAGGGGGGGGGCATAATCAATGATATGCAGGTACGTTTCATATATCATAAACAAACGCCGACAGATTTAGCATGCTGTTTATCAAGTCACATCATGAACAATAATGCTTATCATTGATTAAACGAAATAAAACACTGACCAGCTGTAACCTGTCCACACAGTCAACACTCCGTTACAGCACACGTCGAAACAATGTTGTATTTTATGCCGTATAGTTAGGCATAACGTAACGAATATCTAAATTGTCACAAAGTTCACATACGGTGGTCAATACGTAAAAGGGCGTGTGATATTCGCGTTGTAGCCCGTGCAACATTCTGTAAATGTTTTAGATAAACTATGGACTTGGATTCTTTCTTGTCCGAAAGGTCAGTAAAACATATTGTTTGGTCAGTGTTGTTTACTGGCGGCCTGAGTTAATCAATCCTCATTCAAAGTTTCCATCTAACAATGAAATGTTTTCTGTTTTATGTACGAAACTTTGAATACTCTCGAATGTTGTGGAGAAAACTGGATACACAAATTTAACCTTTTGCCACGCAAATCGTTTTAAAAGTTACATTGCGTGTTAGAATGGCTTCATGAGAAATACACTTGACATATTTATATTTTGGTTGGGAATATTAGGTCAGAATTATAAAAAAACAACACAATTTGAAACAATAACAAAATTTGTGTAAATTAAATGCATTGGTAAACACACTCTAAAACGTGGGATCACCGTTTTAGGATTTACCTATAGTTTGTATACAACAAATGCTAGTAATTTTCTCTATATGAAGTTATATTTATGTATGATTCTGACTTTGTATCAACACTATCATTATACATTTGCGGCGTGTCGTCGGAAAACCGGACTTAATGCATGTGCGTTAAGTGCCGTCCCGGATTAGCCTGTGCGGACCGGGACGGCTCTTTCCGCCTACAGTGGAGTTATGTTCCTTGAAACAGAAAATACCATAAAAGCGGAAAGTGCCGTCCCGGACTAGCCTGTGCGGACTGACTGCACGGGCTAATCCGGGATGACACTTAACGCACATGCATTAAGCCTGGTTTTCCCACAACGCGCCTCATTTGTATTTCGAAATCTCCTTATTATACGTATTAAATAAGTTGACTTTGCAAAAAAAAATTGTATTATGATTTTAAAGAGTTATACCTCTTTAAAGGGACTTGTTTACAGATTTTCTTATTTTTGAAAAATTGTCATTTAATGTATTAATTGCACAAACTAATCCAATTGGACAAATGTTATATTTAAAAAAAAAAATATGTAAATGATTAGCTTTCGCCGGGACTCGAAACTACGAACGCCGGGATCAAAAATGTGTCGCACTTTCCACTCGGCCATTGTGCCTTAAGATCATGGCATATACTTTTTAACGCAATGGAAGTGATTCACGTGTTTTTACAACATACCAATGAAAAGCGTTACAAACGCTTTATGACGGGCTCGCTAGCTCAGTTGGTAGAGCGCTGGACTGTCAATCCGGGGATCGTGAGTTCGATCCACAGCCCGGCCACATTACTTGTGTGGGGATTGGTCATGAAATTATTTCTGCGGCCATTCTCCCTCTACCTCTGATTCAAGTAGGGCAGTTGTCAGTTACTGGCATAGGTATGTGCACTTAATACTGGTACACCGCTTAGATCGGCTAAGATTGCCCAGGAAAAGTGCGAGTAGGTTAACTGACCGCCGTGATAAGACTGAAATACTGCTAAAAACGGCGAAAAACCCCAACAAAACAAAACAAACAAACACAAACGCTTTATAATGTTATCAATTTCGATGGATGACTTTTCAAAAACGACACTTTTTTGCCAATAATTTATCTTTGCCAAAAGTGTTATTTCGCTTGCTTATATATGATGTGCTTTTATTTTTGGGACCTATGACAATTATTTTGTAAATTGTCGATTTGCCAAGCTGTGAACAGTTCCCTGTAATGTTTTTCCTAATGTTTCCTGTGCAGTGCGCAGAGGCTAATCCAGGACGGCACTTTCCGCTTTTATGACGTTGTCTATGTTATGCGATGAAATCACAGTCTTCCGTGATTTTCACGCATACCCCGTTTCTGGCAAATCACATTCTTTCGTGATTTTCACGCATACCCCGTTTCTGGCAAATCACATTATTCCGTGATTTTCACGCATACCCCGTTTCTGGCAACTCACATTCTTACGTGCTTTTCACGCATACCACCTTTCTGGCAAATCACAGTCTTCCGTGATTTTAACGCATATCCCGTTTCTGGCAAATCACATTCTTCAGTTATTTTCACGCATACCCCATTTCTGGCAAATCACATTCTTCCGTGATTTGCACGCATAACCCGTTTATGGCAAATCAAATTCCTCCGTGATTTTCACGCATACCCCGTTTCTGATAAATCACATTCATCCGTGATTTTCACGAATACCCCGTTTCTGACAAATCACATTCTTCCGTGATTTCCACGAATACCCCGTTTCTGGCAAATCACATTATTCCGTGATTTTCACGCATACGCCGTTTCTGGCAAAAGATAATCACAGTCTTCACATTAAAAATGTGACAAATGAGATCCTATTCTTCACAGGTTGTGAAAAATATGATAAGTGAAAAATATGATCCTACAGGGCAACTTTTGTATTACCTACTTTACTATATAAATGATAATTAAGCGTTTTTAACTGTTGACCACTTTCACGGTTTCGTTTCGTTTTGTTGCCCTCATCATTACTCAAAGGGGAGCAACCGGCGCAGAACGTTGCGCAATGCAACTTTATGTTAACACTGACTACTACTAACTGTTACAAGCAGGACCCAGGATAATGATTGTTCTAATTTGTAGTTGTGAGTCACACCTATCGTTATGTTAGTTTTATGGAAAAGAAAACAAGTTAATGTTGTATTTTATTTATAATTGATAGTAGGTAATAAAACATATGTTTCATAGTCATTTGGGAGCAGTCAAATTGTTTTCCTTCAGTATCGGTGGCAACATTTTGAACTGTTGCCCTCGGATTTACGGCCACGGGGAAACAGTTCAAAAGTTGCCCCCTCTACTTCAGGAAAACAATTTGACTGTTCCCAAATGCCAATAAAATATGTGTAAAATATTGCCTGTCCCTTCATTCTTTCCCAGGCAGAGTCAGTATACACTCAGCAACGTGCTGTTTGGAGTCTGCTTTCTGGGCCTGATTCTGCTTGGAATCTACTTCCTGTATAAGATGTGCACGGACCAGTCCAAGTCTCAAACTACCAACCAGTCTGTGACGTCAGACCGGATGTTCATGAAACCCGTCTATGCTCACGAAATAGAACCAGGCATCGTTGTGTTGCAAAGCGAGAACGGCGATTATTTCAAGATTCTGAAGGAATACGACATGAAACATGGTAACCACTACGGATCGCTATCTCGTTCAGGAGCGGATATGACGTCACACGATCTAAATATAGAAACATTTGGCGAAAATGGAAGTTTTCAAGCGCTTGAGCCATGCAGATCACGTGAGCTTGCTCAAGCAAGCGCTCCTCCGAGATCGAGTATCATGGCAGACGAGAGCGAAGAACTGTTGTTCGAAAGGAGTCATGATTCTGGCTTCCGACCCGTGCAATTCAGTTACGGAAGTGACGCTATGCCTCCTCCTTATGGTGCTCACTAACAGAGGAAATTACCAAACATAGAAAGTCGGAATATTGAGCTGCACTAATAAACCTGTGGGCATCCGATATTTACTAAAATATAAATGTCAGACAAGAGTTCTTAACAATCGATCTATATGCATATTATTCAACTTGACGGTTTCACAATATTTTTTGGTATCATAGTTTTTTATTTCAACAAAACTATTTACCAACTTACCATATTCAGTGTATGTTGTTTTCTTTGACGGTTAGAAACCCGTAAAGCCAATTCCCAAAGGATCCCATTGTAAAATAGCACAATCTCTTGGCGTCTTTCGACATTTTCTTTTGATTCAAGTCTTCCGAATGTTGTCTCTTTGGAAAGATGATTCTTTCTACTTACACAATTTAAAATAAAAAAAAAAAAGTCATGTTACTTCTAAGAAAATGCATCTCGCGTGATTGTAGTCACCCGTAAGAAACACAGAATGCAGTGGCGATTTTGACAAAAGCACATGCTGTCCTTGCATAAACTGCTGAACATTCAAATATCAAGTAATTCGGTGTTATGATACATCAAAATGCACAAGAGACTCGTCGTTTGTTGTAGGAAATAACCATTTAAACCAGTGTCCGTTATGTGAATTGTCACTTAACAGAAGAAACAAGAAATGTCTTTAAAAAAGACAATCGGCGTTGAAATTAATATTGAGATGTCATTTTTTTGCCCTTAATCTAATACAAGAGGACCACGATGATCGGTTACGTGACTTCTCGGAAGCCATATTTTTCGGTCCCTACTAAGGAGACTTCTCGGACCCCAGATTTTTCGGTCCCTACTAAGAAGACTTCTCGGACACTATATTTTTCGGACACCATATGAGAACTTATCGGCCCCAAAATTAATTTGAGATAAACTAATACATTTTTAATATCTGTATCGTGAATAAACCGATAAGATACCGCCCCATTTTTCCACCAGTGATACATGAATAAGCCAAATACTGGTAATTTACGTAAACATAATTGGCACATGAAATTGTAAGGCAAATTTAACAAATTAACATTGTCAGAAAATAATAGCGGGAATGAATGAAAATTATTTTATATATCAGACAAGTGTACATAGTTCTGTTAAATAATGTACTATATGTGTCATTAGTATTGCACATAGTGTACTCATGCTACGCAAATGAAGTTAAAGTAACATGAATAACGTTTCGACGTACTACGATACTTCTTTCACCACATTTTACTGATAGAAAGATGTTTAACATTTGTATAGATAGAATAAGATGCTGATAGAAAAGTGCAATTATAAATAATTCTTAATTAAACACAACTTAAACACAAATATAAATTAACTAGCGCAGTAAGTTTATTAATTCTCCATTTATTGCAATTCTCTGGTTTAGGATTCTCCGATGCTAATTGATGCGTGTGTATTAACACAGCTCTTACTCGCGCTATTTTTAGAAAGATTCTTCTGCTGGAGTTGTGCGAATTCACGGGGACGACAGTCCGTTACAGCGTACAATGATATTTTTACACAATGATAAAATAATAGGAAATATTAGCTCAATCAAATTTGCTAATAATTTTTTTGCTTATTTATCAGAAAAATACCAGAAATTTATCAGTTTATATTTTGTGCTTGCGAGCTCAACAGACAACATTGTACGTCGTGAACGACTGTCGTCCCCGTCAATTGTAGCATTGTAATTGCTATTTATAGAGCGCGCCGATTATGTAGGCTAAACAATATAGTTATTTCTTTATGTGAATGAATATAACATTCCGATCATGACATACAATGAGTAAAATTGTTCATAATTATGTTCGTTTCTAGAGTGTATGTCGAAGATATGTTTATAACTTTATTTTAACCGCTTATGTAAACAATTATGTAAATTTTAATCCCGAAAAGTATGCAACAGTTATTAGTATACGTTAAACGATTGTTTTAAGTGTGCATTCCCTAAAATTAGACAATTTGCCCGATTCTATTGGCATTCAATTTTGCCGCTGCATATTTATCATAAGAAATCTAGGTCAAAAGTGATCTTAGACAGCTACGCCGAAAAAACTAACTAGATCAATTTCATATACGGCCTATTTTCGAGTGGAAGACTAGGGATATACGATTTACTGGTACCGAATTCTAACACGACACGCGGCCTGTTTTCCATAGAAAAAGACGGAAAAACAAGTATTGGTTTTTCTGCAAGAATTATGGGCGGTACCTAATGTTTTGAAAATAGTTCCGGAGCATTCGCGGACATTTTACAGTAAAATGCACGTGCTGAAACGCGCACTAGCTAACTCGTATTTAACTTACCGTTGTCTGTATAATGTTTTGAAACAAAAAAGCACACATTTAGTTATTACAATTACACAATCCGTATAAACGTTATCGAAAAGTAAATTTGTGTTGTTTATGTTAACATGTTTCTATCACAATAGCATGACGAGAATCAATAAACATGACGTCATAATGGTTCTTTAATTTTTATCAATGAATCTGACGTCATTCGCTCAATTTTAGGAATGTCAAGGCATGAACTTTGATCACTTAAAGGAGTTAACTCTCCGAGGGCCCGTGGTAATTATATAACACCATGAATCCCTGAAATCGAGGACGAATTCATATTTGAGCGAGGGTGTATGTCACGGCATGAACTTTGGTCACTTAAAGGGGAGAAGTTGTGTGGCGGCCCGGTTAGCTCAGTCGGGAGATAGCGAGGTGTCCCGGTTTCGGGTCCCGGACTAGCCGCACAATTTTCCACCCTGTGACATTTTTTATCACGCGTGACATGAAATTCTGTCCGCGATCGCTATGTAGCTTTTCTGGAAACCCGGCAACAATGGCGCCCAACGTATCGTCGTGGTAATCAACAAATCAATGTTTGAAGTCATTTTTTCAACGTTGACTCATAGAGCATCGTGTTCAACTCAAGTTGGCCAAGCTACGCCTTTGCTATTTTACGTAGCATATACATTTTCGGGAGTTATTCCCGAATTCACAGTCGACTGAACTTTGGAGTGTTTCGTCACAACACGTGATTGCTTCAAACGTTCCATGGTCTGTCCTCTGCTAGCATAAACTTTCCCCGGGAAAATCACGCTTATTATATGCGCACAAACTGTTACGTACGTCAACGTCAAGGATTTTACATTCTACGTTGCCAGGATTGGATTCGCCGTTCAGAATGGAATAGTGCAGTGACACTAGTGTATTTGGCCTTATTACATAGTATATTGGACTAAATGTATTATTTTGTATATTTTTTGTGATCCGACGGATTTTGGTGAGTGCATTTTCTGTTTATATTTTTGTATTACAATTTGTCATTGCGTTAGCAATTTTGCGTAAAATTAATCACTAAGTTGACCATAGAAATTTAATAGCATCATTCGATTTCATTATTAATTTTATTGACCTCATTTTATATAAAGTCACAGGTTAGCTTAATTTTATACATAACTGCGAGAATGTTTATTTAGCTGCATTGTATCAATTATTTTCATATCGCAATCTGGCTTTGATACGCTAACTTGTCCTGTTCACTAAATGATTACATAACACAGCATAACTGTAGCACGGAATAATCAGTAAAATCGCTAGTAGTGTGTTAAGTAGGTTACAAATCTAGCTTGTAGTTGTTGAACGAAAATAGTGTAATCCCATAATTATACTTAAAATCTATATGATATCTTTATTGCTGCCAGTGGCCCATAATCACACGAGCAGGTCCAATATTTGAAAAGTAGAAATATATCATATTTCTGTGGACGTTAAAATCTCGACAGAAATATAGTTTTACTCTATCGTGATATAATGTCCACCATGTAGGCCTAGTGCGAATTTGCATTAGAGAAAATTTAATTTAATATCATAACGCGAATAATAGATCGAATATTTATTATACGCTATGGCAATTGCCCAAGCTACGATAGTTGGGTCCCTATTTCGCACGTGAGACAGTGACGCGCGAAAAAATGGCCGTTAAGAGAGTCAGCTTATAACTCGGTTGTTAGCTGCGGAAATAGCGCAGTCGGTAGCGTTTTAGACTATCATGCAGGGGCAAGTAGTTTTAATCGCGTCAACGTCAACAATAAATCTGTGATTTTTCGAAATTAAATACATTGACAATACCAATTTATGCTGTATTCAACGAACTAATAATACTAGAAAATCGCATTTGTGCATTTCACAAAAAAACAAAACAAAAGACTAAACGGGAGTGTACTGGTAAAAGGACAACAGGGGAGGTATAAGTGTCACATTACCACATTATGACAAGGGCATTTATAAAATGAGCAGCGAAGAAGCCGCAGTAAATGCTTAAATGTTAAAAACTGTTTTAATTGTATGATTTATTGAATTGTTCAATATATAGACGACATTTTGTTTTATAAATAATAAACAATATTGTGTATTGGTGATTGTTGTTACATTAGTATGCGAGAGTTTTGACGTGCATGTAAGAGAACAGTGCGTTGTAGAAGTAATAGTGTATTATAACTATGATAGAAATCTAGTGTTAATGGTAGTGTTTGTTGTAGTTTAGTGTAAATAGGCCTCTATATTAGTACAGGTCTAGGAAGTATATAGTATTTGTAGTGCAAATATCAGTTTAGAACCACGAGTACACAGTATAGAGAAGCGAGTGAACGGGAGGAGAGATTGTGAAGGAGAAATATAGAAAAAGAGATGGAATAATTAAGACATGGTAGACAATTTATTCAGGAAAGAAATCGTCCTGATCTGTCTGAAGTGTTTGAATCTCCACTACGCAGACAGGAACGAGAGAACTGATCATCTCCTTATGTTAAACATCCCACGGAGGACAGTCTAGATGACTTTGATAGATTTCTAGACCAGGCACGAATGGAGCTCAGGGAAAGGATAGAGAGCCTTGGTTCCAATGTTGATGATCTTATTACAGTAGATGAATACATTATTGATACAGAGCAGACACGAACTAAGAATTACGAACAGATCAGATCTGCCCAACCACCACAGGAAACGGAAATAGACGGCAGATACGTACGACAAACGCACAGTACGAATCAGCTAGCTATCGGCACAGATACTAGCGAAAGTACAGCACTGATACAGCAACTAATGAAGAAAATAGAAAATTTAGATCGAAAGCTAGAAGAAATGAGAAATGAAAGAAACGGAGAGGTAAACAGAACTACAGGTACCGGATCCGAGTCCAGACAGAGAGGCTTTCAGAGAGGCGGATTTAGGAGACGCTTTTATTATGCGCAGAATAATCAAAACAACGACAAATCTGATGATAATGCCAATACCAATAAATCTAATACAAATCAGCCAACTGCAGATAAAAATTTAAACGAGTAAACGTCGCCATTGAGGGTCAAATACACGACGTTTCCGTATCTGAACCAGACAGACCCAACATACGTTTACTTGATAGACTTATCGGTTGCTCAAATGAATCTGATGTTTGTATTAATGGTTTGGTGACACGAGCTTTGGTAGACAGTGGGGCGATGGTTACGACTGTAAGTCAGTCATTTTACGAACAAATGGACCCGAAACCCTATCTGTTAGCTTAGATGATTTAAAGCTATCTGTCACTGGGGCTAATGGGACCGAATTATTGTATATGGGATACACTGAAGCAACAATATCTGTTCCACATATAAGCGAAGAATCATATGATGTACCCGTATTGGTTGTACCCAACACGGAGTACAATTTCAGTGTACCAGTCATTATCGATTCCAATGTGATACGTTATCTTCGCTCATACCCATTAGCTACCCTGCCAGAAGAATGGAGAGCAGCTGTAATGGTTACTTCTCTATTAAATAGCATAGGTGCTGTGGTTTATACGAACAAAACAATCGTAGAATTACCACCGTACGAAACAATGACCATATCCGGTTTTGTTCACACTGGACGCAGCCGCCGTTACTGAGCCCTCTGACAAGGCGTCGAGCCGAATAGATGTATGTCCACGCGTTGTCCGATGGGACAACCGTGGAAGCACCGCCAGAGTTCCTGTCCGAATTTTCAATTTATCGGCCAAACCCATTAAAATTGTCCCCAAAACTATCATATGTGAATTACAACCAGCAAAGGTACTTCGTTCATGGACACCAGAAATCCCAGAGACGCACTGTAAAGCGAATGTTGAGCTAGTACAGACATGTACAGTAGATAGAGACACGTTCTTTGGTAATCTAAAAATTGACTTAAATCATTTAGACTTTGATCAACAAGAACAGTTAAAAAACATGTTGTTTGAAATGAGAGATGTGTTCTCTCAAGACCCTCTAGATCTTGGTAGTACCGATCTTGTTCGCCACACCATTAACTCAATAATAACGAACCATTTAAAGAACCTTATAGGCCGGTGCCGCCTAGTCTTATAAACGAGGTTCGTGAGCATGTCCAAGAAATGCTAGACATTGGCGCCATTCGCCCATCGTCTAGTCCTTACTCATCAAATGTCGTCATTGTGAGAAAAAAGGACGGTAGTATTCGTTTCTGTATTGACTACAAAAAGCTGAATAGCCGTACACACAAGGATGCGTATGCTATTCCTCGCACTGACGACACTATTCATCTCCTTGCCGGTTCTCGCTACTTTAATAAGCTCGACTTAAAGTCGGGATACTGGTAAGTGGAGATGGCGGAGGACGAAAAATAAAAAAATGCATTTCAAGTTAGTAGTTTAGGCTTCTTTGAGTGTAATAAGATGCCATTGGAGCTCTGTAACGCCCCGGCAACCTTTCAGCGATTGATGGAGCTTTGCATGGAGGAATTAAACCTCAATGAATGCCTCATATACCTGGATGATATTATTGTGTTTAGCCATGATTTTTCTGTGGCAATACAGAGGCTAAAAACCGTCCTTCTGCGCTTGCGATCCCATAAGCTTAAGATTAAAGCCTCAAAGTGCGAATTCATGAGTCCACAACAAACCAGTCGGCAACATGTATATGTATAATAATCCTATTGGTTAATACAGTAAGGTAGCAGTTGTTTATTAGATACGGATACTATATTTCGCAGTGTAGATGGTGCGCTTTAAACATACTGAAGGCGGCGTCTATTTATTTTTCCATTGTAAATGCTTTATTGTTCTCGTCAATAGGTGGGTGGAGGTCGAGGGCATTCTCCTCCGCACCTTACAATAATCCTATTTTGCAAAGAAATGTATACAACAATAAAGCCTTGTGCACAATAAAACAGACATAAATAACGCTTTCATATAGCATCAATAGACATTCTTTCTATTTTGGGTGTATTCATTACAAGGCACTTGCAACAACGAGCAACACAACGAAACAATCAAATATGTTAGCAGGTGAAGATAAGATAAGAGGCAAACCATATTCAGAATGTTATCAGAGGTTTTCTTGTAACCAAGAATAAAACATTATCGGTTAAAAAGATCCTTAGAATTTGGTATACAGTTGAACACAACATAATGAATTTGTGGATAATTGGACAATCCCAAAAAAATATGAACTATGGATCCTGTACAATTTTTACAGAAAGGGCATTTGTCAGTATTAGTATATTTTATTTTAAATAGAAGTGTGTTAGTTTCTTATCTTCTGTGAATTCTCAAAGGCATTTCGAAGATATTTGACAATTTATCTTCTTTAATATTTTCAACAACTTCACACCATTTAGATTTGCATAACGGTATTGAATCATTTTCTTTTAAAATATAATACATTCGTTTAGTTCCACTAGATAATTTTAAGATACTCTGTAAGCATGGTGGTGTAAATGGTTTAAAATACGCACAGTTTTAAAATAGGCACAGTTTGTTTGTTATTTATATATAAGTTGATTGACTCCTTTGTTTCTTACGTTTTGGCATTTACGCCAGAAGAATGTGTTATATTATTTAAATATTGGAATTGCCTTGTAAGTATATTGATGGTTACGTTTTACAATCTGTTCTAAATTTAATATTCTGACTGTTTGAACATGTCTGTAAGTGTCATTTAACTAAAGATAATTATTTATATCATGCTATATTACACTGTAGGCAATAGGCAACAGTGGCGACCTACAAATTGTCTAGTATGAAGATGTCAGTTATATATGAGATATGCTCTCAGCAATCTATTTCCTCATTGCTATTTTTCGAAAAACGATTCAATTCAAAAGCTCCACGCAACGTCAATGTCGGGATCAACGTCCTAACTCAAGTTAAAACTTTCGTTCAATAATACAAACGTGTGCATGGCATTTATTTGAATGTTTTCGTCAAAGTCAGTACCACTTTCAGTGTGATGTTTTAATCCCACGGTGTTTTTTATCATTAAAGCAATTGTATCCTCATATTCTACAGAAGGCATACTATAAATTACACTAACATCATATTTTATTTGCAGACTTAACTATATGAGGGCCTGGCAAAAGAGTTACGTAATTATATTGTATATAAACAATAACAAATTGCAGGACTGTGTATCATATAAATCAATGCCAAATAAAGTCATAAAGCTTACCGTCATTTTCAGGAACTGCTTGAAATTACCCTTTAACGGGTTACTCGTACTAGCCAAGAACTATTAAATGTATTTGTGCTATCGTATGCATACTGTTAAAACAAATCTTTTAATGTCATTAAACAAAAATGATTTTGAATCGGTATAGACTATCACGTCGATAGATTATTTTAAACAACCATCGTACAGGCCTATTTTGACAGTCCTCACGTCATGCAAACTTCTTTGGCGGGCTTATATCCATCTCACCATGCAATTTACTTCTGCCAAGTTGTTTGAAAATTCATTCATTCTGGACAAAGATATGCTCCGGATAAAGTGTTAAGAATTGATTTCTTATATTTTGAGGTTAAGAAATATGAACTTGACCTTACACCTAGGGACCCGGTTCTTGCGCGTGACACTCCGTCTTACCATGCTTGTTACTTCTGCCAAGTTATTTGAACACCCATCCATCCCGGACAAAGATATTCCCAGGAAAAGTTGTTGAGGATTGATTTCTTATATTTGACATTTGACCTTGAATTTTGACATTTACTTTAGACCTAGTAACCTGTTTTTGATGCGCGACACACCGGCTTACGATGCTTGTCACTTCTACAAAGTTATTTGATAATCCATCCATGCTCCAAAAAAGTTATGCTCCGGACAAAGTGTTAAGAATTGATTTCTTATATTTGACACTTGATCTTGAATTGTGACCTTAACCTTAGAACTCCATCTAACCATGTTTGTCAATTCAGCAAAGTAATTTGAAAATCAGGGTTTCTCGTATTTCTGTTTCGCTTATCGGAACCGACATGTCTTCAAAGCAGTTAGTCATTTGCCGACATGCTTAAATAATGCCGACATGCTTCAATTTTCAAAGCGTAAACACTTTATCCCTTTATCTATTACACCGATCGTTAACCACAGGGTCATAAACGAACGCCGTATTGATCGATAAGGTCTCACTTTTAACAGGGTAATTAACAATAGACTGAACTGTGTAGTCCCGCCAACAACGATCTCATTAGCCAATTAAATACGGCGATTTTTAGGGCGGAGTTTATACCTTACTAACATCTAAAATAGTGTTTCACAACAAATACTAGCGTTGCCGGGAAAAGAGAACAGCCATTTTAAAACATTTGATTATAATATTTTACATTGTATCTCATCCCGGTAATTGTCTTATTCTTTTTACAAATTGACAATCAAACCAATAATGCAATATAGCGCCTCATTTAAAAACACAATTAAACGTCGTCAAACTTAATTTTGTATACATAAACACTGCAATTAAGCACGTGGCCAGTACACGCACGTTTGTCATGCGGCATTCATGACCTTGTGCATGATACCATAATCTTTGCGCGCTTTTGTAGAAAAATACGCTTTTTACATACAGATACAGGACCGTAGATATTTTTAGCAAAAAATTACATTTTTTGACACGTGTGACCCAAAAGTTATAACTGCTAGAGTGATGAAACTTAACTTTAAAACCATATTAATCAGCATTTTCTAGAATGATGAGACTGTATAGTCGTATTCATCAGCATGTAAACTTGTGCACCTTGGTATAGTAATTGCATATGGTTTTGAGATCACCGACGGAATGTGGGGGGCATCCGTGTCCTTTGGACACATGCCTATTTTTTTATTGTTTCAACAACATGAAATATTCGTCATAATATAATTATGTATTTCCATCTCTATATGTAGATACCACATATACAATAGTTTACATTGTAATAAAGAGTCAAAGCGATAAGTGTGGGTCAAAAAGGGGAGTCCCAACAAGGGTAAACATCTTTCTTTTCATACTGTTGTTGATAAAAAGTATGTGAGGTTAAAAAAGAAGTAATATTATAGTAGAATACGTTACAGTAACAATGCACTAATCTTCAAAGATACCGATGGTAAGGACACGACTGTGTCAGCGTTACGGCCCCGACCCAATGCCTCTAATGTACTTGATGAGTACAGTAGTTTTGATGACTCGTCACTTCATCCAGACTTATATATCAATAAGTTGATGGTTCTGGCTGAGGTCCAGATTTTTTTCAACACTGGTATGTGTTATATTATTGAATGGGTCATACTGTCTTAAAGCAAGATACACACGAGTTAAACTTGTAAGACTTTCCATAGCCTGAACGATGAAATTTTCTCATAAAATGTAAAAATGTAATCCAAAGAATATATTATTCTATGCAGACATATATTGTATTAGCACATTTGATTAGGTTGTAATTTTAATTTTGCAACCATCTACTTAAATTTGTTTCGGTCTGCCGAAATATGTGTACTACTAAACTACTGTCTAGGTATAAATAAATAAATTACCAGATGCGCTTTTCTTACATTATATTTAAATTTAAAAATTTGTAAAATTCCAATTTAATGATATGTACTGGTTAATTATTTGCAAATTAGTTCACGAATAATCATGTTTATTAATGTTTTATTTAGCAATTGTTTATTCTTTGCTCAAATAATGGTTACAGTCAACACTGCTGTGGTGGTTTTTCATTCTGTGTCAGATATATTGGCTACAAAATGCAATGCTGATAGATATGATGTAATGTTTTAGTCCAAGATGGCAGCCAAAATGGCCGCCAAGATGGCCGCCAAAATATTTCATTTTACCCCATGTTCGCTAAAACCCTATTATTTAGCTGTTATTATATCATTTTTGAATATCTTTTCAACCAAACTAACTGAAGTGATGTTATATTTGATGTTTGTAACATTCAATATGTTTCGTCAGCACTGTTGAACAAAAATATTCGAAAAATGGGAAAAAAGGACCTCAATTTGGGTGTTGTTGTTTTTTTAAAGATCTGCCTTTCAGCTGTTGCACACTCTTAAAAATAAGCTAAATGTAATTACCAAATCTATATATTTTAAAAAACTAAATTTTCTCAACAGGATGCTCTTAAAAATATATCATACTGTTGCTAAAAGTGGGTGGGGTAAATTTGTCCCCTGAATTTTAAAAACGACATTGGTTTAATTGTTTGATTATTTGTTATAAAAATATGTTTAATATAATTTTAAACTAATATGTTGTAAATCAAACCTACAAAACTAATGTTATATTTGATATTTGTAATATTCGATGTGTTTTATTAGCTACTGCTGGTGTATGTGTTTTTTTTTTTACAAAGGCAATGACAACAAAAGCATTAATTTGTTGTTTTAAGTCTTAATGTGGCTTTCGCCTGTTGCAAATTCTCACAAAATGATGATTAATGTAATACATTTCATTTTAAACAATAACCATTTCTATAATTTACACAATTAAGTTAGAGTTGTTCAACAGGATACTCATACATTACCATTATTTTTTCAAAAGTGGGTGGGGTAAATTGACCCCTGAACTTAAACAATGACCTTATTCTTTGAATTGTTTTAAGTCTTAATGTGGCTTTCGCCTGTTGCAAATTCTCACAAAATGATGATTAATGTAATACATTTCATTTTAAACAATAACCATTTCTATAATTTACACAATTAAGTTAGAGTTTTTCAACAGGATACTCATACATTACCATTATTTTTGTAAAAGTGGGTGGGGTAAATTGACCCCTGAACTTAAAAAATGACCTTATTCTTTGAATTGTTACCAACTGTGGTAAAACACTTTAAAGAAAACATAAATAATAATACATTTGTTTTTTAATCAAATAAATGAAGGTTATGGTATATTTTATTGTTTAAAATTTTGATGTGGTATAACTACTGTTGTTAAAAATGTGTGTAAACTGAGGGAAAAAGCAGAAATTGAATTCATTTATTTATTTTAAACATAATTATGTAGCTTTGCATTGTTGCAAATTCTTATACAAATGATTAATGTTATTAAATAGTTTAACAATAAATACATCCATGTTTTAAAGATAACAATTTAACTACATTTGTTCGACAGTTTGCTAAATTACCTTACTTCTGATACACGTGGTTAGGCTAAATTGACCCATGAAATTGCAAATATTAGGATTATTTAAACAATCCACTTATAACTGTTTTATTCAGTAGTATATATTCAACTTACTCGTATTAGTTTATCATAATTCGAAGTGTTTTTTAATGAGAATATTCATTTTTTGTAACGTGTATTAAACATCTCTTGTATTATCAACATACATTTGAATGGTGTTTACATTTCGTTCAATATAAAACTGAAGGGTGTTTTGTTTGTTTGCACTGACATCAATTTTAAATTACATTTGACATACAAACAATTATATATCACCGGTATGTAAATATTGACAGTTAGTAGTGTGCTTTGACAATTAAATCA
The DNA here is from genome assembly GCA_027627225.1 of Congeria kusceri. Classification (NCBI taxonomy): domain Eukaryota; kingdom Metazoa; phylum Mollusca; class Bivalvia; order Myida; family Dreissenidae; genus Congeria; species Congeria kusceri. The sequence goes on from CM051026.1 coordinate 101,423,660, forward strand.
CATTTGAAACACAATTCGGAAACAAATTATCAAAACATGTCTCAACGAACTATTGCTGCCTTTACAATATCATATGATTAAACGCTTTATGCGTATTAACATAAATTGAGTAATGTAAACTAGCAAGCCATTTTACTCCCATGACACGGAAGAGCACACGAAGCAGACTTGTCTCCAAAACTTTATTCTCCCCGCAGAACGCCTTACGGATCGGAAACTGGAATGTTAGAACACTCCTTGAGACTGGAAGAACCGCAGAGGTAGCTAGAGAGATGGATAGGTATCGATGTGAGATTGAGGTGAGAATGACATCTGCAGGAAAGCTTACCTTGTCTACTGGGAATACAGTAGTATTCTGGTCTACCAGAGGAAGAGGGGACACCATCATGGAGTGGGGTTCATGCTTAGCAGAGATGCAAACAAGTGTCTAATGGAATGGGAACCTATCGGTGAAAGGATTGCAACAACACACTACAGGTCTGAATTCCAGAAGGGTTTCCTGATAAAATGTAATGCCACTACAAACCACGCGGAACAACAGATGAAATATGATTTCTATGTGCAACTCCAAGGAGTACTATACCGAGCCCCGAGAAGAGATATTGCAATTGTTAGATGAGACAAAAATGACTATGTGGGCTGGAAGAAAACTTGTAATGGGAAATGGAAGGCTTGGGCGCAATGAATGAGAACAGTGAACTTTATGTGAACTTCTGTGCCAACAATGATATTGTCATAGGAGGCACCACCTTCTCACATCCATAAGAATACATGGAGATCACCTGAAATGGTTTATGCAAACCAGATAGACCACACAGCGATATCAAAACACTAGTGAAGAACACTAGCTGATGTCAGAGCCTATAGAGTGGTATATGTGGATTCTAACCATGAACTGATGAAAGCAAACCTCTAGATGAAGATCGCCTGAAGGAAAACCAGTCATAAAGGGCAGCCACGTTTCAACACATGCAAGTTAATGGAACGGGCGATATGTCAAGACTGCAATTACAGAACCTTATAAGTCCCAAGTCCTTGCCAATTTAAGAAAAGACACAAAAGAAGAGGATTGGGAAAGAACCAATGCAACATTTAGGAGCACCTGAGATGAAGTTCTTCGGTACTGGAAAGGACATACAAGAGTTGGTTGTCAGAGGAAACCATATACATGGTAGAAAAGAAGAGAGACATTTGACACATGCTGCTACAAGCCAAAACCAGAGCAATAGAGCAGAACATCTAAGCAGAGTATAAGAAAAAAAACTTAAAACATAAAGAAAAGTGCCATGATTGATAAAAGCAAACAGGAGGACTAGATTTCTATGCAAGCAGAAGAAGCTGCAAGCGTAGGCGACACGACATCTCCAGAAAGCTGTCAGGAACGGGTAAAAGCTAAGAAAAACAAGTCAAATCCCTAAAAAGGTGAGACATTGACGAAACCCCAGGACCAACTGAAGAGATGGAGCGAACACTTCAGAACGTTTCTGAATGGCACACCAATTGGACATCTTCCAGACATAGAAGCAAGAGCAGACCTTGTAATCAACACATGACCCATCACTAGGGAAGAGCTATTTAAAGCAGTGCAAACACTAAAGAACAGTAAAGCTCCTGGACTTGATAGTATCACACCAGAAGCCTTGAAAGCAGGTGCAGCAACGTTTGCAGAAATCCTAATTGAGCTTATCAGTGACATATGAGAGTCCAAAGAGGTACCATCTGAGTGGGATAGGGGACTTTTCGTCAAGCTGCCACAGTAGGAAGATCTTGGGGATCGCCAGAATTGGAGAGGCATCCAGCTGCTGTCACTGAAAAGCAAAGTGCTTACACGGGTTATGCTAGAAAGGATAACAAAGCAGTTAACATGCAGATGAGAGATGAACAGGCTGATTATGGGCCGGACGGTCATGTATTGACAAGATCACCACACCGCGGTTATTGTTGAGCAGTTCCTGGAATGGTGTCACTTCTTTACTTAAAATTCATAGAAATATTTGTATATGGTTGATCGAGCAAGAATGTGGAAGATATTGAATTTTTATGGTATTCAAGACACAATTATCAACATACTTCTCAGCCTCTACGAGAATACCACTTGTAACGTAGTACACAACTCTGAACTTTCCCGATCCTTTAAAGTAACAACCGTCGTGAGACAAGGCTGTTTGAATTCACCTCTGATCGTCTCGCTTGTAATAAATTTGATAATGAGCACTGCAACGAGTCAGCAAAGAGGAATACAGTGGACACTTACCAAAAACATCTAGAAGACCTGAACTTTCCAGTCCCACATGCACAAAGACAAGCAAGAGAAGACCAAGGTTCACGCCACAATAGCCTGGGATTCAGGGCTCCATATATACACCATGAAAATAAAGGGACGCGCACAACACCCATACATCTGGAGGACCAATCATTGGAGATTGTTGATAGCGTTGTATACCTTGGCAGCATTGTGAACAAGACAGGGGGTGCTTATAAAGATGTAAAGGTAAGAATTGGCAAATCAAAGTACGCCTTGAACTCTCTCAATACCATTTGAAACAATTCGAATGTAAAGGCCGTACTGTTGTATGGATTGGGCACGTTAAAGAACACAAGGACACTAGACCATAAGCTGCACGTGTTCGTCAACCGATGTCTTTGAAAAATACTCAGATGGCCAGAAATAATTTCAAACCAGGAGCTGAAGAGAAGAACCGAGCAAAAGACAATCACTGCTACCATCAAAGAGAGGAAATGCAGGTGGATTGGCCACACAATTCGGAGAGATCAACTAAACATCACCGGATAATTGGAATCCACAAAGCCGTAGGAGTAGGGGTCGCCCAGTGACCACTTGGAGAAGTACTCTAAATGCCGAGGTGAAATAGATCAACTTTTCATGGAGTGAATCGAAACACAGGGCACAAGACATAACCAAATGATTGTTTAATAAACGTTGCAAAAATAAATACTCTCATTAAAAAACACTTTGAATTGTGGTAAACTAATAAGTTGAATATATCTATATACTATTGAATAAAACAGTTATAAGTAGATTGTTAAAAAAAACACGTTATTTGTAATGTCATAGGTCAATTAATTCAGCCAACCCACATGTATCTTGAGTAGGGTAATTTAGCAACCTGGCAAACATGTCAAACAAACTTATTTTAATTGGTATGTATTAAAAACGTAGATGCATTTACGGTCTAAAAATATTACATTATATTTATAATCTGTTTCAAAAGTTTGCAACATAAAAAGTGTGTGCTTTTTCCTCAATTTTCATACAGGTTTATCAACAGGTGTTAAAGGGACTATGTCACCGAAAAAATGTCGTCCTATTTCACTATTATTGATATTATATGAAATGCGCTATACTAAGAAATATGTTATAAATAAATAAATAATAACAAAATACACAATGAGTTGCCCGGCCACATAACTTGTGTGGGGATTGGTCATGAAATTATTTATACGGCCATCCTCCCCCCTACCACTGATTCAAGTAGGGCAGTTGACAGTTACTGGAATGGGTATGTGCATTTTTACTGGTAAACCGCTTAGATCTGCGAAGCTTGCCCATGAGTAGGTTAGCTGACCGCCGTGATAAGACTGAAATACTGTTTAAAACGGCGAAAAACCCCAACCAAACAAACAACGAGTTTTTTCATAAAAATAAAATAGCAAAACAAGTCTGAAAAATTTGTTTTACCAACTGGCATGGGTATGTGCATTTTTACTGGTAAACCGCTTAGATCTGCGAAGCTTGCCCATGAGTAGGTTAGCTGACCGCCGTGATAAGACTGAAATACTGTTAAAAACGGCGAAAAACCCCAACCAAACAAACAACGAGTTTTTTAATAAAAATAAACAAGTCTGAAAAATGTGTTTTACCAACTGCGCTATCATGCTTGGTAAATAGTCGTGTGTACACTATGGTTATACAAAATACTCACAATTTTGACGTCAAAAATGTAAACAGAAAAATGGCCAAACAAACACGACCAAGTTGAGTTTTATCTCAGAATGCGCACGGTCTTTCCCCACTATATATACCATGTTTAAACCGCTATTATATGCCGGAAATAAAACATGTTTTTAAGTCGGATTTACTTAAAAGAAATTGCCACCTTGAGGCACTCTTCGATGACATAGTCCCTTTAAAACACATTACACGTTACAAATACAAAAATATAACATTACTTGTATTTGTTTGATTAAAAACTAATTATGTTTAAATTGTTTTAACACAGTTGATAACAACTCAACTAAGAATGAAAATAAGGTCGTTTTTTAAATTATGAGGTCAATTTACCCCACCCACGTTTAGCAAAAGTATAATTTATGAGTATCCTGTTGAACAAATCTAGCTTAAATGTATAAAACATAGACATGGTCATGGTTTAAAATGATATGTATTACATTAATAATCTTTTTTTTTTTAATTTTCAACAATTAAAAACCACATTTAGATTTTTTTCTCATTTTCTTTGTAAAAAACACACACCAGCAGTAGCTAAAGAAACGCTTCGAATATTACAAATATTTATTATAACATTAATTTTGTTAGTTTGCTTTGAAACAAATGATATTAAAATTATATTAAACACATTTTATAACATTTCATCCAAGAATAAAAACAAAGTCGTTTTTAAAATTCAGGGGACAATTTACCCCACCCACTTTTAGCAACAGTATAATATTGCTTTGAGAGCATCATGTTGAGAAAATTTAGTTTACTTTTATAAAAAATAGATTTGATGATTGTTTAAAATGATATTTATTACATTTAACTCATTTGTTTAAGAGTGTGCAACAACTGAAAGGCAGATCTTTGAAAAAAACACCCAAATTGAGGTGCTTTTTTCCCCATTTTTTCGTATATATTTTTTCAACAGTGTTGACGAAACATATTGAATGTTACAAACATCAAATATAACATCACTTCAGTTAGTTTGGTTAAAAAGATATTGAAAAATGACACAATAACAGTTAAATAATAGGGTTTTAGCGAACATGGGGTAGAATGAAATATTTTGGCGGCCATCTTGAATTGCCGGCCATTGTAAAAGAGGATTTTTGTTAAGAAAATGTTTTTTTGAATTCAGTATATGTATACCTTTCATTTAAAACCAATTTTAGCTTGGGCGCAAATTTTAAATAAATGGCCCTTGGCTCTTGGACTATATGTCATCACCGGAAAGGGAGACAATTAATATATTCATGAGCGCTTGCGAACTAGTTTTAAGGGATTTTCAATTTCGATGTTTTTAGTCTTATTTCTGTCCTATTTTTTCTTTAATGCGTAGTAATCGGTGCTGGAAATAAACCTTCCTGAGCCATGTAAGATTAAGATAAAATGTGCCGTGGATGAGTTAAGCAATTTAAACCGCAAAACCGTTGACTCTTGACATTATCATGGTAACGTGTTTATAGTACAATAGTCTACTATGCTGTACAGTATATTCATAGGCAACACAGAATCCAGGTTTCTTACCTTAGTTTAGTTTTAATACATGCCCTTGGATACCCGTTGTCGTTGAATAATGTTCAGCTTTTAAGTCAAGAAGTTAACACCCACTGCTAGATTTTAATATATGTATGATACGTATTTAAAGTTGAAGTGCGTCCAGTTCTTCCAAATTCACATGTTTTAATAATAGCGTGTGCATACGTGGTATAGCTCGCAAACATTAACCTGATACTCGTGTAATCTATTAGCATAAATGACGCGCTTGAAGTGTTTCCTATATTCATTACTCGACTTTGTTCGTACACGTGGTTCACGAGTTTAATGATACCATAACAGAACTTAAGTGGGATTTTCTTTTATATATTTTACTCGACTACAGTACGGAAACGAATTATTCATTGTAACGGTATTTTACGGAGTTTTGTTACAGTTTTGCCTTTTTTATCTCAATAACAAATCATTTTGATAATTTGTCTACAAGTACTACATACAAATACTTTGTGAAAAATGAAATAGAAACATATGGTCACCGGTCTTGTTTGATTTATTTGCGATTATATATCATGCACTTATGCGATAAAAGATAAAAATGTCAAAATTAGGGTGCGCTGTAAGCTTATATATAGCAATTAATTTTTAATGAAAGCAATTATTACCGCAGAAATGCAGTACAGAAGGTAAATGCTATGATATTTTATTTTTATATATTAAGAGTTATTGATAAAACCAAAGAAATTCTTACTATATCAACCACATATTTGGGATTATATAAATTTCTACATCATATAATTATGCCAAACTACTTGAATATATTTATATTTTTCTCATCATAAAACAATAATAACACATATAGGTCACGGCAATAGTTTTGTTATAACACTTTTGAAAAATGATCACTACCGTAAAGGTCCTTTAAAAAAAACAACAGCTATTTGACAGACCCAAATGCAAAATTTTGGATAAAAAAACACGCAGGTTAAAAACAATATCACAATTTCCTGCCCATCCGAAATAATGTGTCCGAAATAATGTGATCTTGTTAAAGTTCGATATTAAACGGTTATGTCTGTTTTTTTTCTATATTCATGTCATGATTTCAGCCGAGCAGATGATAATAAAACCTTACAGAATATGTTTTGACATGAATCAATCTTTCTTTCGAAATAAATAACCACAGACAAAAAAAGCAGTTAAACATCCGATTATCCGCATAATAGCAAATTAAGCAGTGATAGTTTTAAAATACTCTCGTTATAAAACACTTCCGCAACACTCCTTAAAATATCCATGCATAAATATCAGTGTCAGGTTAATGTTGGCGAGCTATCATAATACAATATGATGTAAACAGTGATAAACATAGTCACGATAATCATATTCATACGCACATGTGTTTTCGCTAGTAATTCAATATGGTTTTCGTAGATGTATATTAAAATGTAAAATAACAAAATACTCGTATGTGCCGTGAAAGGGTGTTCTGAACTGGATTACTTATAAAGTGTTTCATACATTAATTATTTTCATTTAACACAATTGACGTTACGACAGATCTGAGTTAACCGCCCCCGCCGATTTTAACGGAAACTACTCTGTTTATGTCCGTAACCAAAACAACAACTGGAATAACGTATTTTAAGTACAATGAACAAGCTTTTGTGTCAGCCTCTTTCGTTGGAAAATTTAGCATGACCGCTGAGGTAATCTTTAAATTTACGGGGAGATCTAACCTATGCAGTAGTAAAATAATAAAATAGTCGCGCTATCGATTAAAGACCCGTCTAACAGAAGGCTTTCTGCAAATGTAAAATAAATGAAAAGTTAATTGATTACATTACGAATGTGTGTGTGTTTTTCAGTTGCCTATATATTATTCAGAACCTACCTTACTTCTGATACTTTCTTGTGTGTCCACAGTTGTATTGGTCCAAGAGGACTAACATACAATGTCTGCGGGTATGCGTTTAACCCACAAAACATTGCAGGTAGTTATCTTTTTCTAAACCGTATTTTAACATCATTAATATTGATCATTACTTTACATTTTATTCTCCATACATTAGGTCGATAAGTTTACTTGTTCCATGTTGCTAAGCACGCACAGTCTGCTTGTTATTATTATTACTATTATGATTATTATTAGTGATGCAACGTGTATTCCAAATATTTGATCAGATCGAATACATTTTAAGATTTGCGGTTCCGTCAGCGGCTTGGATCGGTTCAGAAAAACCAATGCAATTTTAAGTAACAAGCAGTTGCAGTACAATTATCCCTATTAATTTTATAATTCTTGCCAATAAGGTTGTACTTCTTTATACTCATAAGCACGAATACAAACCTATGCATAACATAATTTCGTGAACACTGTTGGAAAAGCGATCGTTAGATGTTACGTGAAATACAATTACTAGTAGACGTGTGCCAGTATGGGTATATAGACAATTTGTCACCTTACTTTGACCTTTTTTAGGATTTTCATATCTGGGAGAAAAATTATCATGTATACAGATTTTTGATCATAATATACTATGACAGGATTGTATTATATTTGGAAATTCTGACGGTTATGAATTGCAATACAAATCTGTTACCAAAACTGCTGGCGCAAACATATGGTAGCTGCACTTAGTAACGTGGTTTTCGTACCAAGAATTTTGCTCACTAAAACTCATGAAGTAATACATTTAAGTAAATAAAGCCGAGTGTGCCAGTAAAATCATTTACAATGCATAATAATGATTATCAATAAACATACCATGTCAAAATGTGTAAACGTTACATTTGTCAAATTCAATTATGTGCACTTATAAGGCAGAGTGTACAATATACCACCCAAAAAGTCATGAAACCCAATATGTATTTACACATAGTTTAGTACACTAACTGAACTGTAGATTAATTACAACTGCACTTAAATGAGCTTATTTTTTATGTATTGTTAATTTATTTAGTAAAAATTCAAGTGTAATTTGAACTTTTAACAAATCAGGTTTCGCTTCACTCACAAAGGGACGAAATGTCTCAATTAATGTCATCTGCAAGTTATATTAGCTATAATAAAAATAATAAACAGTTAGTTGTATATTATATAACTAGAAGTTTAAAAATGGACACGCATTTCCTATATTTAATCATATATTATATGTGTTTTCCTATATTTAATCATATATTATATTTGTATATAATCACTTGCAAGATCCGATCCGAAGATTCGAACATTTCCAATCTTGTTTGGATACGGATCAGAATATAAAATATGGATTCGTTGCATCTCTAACTATTATGATTACGATTACGAAATATGGATTCGTTGCATCTCTAACTATTATGATCACGATAACAAAATATGGATTCGTTGCATCTCTAACTATAATGATTACGATTATAAAATATGGATTCGTTGTATCTCTAACTATTATGATTACGATTATGATGATTATTATTATTATCATTATTAGCATTATTATCACTCTTAGTAATAGTATTAGTAATAGTATAAGTATTAGTATTAATTATTAGTATTATTAATAGTAGTATTATTAGTAGCATAAAAACTCGATAAAAAGCCTATAGTATATTTTTATTATGATGATGACAACGACGATGGCATTAAAGTTAATGGTTGTGGTGATGATGCTGAGGAAATAGAAGAAGAAAAAAAAATTTAATAAGAAGCTGATGATGATGATAACGACGACCTCAACTACGACGACGACGACGATAATGATGATGATGATGAGAGTGATGCTTGTGATGCTTGTGATGCTTGTGATGATTGTGATGATTGTGATGATTGTGATGATCATGATGATTATGAAGAAGAAGATGATGATGATAACGACGACGATGATAATGGTTTTAATGATGCTGCTGATGATGATTATGATGGTGGTGGCGGTGGTGGCGCTGCTGCTGCTGCTGCTGCTGATGATGATGATGATGGTCAAGTGTCAAAAATAGTTTCACCGCTACAATACAGAAGTTACTTTTAGTTTGGTTACAATATGAACAGTAATGATAATTTGTACGTTTATATTGATTGGGTCTATATTTTGAATAACTATTTCTAGTATCAACCTTTGTTCAAGCGGTTGAAAATTAAATAATGTGATGATTTTTTTATTTGTTTTATTTTAATTATTCATGCACATATAGTTAGTAAACTCCATCTAATTTAATTACGGTAATTGACCAAGTTGTGTAGGCGGAATGTTTGTTATATGTCGTATCAAACAATACTATCATTAATTTGTCTAATTGTATTTCTTTAGCAAATTATTATTGTTATTATTATTATTATTATTATTTTTTTTATTATTATTATTATTATTATTATTATTATTATTGTTATTATTATTATTGTCATTGTTATTATTATTTTATTATTAGTAGTAGTATTAATAGTAGTAGTAGTAGCGGTAGTAGTAGTAGTAGTAGTAGTAGTAGTAGTAGTAGTAGTAGAAGTAGTAGTAGCTGTTGTTGTTGTTGTTGTAGTAATAGTAGTACTAGTAGTAGTAGTACAAGTAGTAGAATAGTTCTGTAAATAATATTTTGTAAAGAAATGCAAAGATACAAAGACGCGGTGTCTGTACAAACGATTCTTATGAAATGAACGTACCATATATTATGTTAATATTGCGGAATTAGTCTTAATTTGCTCGTGCATAAGGCATGCTCATAAACATGGGAGGCGTACATTCTAGTATAAACGTTTATGTTTGCTAATAATAAAAAATTGCATGAATATAACGGTGATGATGATGATGATGATGGTGATGATAATGATGATGGCTAATGATGACTGATTATGACTGATTATGACTAATGATGATGACGATAATGATGATGATGATTATTATTATTATTAATGATGATTATTGATAATTGTTGATGGTGATGGTGATGATGATGTTGATGATGATGTTTGTATTGTATTGATTCATTGTTCAAAAGCATAAAAATACAGTTTTTTTTTTCAATAACCACTCGAGAAATAAAATTAGATCATTCACCAAATCAACACATATCCTTTATATATGCTTTATAATGTATAGTTCGTGGGAAAACAGAAAATTAAATTCACATGAGTTAGAATTGCAAATTTTGTTACGATATTAAACTAATGATATTTAAATATATTCATGCATTGATAATGACTCAAGTTGAAAACTCACTCCAGGTTTGATGGAAACATAAACACGTGTATATAATTTTGTTGAACCTAATTAGAACTTCTATAGATATACTCATTCACTTGACTGAAAGTAATGTCAGTTAAATTGTGAAGAGCTTGATAAGGGAATTCAAATAAACATATGCTCATTACTACATCTCTTGAATAAATTAAATACGGAATGTATAACAGTTCAAGCTAAAGTTGTTAATTTATATGCAATTATGTTATTAAACTTGTATTCATAATACATACACTTAGTATTGATTCTTGGATTTTTTTAAAACTCCTCCTGCAATATGGCAATTTGACTATCGTATAAGTTGTGATTGAGTTTCACATTATATTAAAATGGTGAATCTGAAAGAAAAGTGTTTTGCTAAAATTAAAAAAAAACTCCAACGCTATTATACAATATAATGCGTATTATACAGAATATTGTAAAATATGTTATAATTTGTGCTGATGTTTTGTTTGTGTTCGAAATGGAATGAAATGAATTCGTTCAACTGGAGCTGAAAATGGCAAAACTAACTATGCAAGATTTAAAGAGCGAGCTGCAGAGCATGTAGTAACATACTGCGATTAAATTGGAAACGGTGTATTAATTCAGTTAATTAAACAAAATGATACTGATATTGTTAAGTGATGAATCTATTGCTTTAGTCAACATTAAAGGCAATGCAAGCGACAACTCTTTCCACTGACGTATGCTAGTACAATCGTGAGGCCACCAGTAGCGAAGCAACGCAGACAGACATTGGAGAAACGCAACCAGGCAGAAGTATTGGACACATTGAAGAAAATAGCGAAGAATATAGCTCGTATTCAACCTGAGAATGAACTTTTGTATTTGTTCATTCCACATAGTTTTATAAATTGTGAATAAAGTAAATACATAAGCATACGCAATTCCCGATGTATTGTTTCATTTGAAGGTCATGGTATGCTGCTTATTCGTTTCTGACATAAAATATAACACAATAAAATAAATACATCAACAGGCTCACAAGATACACATGTGCATTCTTGTCATGTGTCTTCAATCTTCTAAAATTTAAAGGAACCAGTTCAAACATACACACACTCCTGTGGACGACGATTTATTGATATCTTACAATTAAGCAGATCTATAATGCTTTCTAGTGCAGAGATTTCGTCCATATTAAGCAAAAGTTCTCAACAGAGTGGAAATGGACGATCGCATATGCAATAGCGACTATGACGGTATTTTGAGTTCACAGTGACAAAGGCCAAACCTTATCGTTACTTATTAGAGCCAACACATTATAAATTCACAATACACAACAACAGAGACACTTTGTTTTCACGAATTAACATAATTGATGGAAGTACTAAGAGTTCTTTCATGAACAATTCAACTGTACGTTTTTAATTAACTCGCAGTGTTTGTATTTAATTTAATTCGCAATGTTATGAGGTTACATTTTTTATTCACGTGTGTGTATTTGATTAATTCTGGGCTTAGTGTTGGTTTCGGCATGCCTTTAAACTGATTTAAACCCCCAATGCTTTGTACTGACCGTTCCAAGGCGGTGACCCCAGTTCTAATCATATTTAATGGCTTGTGATGTGTGTGCATATTGTCGTCCAGTATTGTGTAGGAAATTGGTCACTGGCATAAAATAAAGGACTAGCGGATGTTAATAAGGATTTGCTCCTGGTGATGTCTCTAGTGTTTGATTAGTCTAATATTCTATACATATGTCTCTTTCTGATTTGTGTGGCAAATAGAGCACTTACATTGCCATTACATTAACAGTATGATATGTATGTCATTTTAATCATTATCACGACTCCCATCCATGCTCCGTATTACCTGCCGAATAATATCGGATTAATCTGTCGGATCGTTCTCATCTAGGCACTGGAGGTCTCTGTTCATGTACTTTAACTGCAGCATCTCCAGCTTAGTTCTGATCGTGGTGTACCACATCAGTGGCTTCGGGTGCAAGAGAACAGACTGTCGTATCTTCCTTAATCTCAGTATTATCCTCGGACTTTCATTTATCATGTCCGTGATTAGTTGCTATAGTTCATCTTCCAATCCACAGGCTGCCAACAGATTTATCTCCGGCATCATGTAATATGACACCTGTCTCGTTGATATAGTACTTCTAAGTTCTCTCAGTCCTTTATGCATCCAGTAAAACAAGCTCCTTTCATGAAACAATGGCTGTGGGATCTTCTCCGCTAACCATAAAACTTTTTTTTGTTAGTGTACGATGTTGCGTGGGTTTAATATCTGTCTTTTTTTTTTTTTTTTTTTTTTTTTTTGTCAGATACACTTTATTCGCCAATATGCATAATACAATACATACAGTAGTACATATGCAGTAATAGTTCAATACGGTATAAGCATATCATGTGACAATAATGCCTGCCAAAGCTATAACAATTACAAACATATAAAATAGAATAGTTAGGAAGGTAGGTCAATATCACAAAAAAGACTCCTGAAATTCTCACATACTTTTATAAAAATTGGATAAGACGTGTTTCTTGAATAACTGCAAAGGCTAGTTAACAACTATTCCGTGAGACCGTGAGTTGTTGAGGTTACCATTTTATGTTAACAAAGAAAAGAAAAAATAAAACGTTTTATTTGGAGACAAAAATGTTATACTTTTCAGATGATTTACAAGTCGGTGCCAATAGAAAAGTTTTACAATCATCACTAAAATCACTATCATCCAAGTTATGATAATGCAAATAAAAAGGTTAGGAAGGTAAATCAATATCACAAAAAGACTCCACCAATACCCACGAACTTTTATAAATGTCGGGTAAATGTGTTTTTTGCATAACTGCAAAGGCTAGTTTGCAACTATTTCGTAGACCATGAATTGTTGGGGTTACCAATTTACGTTTACAAAGATAAATATACCGTTTTATTTCAAGACAAAAAATGTTATATTTTTCAGATTGTTTACCAATTGATCCCAACACAAAGGTTTTGCAATCAAAACTAAAATTACTATCAATGTTTCTAATAGCAGACGTTATGTCATTAAGTAACAATTCTATGACATTACAACTCCAAAATAAATGAACAAGTGTTTCTGTTTCTGTCTTACAGAAAGTACATTTGTCTGAGTCACATATCATCATTTTATTTAACAATTTATTTGTAGCTAGGATATTGTGAGTCAGTCTTACTTGGAACCATTGACTGTATGAATCTTTTGTGGTTTTAAAAACCCATGCATGTAAACTTTTCCACTCTGAACTATCAATACTAAAAAGGCTATTCCACTTTGCTTGGCAGGTTGGTGTTTCAATGTTGTGTATTAAAACATTACAAATAAAACTGTTATTTTTACTGTGACATAATAAAGGCTTAATATATCCAGGAATGATAGGAAAACAACAGTCATTATTAATAGATGTGATGTCCTTGAGTTTTAGCGAACATAAGTATTTTTTAATAGATTGTATCATTCCTTCAAATTGTAGAAAATTTACACTAACACCAAGTTTATGTTCGAATTCCCTTCTATTTATAAATGTTCCATTGTAATTCATGATGTCTTTAACAAATCTTATTCCTTTGTTATACCAACTTTGAACATAAAACGGTCGCTGTCCTATTAAAAACATATGGTTAAAGAATATTGGAAGTTCCTGGAATTTGATGATGTTGTCTATTGGTAAAACCTCAATAAAATCCGCAAATGATATTAAAACATCTTTCCAAAATGGGTTAAACATCTTTATTGCGCATGTTTCAATATAATACTTCCCAAAGTTATATATTTTATCTAGTTCAAGTATATTTGTCAAAACAAATCCATAACATTTGCTACAATAGCCTGTAACTAGTCTATGTACCCAGAGTATTTTTAACTTTTTAACATACGCACAGACATCAACCATTCTTAAACCTCCATTTTCATAGTCTTTAATAAGAACACTGCCTTTTATCCTTGATTGGCCTTGCCAAACAAAGTCATAAAACATATTATTGATTCTATTTAAAATTTGTGTATTTGGTGTTGGTAATGTGGAAAATAAGTTTGTTAGAAGCGGTAATAAAAGAGATTTGACAACTGTTATTCTGCCAATTGGTGTAAGCGATCTTCTATTCCAAAATTTAATACATTTTTCAATACTTTGTATTTTATCATTAAAATTCAAAGGCACCATATTTTCCAAGTCTATATGAAACTGAATGCCAAGTAGTTTAAAACTATTGATCCCCCAAACCAATTTCCATTTCGTTTTTATCGAGCGAGTGCTATATTTTAAAGAACCAATCCAAATAACATACGTTTTGTCAAAATTTACTTTTGAACCGGAGTATTGGGAAAATTGATGTAAAATATCGAGGGTTATATGAACTGTGTGCTCACTTCCATCTAACAATAATGTTGTATCATCTGCAAACTGTGTTATTTTATATTCTATGCCATTGATAAAAATACCTTTGATGTTCTTGTTATTTCTTATTTTTATGGATAGAATTTCAGCACATAAAATAAATAAATATGGACTAATTGGATCCCCCTGTCTACACCCACGGCCTATAATAAAGAATTCGGAAAGGAAGCCATTCAATTGTACAGCAGTAGAAGTGTTATGATAAAACAGTGATATCCAATTAAGGAAACTTGGACCAAAATTAAAAAAGGAGAGTGTTTTGAATATGAAATCAAAAGATAGAGTATCAAATGCTTTTTCGAAGTCTATCATCATCAGTAATCCAGGTATATTATGTTTTTCGGTAAAGTTCATAATATCATATACTAGACGAATATTTTCCCCAATGAATCTTCCCTTTACAAACCCTGTCTGGTCTTTACTTATAAGATGATCTAAAACAGACTTCAGTCTTGCAGCTATGGTTCCAGAAGCCAGTTTGTATACAATATTTAATAAAGTAATAGGTCTCCAATTTTTTAAAAACTGTTTTGGTTTGTTTTCTTTCGGAATACATGTAATAATTCCTTGCTTCTGTGTTATAGACAGTTCTCCATTTAGAAATGAAAAATTTAAAGATCTCACTACAAAATGACCAATTTCCCCCCAAAATACTTTGAAAAAGTTAGAAGTAAATCCATCTGAACCCGGACTTTTGTCGTTTTTCATATTTTTCAAAGTGTTAGAAACCTCTGAAAATAATAAGAGACCTTCCAAACAGGAAGACTGTTCTGGGTTTAGTTTATTAGTGTTAGCATTTTCTAGAAAGCTATCAATATTAAGATCGTTTATTTCTGAAGTCTTAGTATATAAATTCTTATAAAATGATTCTGTTTCCTTTAAAATTTCTGATTGATTATATATGACATTCCCATCACTGGTTTCTAAGAAGGGTATTGCTTTGTTTGTGTAGTTGAATTTTTCTAAATTACAAAAGAAATTTGTTGGCTTTTCACCATTGTCTATCCATTCAGCTCGTGATCGAATTATATGTCCTTTAGTTCTTTCATCCCTTATTACTTGTAGTTCATTTTGTAAAGTGACTAATAACTCTTGATTATCCTGATCCAAATTTTTCTCAATCAATTCAATTTTCTTAATTAACTCATGTTCTTTATTATTTTGGCATTTCTTTTTAAAAGATGAATATGAAATTGTCGAGCCTCTGATTTCCATTAATAATGTTTCTAAAAAAAGCTGGTCATCAATTATAAATTCTATATCTGCATTACAGACTGATGATATATTTTCGAAATCATACACTGGTAATGCATATTGTATTTTAATTTGTTCGATTTTGTCATTAATGTAAGCAAGATAGTCTTTGTCCAAAAGAAGGGAGTTGTTAAATTTCCATAGCCCTTTACCATGTGGAATATTTTCAAAGTCCAAAGTTAAAGTGATAACTGAGTGATCAGAACGATAACTAATTCCAATTTTACAATCTCTGATATGAGGTAAGAAATCGTGCGTGACTAGGAAAAAATCAAGTCTTGCCTGTTGTAAAGGATTTGCTCTCCGCCATGAGAATTGTTTTAAATCGCCATGTATTTCTCTGAATGGATCATATAAATTTCTATCGGTCATAAAGTTTGTTAAATTGTTTCTGGCTTTTACGTTATTTTTATTTGATTTGTAATTACAGTAATCAAGATTTGTATTTAACACTAAATTAAAGTCACCACACCATAAAAAAGATTCATTCCCAATATTTTCAATAAGAGAAAAAATGTGTTGATAGAAAGCGGGGCTATCATTATTTGGTCCATAGACATTGATAAGTGTTAACTGTTTACCATGTAAAGTAAGATTTAAAATTATGTAGTTACCGTTATCATCTGTAAAAACTTGGTTGACCTTCGCATCTAATCCTTTTGAGAATAAAATCCCCACCCCTCGAGCATTTGATTTGGCAAAGCTAAAAAAGGCTTCTGCATTCCACATTGAATATAATTGTTTTTCCATGTCTGATGTGAAGTGCAAATCTTGCAAACAATATATATGCGAATTAGTTTCCTTTAAAAAATGAAAAACGTCTAATCTTTTCTGGTGGTCATGTAAGCCTCTGCAATTATAAGATATAATTTTTAACTTATTCATTTTTGCTAATACTAAACAATGAGACAACTATTAGAATAATATTGCCTTTTCCAAAGATGTAGCAATTCATATATGTTAAAAGTCCCAAAACCTTCCTTATCGTAACACACAGCATGGCAAACATAAAAGAAAAACACAAACAAATTGACAAAAAAAAATGTGAGGATTACACCTAATGCAGTGTACAAAAGGTGCAAGATAAATTGCCCTAAATATAAGACAATGAGTTTTGGTTGCTCAGCTATTCAAGCTTTATATATAAAATATAAAAATGTTTACGTGTATTCATAATCATGGTGGCACTGTAATATGTCTATTGTACATTTTAGTCATAAAGCTAATTAAGCAATGTTACCTATATTTCTTCTTATGTTTCATTTAAGAGATATGAATACCATACATTTTCAGCGTATTCTTTGTAAATACTACGCTGTATTCTGTTAAACAGTTAATGGCAAAGCCCACGGTAAATTTATGTATGGATCAAAACTATAAACTTGGTTTAATTCATTTATTGAGATGTTTTAGAAAAAAAATAAAATTACTCCCCCCAGTTTTGAGAAGTGTAAAATACCATTCTGATTGTTTTGTTAATTTAATCATTTCACCATATAATGGCAGGATGTAATCAAACCTAACAACAACAACATAATAATAATCAAATAATTTTAGCTATTGTATTAACAGCAGAAAAGTAAACAGTAGCATAAATATTAATCAATTTACAAACAAGACAAAAACATAAATAAACCATGTATACCATTGTATTAACAGCAGAAAATAAATAGTAGCACAAATTTAATCAATATTCAAAACAAAACAAAGAGCATAAATACACTGTGTATACAATGGAAGCGATTTGTTGAAACAGAAGATAAATATGTACAATTGAATTTAACTAGTAGAAACAGGCTATACTAACCAGATGAGTGTGCATTTTATGAACCGGAATGATTGATACTGATTATACCTAGCACACATCCCAAAACTGTAAAATGTTTTTATAAAACCATACTATAGCTAAATATTCAATAAAGCGAACTGGTCATTTATTTGTCTACCATCTGTATATTACAAATAATTATAGTCAGCAATACTAAGACAACAAAGAAAACAACCCTAGCAAACATAAAAACATTATTTAGTACTGTAGACTGAGAAAAAGCGCAAGTAATTGGAGCAAGCACGGAGTGTTTATCTCCGCATACAGCTTTAACAGTTATTTTGATTATTCAGTTGTTTCCATTTTGAGGGTCGTCTACAAAGCTTGTGCTGAAATTTGTAGAGACACTAGTACAACGAATTGACAAACAATTTTCAGCAAGGCAACATGTTTGTTTTCAATGCACATTATACATTAGTGATATCCAATTGATTTAATGTTAGTAATATTGGAGAGTATTATATATTTAAAAGTTATAAGTGTTTTGGAACAGTATAACTTTCTGGTAGAATATGTGTTTTATAACTGACCCTCAAGTATGACATGTCCTCTCTATGTTACTCTGTTGAGTACAGTTATTCACGGAAACCATGAAAAACTTTAGAAACTCAACTGTGTATTTTTAGAAAGAGTGACCTTTAGTTAATGACAAATGGTATATGTATTTAAAGTACATTTACTCATGAAAAACACGGGGCTTTTGCAAAATACCACTGCATTCCATGAGAAAAAAAAAAAAAAAATAAATAAATAAATAAATAAAAAAAAAAAAAATAAATAAAATATTGGTCTTTTAACATATTTTGCATAGCAAAGAAATATAAACAAGAGTTAAATACATTTTATCAATTGGTAAAATACTATTTTGCATCTCCGAAAAATATTCCGCAAGTATAGTTCACAATCACCGTCAAATGAAGACAAGTGTTAACACCTTCATTTATATGTTTAATATAAATATACTGGATGTATCTGTGTGTGCGTATGCGTGCGTGTGTGTGTGTGTGTGTGTGTATGTGTGTGTGTGTGCGTGCGCGCGTGCGTGTGAGTGTGTTCGTGTGTGCATGCGCGGGCTCGAGCTCGTGTGTGAGTGTGTGCACATATATTTTAAGATAAATCAAGTATCAACCTGTTTAGATGTTAAAGTATATATGTGTAAAGGAATCATTGATGCAATAATTACAAAGGAAAACAGTGATAATGGCCTTATTAGTATTGAAAACATAAACTGTCCAGATTTGGAACAACAGCATTGTTATAGTTGGACAATGATCAGGTGAACAGACTTTATATGAGATTACGGACGGACAAAAACTGTATCATAGTAAGCGCAGTATTTTAACAATTGGATAATTGTTAAACAGTGTTTATAATTAGATTCTGTTTGAAGGATAAAAAAAAGCCTTTTTGAATGATACACTTATACTTTCAGATTACTGCTTAAACATAATAGAGAATTAATTGTTTAAATCTTAGAAGCAATTCAATGTTTAATACTTTGCGAGAGACAATATAGTACACAATGAGAAGTGATTTACATACCGATTGAAAGGTACACAAAGTAATTTTCCACAGTTTGTAGAGTATCCATTATTGTCACCACTCTAAACACTGGCTCCCGTCTTGAACTTCCTGTTTCGGTACCGGAAATCACTGATTGTGTTGTTTATATTGTCAAATATGTCAAACTTTATCCTTTCCTCGGTGATAGTTTGTCCGAAAACTGCTCCGTTAAAGAACCAGGCGTTCTTTATATCAGGCTGTAGAAATAGCCTATTGATCAGTCCCTGATTGCGCTTCGTAACATCATCAACTAGCTTGAATCCTTTGGTCTTCATCGGAGTTCGTTTCCTCATAATTGCTGATTTTGCATTGTTGTTTCTTAGCTTGAGTATTATTGGTCGAGTTGTGCCCTTCTTTGATGGAATTCGATGTATGGCAATTATGTCCTCTGGCTTCAGTTCGACATCTGCTGTTGTCTTTAGGATATTAGATACGGTTCGGGTTAGACTGGTTTCCGATTCATCGGGTGTTTCTGTGATGTTCATGCTTTTAACATTGTTCTTTCTCGAATATTGCTCATTATAATTTGCCAGTTTAAGTGCTTCTCTGCTTGTCTCATAAATGTTTTCAACTTGTGCTTCTAGCTCAGTAATTTCTTTTGTGCTACTGCTCTTAAGATCAACAATCTTTTGTATCAACTGTTCATTTTCGAATTCAAGACCTGCTATTTTTTCTTTGAATGTATTCGTTCTATTCGTTACTTTAGTTTCGATTTGTTTGACCATTGTTTCTTCTATCTTTCTCATTATCGTGGAAACTGTGTTCTTGATCAGATCTTCTATTTCTTCCCGCTTTAACATGCTTTTGAGATCCTCCCTCAATTCACTTATCCCCTCTGTCATAGCTTCTAGCTGTGATGAATATTTGACAGTTCTTCCATGCTGGTATTGTTACTGTTATTTGAATTAGCACGCTACTTCTTGGTGGCTGGTTTAGTTTGAGGCTTTTGTCCTTTGAAATTCAGTTTCGGTTGATCGGATTTACCGTTACCACTCATAATGAGGTAATTGTTATTGTTATTGTTATATTGTATTGACACTGTATTGTAGATGTAGATGTAGATGTATTATATAACCCAATCAGTGTATGTACTACGCCGTTTATACAAGGTTTCACGATTACACAGAGAAATATTAATCCAAGTACAGTTATTTTGTAAGTCCAATATGCCAACTGAGTCCAGGGGGCCTTCTCAATGTACTAAACGCTCCAGTTTTTTACCACATAAGAATACACAATCTCACTAAATATCAACATTTATATCCACTTTTTGAAGTTACTAATTTATCCCATGTGATACAGACATGTTCACGTAGTGTTTAGCACCAAACATTACTATGTTCTACCACTATTTCTTATAATAAAGAGCAATTTAAACAGGAGCTGTGATCAGCCAAACATCACTGCTCAAAGCCTAATATATCTGTCTTGACTCGTTTCAACATTAAATATAATTTAACCTGATTGTCATTTAGATTATTTACGAGTTCTGTCTCCTCTGTATTAAAACAAATCTTCCACTCTACATGTTTATTTTCACTTCCTTTGAAACCAACTGGAGTAAGAATGCCACCATGGATACGACTTTCTGACGAGGTCTTGCTGCCCATATCTGCAAAATGCTAGGACAGTGACAGCAAAGTGCGTGTACTGTATCTGCACTCATTGGTCCATTTTACCAGGGCAGTGAAGAACCAGCAGGCTATAGATGGACGATTCCTGGTGCTACACGTTGATGAAATGTCTTCAAAAACTTAACAAACAGCTCACTGGTCAATACAAAATGCCCATTGCCATCGACACACATTGCAGAAAGAACTACATGGCTACTTAAGGAGCTAGGCTTCCCAGTAGCAGACTACAGTGTCCGGCATAACTTGTCCGTGTATTCGTTATGAATAAAGTGGTGCTGCTTGGTATGGCGCTTAGGTCAATGTAGTCTTCCAGACAAGCTACACCGGGAAGTACGTATATACGGTCGGTGTTGCTTTCAAAACTGAACTTAAGTCCCTCCGACTTGCTTTAGAAATCACCCTATTCCACTTCTTGTAACAATTTGCCCGTGCCTGTCTGAGGTCCATTCCATTCCACAGAAGGCTCACAACGACGCTCGTTTCCGTGCATTTATCTCCATGCTCATCCTGGAAATGTAGTCGTAGGTTACGTTTTTATTGTCTTACACGATTGATATAACATCGTGTATCAAAGGCGATGACGTTGATAACCAATTAGTTTGGATAAAACAAAAGCTAAATAATAGTATAAAAACATATTAGAACGTTTATGGCGCTTATGTTTTTGGTGAATATGTATTTTTGCTAGATTTATGCGATTTTAGACAATTGTTTAGACAATGAAATACAGTTCAAGAGGTATAAATAGTTCAACCTCACATAAAACAAACATGAAACATGAAACAACCCGCAATAAAAACGTTTTACACTAGTTTTCTTACCCAAGTTTGACGCCTGTTTGACCTGTTGCTTCCTTGGACCCTGCCAGAGTCTGGACAACGCTGTTTCGCGCCCACTGTCGCCATCTGTGCATTATTATTATTAGTAGTAGCAGTAGTAGTAGTAGTAGTAGTAGTAGTAGTAGAAGTAGTAGTAGCAGTAGTAGTAATAGTAGTAGTAGTAGTTGTTGTTGTAGTATATGTAGTAGGAGTAGTAGTAGTAGTAGTATATGTAGTAGGTAGCCTAACATACTCCAAAGTTTCTTGGCGATAGCTCTTATACTTTCGCCAATAAAATGCATAAACCGATGCTCTACGGGCCTGTATAAGGACATTTTGAGCAGAAGATTTTGAAGTCCGTATACGCGTGCTTGCGTGTTTGTAAGAATACTATATACGACTTATCTTTGACCATTGGCAGGGTGTAAGGGGTCATGGAGAAGCACCGTTTGGCCTCTTTCTCCACATTAACAATTTATACGCGACCTGAAGACCACCAATAAACGCCTATTGCTGTACTGTATACGTTAAATAGGGCTGCCGTTGACGTCGTTTTTACGTCAATTACTCTCTACACTCTACCTCATGTAGACAGTCTCGGCCCTATCGACCCCTCACAGACTGCCAAGTTTCAGGGCGATAGCTCTTATACTATCGCTAATAACATGCAAAAACCAAAGTTCTACGGGCCTATATAAGGCAATATTGGGCAGACAATTACTATGTCCGTATACGCGTTTTTGCGTGTTTGTGACAATACTATAAGGGACTTATCATTGGCATTTGGTAGGGTGTTAGGGGTCATGTGACACGCCGTTTGCAACTTTGTCAACATTAACAATTCATACGCGACCTGAAGCGCATCAATATACGCCTGCTGCTGCACTGAATACGTTAAATAGGCAGCCGTTGACGTCGTTTTGACGTCAACTACGTCACCAGGAAGCTCAACTCGTGCAGGCAGTCTCGACCTTATAGACCCTAACAGACTGCATGTGTTGATTCTGTTTTGTGAGCTCACGACGCAGGAGAGGAAATGCCAATTCTCATTCCTCTAACCAAATACAAAGAACAGAACCAAACACTCACTACCCAAATAATATATGTATGTATACGAATTTGATAAATCTTGATGTTTTATATAAGCTAGTTTTTCATTTTTTTAGCAAGAGCAAGTTGTTAAAGACACGGATTTTTCAATTACCTCAAAATGAAAATATAATAATCATATTATGCGTTGAAAGTCAGGTTTCTACACCATAATTTTGTGATTTGTATTAAGTGTGTGCATGCATACTATGTACCATAACAACGTGTATATTACATCAACTAATTGTTTACATTGCAATTTTTATTTTTTATTTTTCTGTATTGTCATCATGAAGCATTCTCCACTTTCTATTCATTCACTACTACTACAATTATGGTGCATTACCTGATGCTCTGTTCCCTGTATTTTAAATACATTTTACATTGAAGAAAGTTATGTTTTACGTAAACGTAGTCAAATTTTAAGATGGGCCTTAATCTGTGGCGATCGACGCCAGTCCGACAATAATATGAACACATATTATGCTTATTTAAAGAGTTCTTATCGCAGGGCTAATGTGTATTTGTATTTCTGCATAATAATATCAATATGACAGGTTAATGTACATACCTTAGTTAGTTTGTGACTATTCGGTAATTCTTTTTTTGTTTACTATAAGTTGTTTTTAATACGGCATTTTCTGTCTGCGAAAATATATAATACAAATTATGTTATTGCATTAATGGTTGATACAAAAGAAACATATACGAACTACCGGTATGGTAATTTGACATTTTAGTTAAATTCATCGAATAAAATTAAATATTGCTATTGCATGCAGAAGATATGACCACGGGCTACATTCAAACATCGCTTTCAGGTTTTTGCTCTTTTTTGCTCAACATTTTTTTGCTCAGCAAAAAATATAAAATGGATGTCGATAAATATTTGCAATAATACAATGTACAGTGTCCACTACTTAATAAGACATTTTAAAAACTAAGTATGCATGTACAATCTTACAACCGATTTATGTCCCTAACTCGTAACAAAAAAGTTATTTATCACACGTTTCCATTAAAAATGGAAGAGATGTTAAGAAGAAACAATGTTGAAAAAAAATACATTTTTGTTGTTTTTCATGTAAGCAAATACTCAAGGATTTAATAGTGTACTGTTGCGAAAGGCCCACTATTTGACCCGGTTAGCTCAGTCGGGAGAGCAGCTTCCACGTAAACAAAAGGTCCTAAGTGGTAAGCGAGAGGCTCGGCGTTCGAGCTATCCAGGCTGTAAGCTAAATAACTCTCGCCTGGTGATCTGACAGCATACACGTTAATACTGTTTGTAGTTGTTATTGTTATTGAGTAGAAGTTGCTACCTGGCGGTATTGTATTAATGTGTTTTACCATTTATCTCACGAGCAAAGTTAAGTGAAGAACTATACCGGACGCTAAGAAACGCGTTTGGTAGTTAAAATGGTGATTGATTACCCGTACTGGTATTTAAACTACGTACAAAACAAAGGCGACTTTATGAATTTGCCATTGTTGAAAGTGAATCGACAAAAGCAGCTATTGACTGATTTCACAGTCAGTCAATTTGACTGCTTGCATAGTCTTCTACTAGCAATGGTTAACCTTTCAAAACGAATCATTTAGCACATGTTCAACTGTATAAGTATATATTCAACTATTTTGTTAGAATACGTGATTGATAGTACAATTATATAGCGATATGAACTTTCACTCAGTGTCTCATTGAAGTGACAATCTATGAGTATCGTTCCAGAATGGCATTTTCAATTGCATATCTATTAAATGGGAAGAATACATGTTTCCTTAAGTTCAACGTTAACACATGACTATGCAAATAATCTTTGTTGGCTTTAATTAAGCAACGATTTGTAAACCAACAATTGTCCAAATCTATACGAAATTAGGCGTAAACCACATTACTAAATAGAGCTAAAAGTAGTAACATATATTATCAGTTTAATATAGCATTACTCTGTAAGCAATAGTAAAATATCATAAAACTGTATCAATATTAATACCGAAACGAAATGCGCCTTCTAAATTTGTACCACTCGGAAAAGGCAGTTTGTGTAAGAATATGTTAGTTAAAGTTAAAACGTATGAACTGATATGCTAACATGCTGTGGTCACACGGTAGACACAGTGGGCCGACCCTTATCAGTGGATATATATACACTGCGGCAGGGGTAGATTTAAATGAAAACAGTCTACATTGCTCAGTTGGCTGAGAGAAAAGATTGCATATACTGATAAGATATTCATGGTGGGCCAATACACGTTGTGCAATTCCCCATGGAGAGCTCAGACATTCCTTGAGATAGGCGTTTAAACGACGAGTGCTCTCCCGATTGAGCTAAACGGTTCTACCGTCGGACCTCACAACAGCGAGTGCTCTCCTGACAAGCTGACCGGTTTTAACTTCGATTCTAGGGTCGCGGAAACAAATGTTTGACATCCAAAAACAAACGCACCGACAAGGCATTAAGAACACTATATAAGTCGTGATATGAACCCCATAGCCGTAGAAAGAACTCAGTAGCCATAGGGTCCACGTGCGGTCCATTTGCCATTTCTGTGCGTTTCAGAGGCGACTCTACTGTGTGTATAGTACGTTACTCGGACGTTCTTCCCGTTCCTGTCGCGTTGCTTTTGCAGTTATAACGACGTCCGAGCGATACCTTTAGGTTGGTAATCCAGGAAGTCGAACCGTGGCGTTTATTTATTACATTTCCAACGTAGTCGCCGTTGGTGAGCGACATTAGGCATTATTTAGGTCCACGTGGCGTCTGTCTGCATTTTCACCATAACCCCATGGTGTCCATGGCGATCCTACCGCGTACCGGTCCGCCGTAAGAATACCAGCCCTGTCTGCTGGGGTAAATACCGCTATGATATAACCCTTGCCTTCCGTCCATGGTGGAATTATTTTTACACGAAAAAATAACACACATTACATCCCACCGCATTCAATTCACGGTATTGTAGTGTTCGACACTATATTTAAAGCGAACTATGTCTGTTTAATACTTCGCGAATAGGGTTATCTTCGTTGTAAGTTGTGTTCTACTGATAACGTTCACGTGATGTCGTAGCATAGTCCTCATGTACGCCCTCTTTTCGTTGGATCAGTACGCAGGACGAATGTGATCAGTCGGGAATACCCTAAAGAAGAAAATAAAAAAAGGTAATTACTATTTACTGATCTAGGTAGTATTATATTGATATGTTGAAACAAAACACTGCGTGTTGTAAATTGTATATCTGTAGTATTGTCTGTGTTTAAATATAAGAGATGTAGTTGATACTTGTTTTCTTTCAATTCGTTGTACCTCAGAAAGTTGCAATTCTGCTGCTCTGGTTTCCATCTAGCAATTGAGTAATTAAATGGTAATTATACCGAATAATTATTATCTTTTACTTATGTTCAATTTTAACTGAGTTGCTATGAGGTTAATATTTATTTACACATAATGAATTATGAATATAACTGGGCCAAGTGTGAGTTTGGGGACACAATATATAAACATAATCTCATTTGCCGTTGTAAGATTTGTGTGCGAAACAAAACGGGTCGCCTTTCGTCTTGGGTTTAGGTTGGTTGTGGATGTTAATACGGGTTTTTGCCCTTGCAATGTATCTGAGCAGTAATTATTCTTATAATTGAGATGTGCCTTCACTCAATATACCATGCAAATATTATTATATAAAATTGTATGTGAACATTATATTGACTGTATATACACACTCATAACACGTTTGTCTGAACTTGCACGTGATGGTACATTTGCTTAATGTTGACCTTGAAGGGCAGTGTCTTTTTAAGATAAACATAACAAAATGCACGATCTATCTTGAAATTGTAATTATCCGACGTATACCTGGTATAGTTCAGTATCTCATGATCAGACATTATGTGAATATGATTGACTAATTAAATTAAATATCAATGGTTCGATTAAGCACAAATTCTACAGCTGAAATTGTGGATACTTGGTCCGATTTACTGACAATTTTCCAAATTAAATGTTGATAAGAACTAGATACATACGTAACAACAATATAACATAATTTACGGTCACATCGCTTAACTTGTGTAGTGAGTTTTATTGAATAAAACATTTAGTTCAAATGTAAACTTGAGATTCGCTATCTTCCGTATCTGAATGTCGACAACAGCCCTCTACAGTTAAGGGATAACGTTCAGGTAATGTAGTGACACAGTCCTCCAATACGCCATATTTTATCTTCAAAATACCGAGAACGAAAATGACGGAGCAAATCTTAAAAACTTTGACAGGTATTTTTTTATTGAAACCATTCCGTGACTGATTGCATATCGTATGTGTTAAAATATAGATGTAAACAATAATGAGCATGACTCTCTTTATTGAGGACTATCGTTTAAAATAATTTTTAGTTTACATTCCTTATATTAAGCGTATAACTATTGTATTTAATATAGCAATGAAAAGCAGTTAACACCAGGCTCGCGCGCCACTCTCGATTTCTTTGCATCAATGTATTGAATGCGCTCACTCATTAAAACTGTTAGTTCACATCAATGTTATGAAGGAGTAGTTTTAGAAATAATGAATAGCATTATTTCAAACAGGTTTAGCTCACCTGAGAACTAAGTGCTGAAGGGTGAGCTATTGTGGACATTGGTTGTCCGTCGACCGTTCGTCAAGAATTGACTTGCATTCTCTCATCTGGAACAGCTTGGTACATCTCAAATAGGCTTTACGAGACTGCTTCTTGGGTAGTATTTTATCAGAATTATACAAATTATTTTGATTCGCTAATACATGGAAGACAGTGAGTTAGTCTTTCTTACATGTCTATATAGCAAACGTTTAAAATCATCCTGCCAGAAAACATTAATTGACTTTAGAAATTATAATTTCACAGAACTGTTCATTTCTTGACAATCTACATAATAGAGTAATATTGTGTTGTTTAGTTAAAATTATAGCTGCTTGGGTGCCTTACCTATGTACCTAATATGACTTTATTGGAAGCTTTGCAAAACCTTATAATCAGAAACCTCTAGCAAAATTTAAACATTATTCAGTTTCAGGTTGATTTTGACATTGAACGCGTACAAAGTTCTGCAGGCACTTTGAGCATCTCAAGAAGCTAAAAAGATCACAAAAATAGCAGTTCATCGAGGCGTTAAATTATATTCCCATTGAATTCACTGTTCTTGAAAACAAGAGTCGCACCGAAACTTATACCTGTAGTTAACGCGAGTGCGCTAAATAAGATATAAAATGTCAAATACTTAATGAAATCAAATTAGGTGTCGGTGTTGTTTTTTCCAAATGTTGATATGCGTAATACTGTTTAGATAGTTTAACTTCACCTCATCAGTATGCAAATGGAGGATAAATATGTCAACAAATTGTACACTGTTTGTAATTGTATGGTTTATCATTTGGTAGTTCGGAGGTTGGTCGAGTTAGATGGTTTAAAGGGAATTTAACGAAACAATAATAATGAAGGGGACCACAGGTCAGGTGTACATGCAAACTCAACTTTCTGGTAACAAACGTGTGATTTTAAAACGACGTATCCTGTTCATTAGCAGCAACAATCAGGTCATATATTATCGGTACTGCAACTTTCACGAAAAACACAGCGACTCCAAAGAGTACATACGCTTATGGTTTATATGTGTAAAAGCATACGTTTAACAATTCAAACAATTAGAAAAGTATCTCTTGTCTGCATGTCTATTCCTTACGAGGCAAATGTGCCTTGTTTATTTACATAACACAATTGTAAAGCGTCGAACTGATAACGGAAGTTATAATCAAATACAAGTAATTTTGTGACTTGTCATTTAGATTGCAGTTGTAACAAGATATAATTTTAATCAAAGTTGTCATCTCACTAATGACATGAGTCGCTGTGGGAGAGACAGGGGACAGACACTGACACAGTCCTCCGGTATGTCCCTTGTAAACAGCCTGGCTTGCTGATTCAAACAGGACGATTTGGGTTAACAAAACATCAAAGCGAACACCCATAAGTACACATAACTATGTTGTGAATATTGGCAGGTGTTAAAATTATGTAAAAGTTGGCAGTTAATTATAATATTATTAGTACTTTATTGTTGGGCATTTAAATAACAACTTGTGTTTTATTTATCATTAAATGAAACAAATGTATCAAGAAGATTTTGAATGAAACAAATATTTTATTTGGACAAGTGACTGTTTCTTGCGGACAAGTAGTTTTTCGCAATGTCCTGAAGTATGGTACTGAGTACATTTAACTGTTGTTGTTTTTTACATCCTTCTATCGTGTTGGTCCTCTCAGTTGTGTTGTTCAAATATGAGATCATGAAATTTGGATTTTTGTAAGCATTTGTATCTCCTTTAATTTCATTGGATGTGCAGGGGTGAGTTCGAAAGATAAGGTGGGCACAACCACAAGTCTAAATGAGTAAATGCAGGTAATTTATAATGTCTTCCATTTACTTACATCTGTTCGCATTAATCACTCAATAAAAGCCTTTGACAATTTAGGTTATCAAAACTACTGCACTTATAATATGGTTGTGACTGTTTTGCATTATATCATACCATAATTACAATATGAAATCTTCGCCTTTTAAATATGTTGTCAATGATGAAATTACTTCCGGGTCAAACATTTATGCGGATACATTTAACAAGGAAAAGGCAAATACTTCGATAAATAAACAATGACAACAACAAAGAATGTCATACGTACCTACTTGAATTGTTTGTCCATGTACACAAATCAACAATACAGCTTTTACCATCAAATTAATCGAAACAACTAAGAGATTCCGATCTCACAACGACATTGTTTACACAAAATGGCGACTAGCGACACCTTCGGCTCAGAGGAAATTACCCTTATAAACTGGTTACAAAACAGTAACATTTATTGATTTCACAATTTGTAAGGGCTAAAAGTATTAAGTTTGTTAGTTTTGACATTTGTTATCGAAAATGCTGCATATTAATGACATGCATGCTAAATGAAACGAGGAAACTATAGGTGAAAATCGTGTAGTAATTTTAATCTCGCTTTTTCTCGATTACGTCGTTACCGCCACAGGACTCATTTTCGCTGACCGCGTCACATATATGTATTGGAGTTTCCGACTGTACAGTCGAAAACTAGCTTTTGATATTTAAAGCAGAAAATTATGCATTTTACAGCAATGGTTATTTTTAAATTTCCATCCAATTTTAATCAAAGTACATGGTAATTAAATTTATCAGGTTGCATTGAACTAGTTGTAACATCCTTTAACCCAAATATGTTTAATAAGACGGAGGACGATGCTAAATAATTAGCATAGTGAGGTCAAAAAGTGTTTCAAGTGTTTTATGCCATGTTTACCTATCACTGTCTACGATACCGATCCCATAGGCGTTTCATCGACGTCACGTGATGTCTAATATGCTTTGCGTGTGTTTCGTTTCCAAATTCAGCTTTGCCATTATTTATCTGGTGCGCATTCCGAATGCGCAAGCTTACCGTGCAAAAAGTATCAATTTAAACAAAATTTTAAAATATCCCGCGCTTTGTATTTGTACGATAGGTTGCATATAAGACTCCACCCCCCAGATAGTGCTCTAATAATACAGTTATTGAATAAGGGAAAATAAAGAAAACTCCCTTAAATATGGTATAAGTATTTTAAATTTGAGTGTTTGTTTCTTGGATTGTTTGCCGTGTTTAACAGTATTTCAGTCATATCACAGCAGTCAGTTAACCTACTCATACTTTTCCTGGGCAAGCTTAGCCGATCTAAGCGGTTTACATAATAAGTGCTCATACTTGTGCCAGTAATTTACAACTGGCCTACTCGAATCAGAGGTAGGAAGAGAATGACAGTAGAAATTATTGCATGACAAATCCCCACACAAGTTATGTGGACGGGCTGGGGTTCGAATTCACAAACCCCAGATTGACAGTCCAGCGCTCTACCAACTGAGCTAGCCGGGTCCGGTTCCACGCTTAATGATATGGCATCAGGTTTATGTTATTCAAATAAATGAGACACTGATTACTGATATCTAACTTAAACCTTCTACCGATGGCGGAAGGAGGCGATGGCTATGATGAATCAGTGCCTGGAAGTGTTCCAAGGCAGTTCATTTCGACCGATCGTCACTCTTCAGTAATTAGCGATACCTTGTGGTTCCACGGAGATTGATTAATATTAAAGAGACTATGTCATCGAAAAGGGCCTCAAGGGGGCAATTTCTTAAAAACAAATTGTCATTAAGATATTAATACTGGCATATAATTGCATTAGAACAGTGTATTTATAATGGGTAAAGAGTGTACGCATTGTGATATAAAAATCAATTCATAATAAGATTCCTGTTTAGTTGGCCCTTTCACGCTTACATGTTGACGTCAGAATTGTGAATATATTGTATAATCATAGTTGACACACGATTCATTACCTAGCAGAATAGCGCAGTTGGTTTATGCGCTGTCTACTGTCATTTCTTCTTATGGCATCTTAGTCGTGAGTTCGATTGGGATTTAATGTTTTTAAACTTTTTTGCTAATATATTATCAGACATCTCATTGTGATTTATATTGTTTACTATTTATGTAATGCAAATGTCTTATAATAGCTCATTTCTGTAATAAAATATTATTCACCATGTAATTAGAAGTAATTGTTTCCTTGACATAGTCCATTTAACGTTCTTCTAAAGATGACTTGTTTAACTTATGTTGTTTTCAACAATGTAATAAAGCTGAAGCGCGCAATCATATATCATCACTGTGTTCATATTATTTCAACAGTTTATTTTTATTTGCTTTCATTTTATTGGAATGTTCTCGGAATTAAATATCATTAAATGTAAAACTATTTCTTAAAATAGCCTTTCTTGATGTATGCTGACATCCAATTACTTTCAATTTGAATTTTTAGCAGTTTATCTATAGACAGCATGCGCTTTTGGCAAAATTGCGATATTTGAATAAACATTTAATGAGATGTTGATCGCAAGTATGACCAAACTGATGTTGTTCATGAGATGGACATTATCGTTGCTTAACATTATACAATTTTGCAACGTTTTGTGTCCGATTTCCAAAATAAAAAAACGGTGTATACATGGGAGCAAAATAACACTACGGACCTCGAAATATACTGTTAAAATAGTTTCGTTCATGAGTAATCATCAGTTGAACTTGATACAATTATAAAGCGTTTGTAACTTTAAACGATGCAATAATTCCAAAATAGTCATTAATTGCAAAAGTACAGTGAAATTAATACTTTTCCTTCTAATTGAAAGACACTATATGTGTTCCAAACAATGTTAAAATTGCATTTCTGACTTTTAATACACACGTCCATTTTTAATAATGCTTTTCTAAGAAATTTGAACACTGCTGGTAAAATTAGCAAGTCCTGAAGAGACGATATGGGATATAGCTATAGTATAGTTACAATAAAAAATTAAGAAAATAAGGTTCTGCCAGGGTTTGAACCCAGGACTCCGGAATAAAAGACTATTGCTTTGCCCACTCGGCCATTCCGACTTCTGTATTTCATACTGCATTATTTACTTTATGTAAGTATTCCGCGTGTTGTCAAAAAGAATATTGCAATAAATACAAATTCGACTCTCAAAAGCGGTGGCAATTTTGAAAATAATACTAAAAGCAGTGTTTCTTCAGAATGCTAACACACGAGTATGTTTGTTCAAACAGTTTTATTTCTTTAGACTTTAATTTTGTTTGACCTAGTATATCAAAAGAAACAAACACATACATGATCAACAACATAAAAACTAGCAAAGCAAGCGAAAACATAAATCAAAATGGTATTGGTTGTACTATGAATACCTAAAAGATGGTGGTAATATCAATACAGATGATGGAAATATGAATCCAGATGGTGGTAATATGAATAAAGACGGTGGTAATATGAATACAGATGATGGTAATATGAAAACAGATGGTGGTAATGTGAATACAGATGGTGGCAATATGAATACAGATGGTGGTAATATGAATACAGACAGTGATGGTATTAATACAGATGGTGGTAATATTAATACAGATGGTGGTCATATTAATACAGATGGTGGACATATGAATACATATGGTGGATATACGAATCGAGATGGTGGTAGTATAATTACAGATGGTGGTTATATTAATATAGACTGTGGTTATATTAAAGCAGATGGTGGTAGTATGAATACAGATGGTGATAATATGAATACAGATGGGTGGAATATGGATACAGACAGTGGTAATATAAATACAGATGGTGGTAATATGAATACAGATGGTGGTAATATGAAGACAGATTGTGGTAATATGAATACAGACAGTGTTAATATGAATACAGATTGTGGAAATATGAATACAGATGGAGGAAATATGAATACAGATTGTGGTAATATGAGTAAAGATGGTAGTACTATGAATACAGATGGTGGTAAAATGCATACGGACAGTAATAATTAGAATACAGATGGAGATAATGTGAACACATATTGTGGTAATATGAATACAGATGGTGGTAATACGAGTGCAGGTGATGGTAATATGAACACAGATAGAGGTATAATGAATATACAGATGGTGGTAATATGAATACAGATGGTGGTCATATGAATACAGATGGTGGTCTTATAATTACAGATGGTGGCAATATGAATACAGATGATGGTAATATAAATACAGAGCATCTTAAACAGTCTTAAACACTACAGTATTTTTTGCAGTGATACGTTAATTCACAAAGCACACGAAACAAAGACACCGAAACAAAACAAATAACAACAACAAATGAATACAGATGGTGGTAATATGAATACAGATGGTGGTAATATGAATACAGATGATTGTTATGTACATACAGGTTGTGTTAATATGAATACACATGGTGATTAAATGAATACAGATGGTGGTAATATGAATACAGATGATTGTTATGTAAATACAGATAGTGGTAATATTAATACAGATGGTGGTAATATGAATACAGATGGTGGTAATATGAATACAGGATGGTGGCAATATGATTACTGATAGTGGTTATATGAATACAGATTATGGTAATATGAATACAGATTGTGCTCATGTGAATAAAGATGATGGTCATATAAATACAGATGGCGGTCATATGAATACAGAGCTTCTTTTAAAGTTTCAAACCCTATGTAATTTGTTTGCAGTTACACGTTATTACAAAAATACACATACAAAATACTCCACAAAACATAACAGATAACAACACAAACAAAGCCAATAAAAGAAGAAAGCCAGAATATACCATATACGTGTATAGACAATGCTAATCTATTTTATAAATGGTAATAAAATGTTACGCCTCCGGGGTTACAGGTTGTCACGTGGCGATAACTATTTGGATCTTCCTGATCCCTGCACGTGAAGCACGTGGGTCCACGTGACGATACTGGGGTCACTGAAACACGTGACTGAGACTGTTTGTACCAGAAACTGTGGAATGTAAAATTTTTCTCCTTCTGGATGTAATTATGATCATATAATTAAATATATAATAGTTATATAATGTAGTATGATAATAATAATAATAATAATAATAATAATAATAATAATAATAATAATGATAATAATAATAATAATAATAATTAATAAATAAATAATTATACAACTAAGAAGAAGATGAGGAGAAAAAGAAGAAGAATAATTTTAAAATTAAAAGCACGAAGAATGGTAAGCAATATTAAAATTTCATAATAATAGTAATAATAATATTAACACAATTGGAAATCATAATAAAAAGAAGTTGTAGAAGAAGTATATAAAATAATAATAATCATAACAATATAAATAATAATAATAATAATAATAATAATAATAATAATAATAATAATAAAAATAACAATAATAATAATGATAATAATAATAATAA
Source organism: Congeria kusceri (assembly GCA_027627225.1). Classification (NCBI taxonomy): domain Eukaryota; kingdom Metazoa; phylum Mollusca; class Bivalvia; order Myida; family Dreissenidae; genus Congeria; species Congeria kusceri. The sequence goes on from CM051026.1 coordinate 101,458,789, forward strand.
TAATAATAACAACTACTACTATTATAACTAATAGTAACTAAAATACAAATAGTAATAAAATAATAATAAGAAAAAGAGGAAGAGGAAGAGAAAGAAGAAGAAGAAATAATTACAAAGTGAATATGACATAATATAAATTAAACCAAAATTTATACTTTTTTGGCCACATCCCTCAATGTTACAGAAATCACCAGAACGACAGCATTGCATGCACGTTGGGATGTCCTTATCGGAAACCCTGCGTGCACAAAACGATGGTTCTATCCCCAAAAAAAACGTGTGATGAAATAGTCCAATATTCATTTCAATTTAATATGTTTATTGCGTAAAGTACACTTACATGTTTATAACAATTACGACATAAGGCAATGGATGCTACAAAGTGAAACAATTATTTTATCACCAGGGCATACACACATTGTGGAACAAATTGTACAGAATAACAATTATTGATTTCTTAACAGATAAGCATTATTTAAAAACGTTGATAAGTTCATTAAAGTCGTTTTGGAACTATTGACTAACAAACTAGTATTTTTGTGTAGTTTGGACAATATAGACCGAAACCCTTTGATAAACGAAGTTCCGAATATCTTGAACATAATTATAAGAAATGATACTCATTTCAATCAGTCTCTGAATACAATTATTGCATAATTATTATTTTGCATAATCCTTTTTGTCTCGGCGTATTTGAGTAGCGACCGTGTTCTATTTGTAAATCACCGATGATAGGCTAAACCTAGGCAATGCAATTCATAAATATATGAGTAAAAGATAGCAGACATATATTGAGTGTTTAAATAAATAAAACTTTTGAAGACGATTAGAGTTGTTAATATGAGAATACCAATTTTGTAGAAAAATATATAATAATCGGTGTTTCATTGTACTTAATTCGATAAGCATACAGTTTATTCGCCCATAAATATCCTACTCCGTGGCCATATAAGATGGATTTAATTCATGAAACCAAGATTTTTAACCTGCTTGTACAAAATGATTGTTCTATCAAATAAAGTACGTGTGATGAATCTAGTCCAATATAGTACCGGTATCATTGCCTAAACAAAACGATGGTTCTATCAAAGAAATAAGCAAGCGATGAAATGGTATCACTTCATGTACGAAACGATGTCTTCTCTATAAGCTCTATATAATTCCGGTATCACTACATGCACAAACAAGACACATGGAAATTCCACGACATTTTTCGAACGCAATGCCTAAAAGTTAATAATATAATAAAACTAGAAACATGGCCATGCCACGGAACCATGTGTTCAATCTGATCTGATCTGAATCTCGGCCTGATGGTTTCATTTGGATGAAATAATCGTATTTATATAAAGTATGTTCATAGCAAGGTTGAAGCCAAATACATATGAATGCAAATTTACAGCAACAGTTGAAATGACAATCCTTTTCATGGTTGTCATGTGCACCAAAAGGTACATGTAGAATACATGTATGATGCATGATCTAATTTTAGCAACAGTGACCTTGATAATGGCCCCAGCAACCCATGATGAATCTTAGCATTTAGCTTAATATAAACTACTTACACACCAATTGTTATGAAAATATGTTTAGCCAAACAAACACCGTTTTTTTTATTTACGAAACATCGACCTGGACCCCACCCACCCGATATGCAATCCAAAGTGAGGTCTTGCAAATTTATAAAAGGTATCTATGTTTGAAGATTCACTATACTATCTCAATTTGTGCTCCAGCTATTGAGTGGAAACCATTTTTCTATTTTCAGTAACAGTGACCTATACATTCACCCCACCCATCCCATATGCAATCCCAAGCGATTTTCCTTATGATGTTTCACTGAACTAACCTTTATCATTCGCAAGTGTATACCGTTTTCTATTTTTAGTAACAGCGACCTTGACCCAACCACGCCCCATACATCCCAAGCAATGTCTAACAAGAAGGTAACTAGGTATGAAGTTTCATTACAATATCTCATTTCGTTCTTTAGTTATCCAGTGGAAACTGTATTTCTATTTTTAGTAACTATAACTTTGACTGTGACCCCACCCACCACATAAGCAATCCCAAGCAGGATCTTAATTTACGGTATCTAAATGTAAAGTTTCATTGAACTACCGCTATTCGTTCTTTAGTTATTGAGCAGAAAGTATAATTATATTTTTTTAGTAATTGTGACCTTGGCTTTGAATTGAAACCTCCCAAATGCAATTACAAGAGAGGTCTTGATATAAGGAATTATATTTGAAGTTTCATAACAATATCTCAATTCGTTCTCGAGTTACTGAGCATAAACTGTATTTTTTCAATTTTAGTAACAGTGACCTCGACCTTGACCCCACCAACCCATATGCATTCCCAAGCGAGGTCTTTATATAAGGTATCTACGTATGAAATTTCATTATAATAGCTCAATTCGTTCTTGGGTTATTGAGCGGATTTGTTTTCTATTTTTTATAAACAATGACATTGACCTTGAGCTAACCATCCCTATATGCAGTCTCAAACAAGGTCTCTGTATAAGGTATATCTATATGAAATTCCATTAAAATATCTCATTTTGTTCTTGGTATATTGAGCGGAAACCGTTTTTCTATTTTTAGTAACAGTTACCTTAACCTTGATTCCACCAAACCCATATACAATCCGAAGCGAGATCTTGATATAAGGTATCTATAGATGAAGTTTCATTAAAATATTTCAATTCATTGTTGAGTTATTGAGCAAAAACCCCAGTTAGACGCTGCCCGCTAACTTTTTTTTTAATTTGGTTAAAAAATAAGCATTTTAACAAAGACATATACATGTGATAACATAGTTCTTGTAACACTGCAAAACTGTTCAAAACGACGGTTTCTACCAAAGTCATATACGCAAATGTAAATATGACTATATAGTGCTATACAATATCAGTATCAGTAAAATCGAAAAACGATGGTTTCTATGAAAGAAATACACATATAAGAATAAAATGTTTTATAATTCTGAAATCACTTCAGGACAAAACGATTTTCCATTCAAAGAAATACACATGTAATGATATAGTGATATATAAGTCTATATCACCGCAGGAAAAAACGATGGTTTCTATCAAAGAATTACACATGTAATCATATAATGCTATATAATTCTGATATCACTACAGGTCAATCGAGGGTTTATATCAAAGAAATAATTCATGTAATGATATAGTGCTATATTATTCTGGTATCACTGCAGGACAAAACAATAGTTTATATAAAATAAATATTATTATATGTGATAATATATTGCTGCATAATACTAGTATAATTCTGGTATCACTGCAGACACAAACGAGGGTTGCTATCAAGGAATCATCTTAGCGATTATATAGCATCTTAGAGTTCTTTATCACTGCATCTACAAAAAGAGGGTTTTTATTTAAAAAAACCATCTAAGCGAATATATATTAGCTTACAGTCCTTTATCACTGCATATACAGAACGAGGGTTTCCATAAAAAATATATAAGTATTAATATAGCGCTATGTATTTCCAGTATAGCTGCTGACACTACTGCTACTACTACTTAGTAACCTCTACTATTGCTATTACTAATTCTACTACTACTACTACTACTACTACTACTACTACTACTACTACTACTACTACTACTACTACTACTACTACTACTACTACTACTACTACTACTACTACTACTACTACTACTACTACTACTACTACTACTACTTAGTAACCTCTACTACTGCTATTACTAATTCTACTACTACTACTACTACTACTACTACTACTACTACTACTACTACTACTACTACTACTACTACTTCTACTACTACTACTACTTCTACTACTACTACTACTACTACTACTACTACTACTACTATTACTACTACTAATACTAATAATATTACTACTACTGCTACTACTACTACTACTACTACTACTACTACTACTACTACTACTGCTACTACTACTTAATAACCTCTACTACTGCTATTACTAATTATACTACTACTACTACTACTACTACTACTACTACTACTACTACTACTACTACTACTACTACTACTACTACTACTACTACTACTACTACTACTACTACTACTACTACTACTATTACTACTACTAATACTAATAATATTACTACTACTGCTACTACTACTACTACTATCATTATTTCTACTTCTATTACTACATCAACTACCACTTCTGCCACTACAACAACATTTACTTCAACCACGACTTCTATTTTAACACATAACGCTACCGCAGTCTGACGTTTGATACCGGAAGTGGCTCTTTTCTGCGCAAGGAACGCCGACGTCTCGAAATGACCTCGTTTATATATGGATGGACATCTCTGAAAAAATAAATGCCATTTTTTGTTTTATTTAACAACTGCCGTTTTCACATTTCAGATAAGTAACTTTATATGAATTGTTTGTTTTTCGCTAGTTCAGCGTCCTTCCAAAGCATATTTGAGGCCTGTCGTGGGAAAACCGGACTTACTGCATGTGCGTAAAGTGTTGTCCCGAATTACCCTGTGCAGTACTTGCAGACTATTTAAGGACGGCACTTTGCGCTTGTTTTTTTTCTGTTTCAAGGAAGTTGTTTTTAAACATAAATTCACTTGAGGCGGAAAGTGCCGTCCTGGATTAGCCTGTGCGGACGCGCACTCATAAATCTCCTTTTTTGGACAGGTTTCGGGATTAAAGATAATAACGTCACTGCCACAGGTTTCACACATAAAAGGAGTTACACGATAAAGGTGTCATCAAAGCCAACAATAAAACGTCACCTTCCGAATATGAGAGAAATCAATCCGACGTCCCTACACTTGTTGTATATAAACAACCACACGTGATGAACTTAATACAAAACCCACCATATTCAAAAGACAACAAGTTAACACTCCAAAGAGTAACTGAATCCGATGGCTCTAGACATGCTGTCGACATACAACTACGCGTGATGAAGGTAATTTACAAACCATTAAATACAAATGAACAATACAAAGTAACTCACGTCTTTGTCGAGGCATCCAGAATGTCAGATAATCAGGCCGCCGCTGGTGACAATCTGCTCCACGTAACACACCTCGTACTGGTTGCAGACGGTTGTGACATCGCAGTCCTGGGGGCGGGGCATGTCCGTGCACTCCAGACACCTCATGCTGGCACGTGCTGAAGTAATCAGTGTTGTCTTATTACAATAATATCAATTATATTAACTGCATCCATATGCAAAAGAATGGCTGCAGTTTCATTGCACTCATCTCATTATTGCAAAGTAAATCACAATAGCACAGAAGTTGTAGATAGTTTCACGTAGTAATCAGCACCAGTCGCGGCCGAAATCGCACGTATAATGAGCAAACGTACATATTTATTCAGTACGTAATCTTATTCGATTTTGAACAAATAAGGGCGCTACGGTCATGATTGACTGAACGTCTCTTTTCCCACTATATATACCCGTTATTATATGCCATTGCCTTCTTAAGGCCCATTTCGATGGAAGAGTCCCTTTAAGTCCTAGCTCTATAAATGGCTAAAAATATTGTCAATCAAAACACGCCAGTTGGTCAATTAACGCATGGAAACGCTATAGGTACCCGTTCTAGCACAGAAGGCGACGAATAGAGCTTGAAGCCAACAGAGTCTCATTCTGACACCTAGAATTTAATGTCAGTGTTGTTATAGTTGATACATAGGGAAATGTATGTAACGTAGCATGCCCTTTTCTAATTACAAGCACGCAACGTGCAACGTATTGAAACAAACACGTTTACACATGCAAACCAATAATAAAAAGGTTAAAAATTTACTTTAAACTTTATATATTAACTTATATAAAGATATTTGTAAATATTATGCAATAATTTTTCATAAATGCATTTTTCCTCGCTGTTTTAACATATTAACGAATCTGAACAGCACAAATTACTACAAACGGCTTCATGTTGGGTGAGAAAAATATAGAAATTAGAACACACAACATATGTATCATCAGATACACTTTAATGAAATGATATTAATAAAACAAAATCATGGAAGGACATTCATAAAACTATGTTATAGTTTCAGATCAAATTTTAAACTTTGGTATGTGTGCTGCATTATGGTCAAAATGGTAACACGAAGCAAAAACAACATATGCTATTTATTAATCACAATACAAGCGTTTATCTGAAATGAAAACTGAAGTATATAAAGTAAACAAAACAGCAACAGACTTCACAAAAATTATCGTTACAAGAAATTTACTTTCTTTACAAGTTTGTTTTGTTAAAAAGATTTATGAATACGGACCAAGATTTATCCCGAAGAACTTACTCCGGTTAGAAATCCTAAATAAATTGAGCACTTGTGTAGAACATATGCAGGATTTATCAGTTCTGTAGTCGAGATAAGGGGGCATCGCGAGGTGAACAAAAGTATGGTGGTACAAAAGTGATATTTTCAGTATTTTGTCAGGATTTTATTGTTTGATGGTTATATATCTTAACAGTCTCAAAAAAGCTTAGACCGCTTATAGAACTATGCGTAGAATTCGCAGTGGTGTCACGGAGATAAAAGGTCAACAAAAATATTTTTGGACATACATTTATACGACATTTGCTGTGAATGAATCTATAATGGCAAATAAATGCAATAGTTTTAATTAAATTGAATTGAATTGAGACAGTGTTTAGAACCGAAAGTCGAATTCGCAGTGGTGTTAATGAGATAAGCGACCACACACAGGTCGACAAAATAATGGTGGTACACTCGTTACATCGTTTTCATGATTTGAATATGTTATGGTTCACGATTTTAATGGTCCCAAATAAACCAAGACCGAGTGGACAACCGGAGAATTCGTAGTGGTTTCTCATTTATAACCGTGCAAAGGTTAACAAAATAGAAGTGGGAAAAATATGACATCTATTATCATGGTTAAATATTTGAATAGTCTAAAATAAGCTAAGATAGTGTGCAGAACCATGACTAGCATTCGCAGAGGCGTCAATGATAGGACCATGCAGTGGTGAACACAACTACGGTGGGGTATACATAAGAATTGGGATGTAATGAAATGTAGTATGATAGGACCATGCAGTGGTGAACACAACTACGGTGGGGTATACATAAGAATTGTGATGTAATTAAATATTATGGTCAATAAGTTCAAAGTCTTAAAGTGTTAATAAAGTGAACATTTGTAGAGAGCCATACTCAGAATTCGCAGTGATGGAGATAAGCCATTGCCGTGGTCAACAAAAATATGGTTGATTAGAACAGTTGTGGCAAAATCGACCGATTGAAAGTATTCTCATGTTGGTATACGACAAATCTAGATGACACTGTCAATCATATCCCGTTGATCGGTTGATGAACATTTTTATAATTATTTGTAAATGGATAAAATTTGTTATCAGAGTTGGTGTAAAAATGTGTCATGTGTACAATATGTGAGTTAATATTTTTCGCATGCCGAAACAAATGGAAATATCATATATTTCCACCCATTATCTATCTCACTTATTTTGGTAATTTATTTAAATTACTTTAGCAATTGCATTACAAGCATAAGTATGCTCTCGTTTGTGTATCATAATTTCAGAGTTAATCATTTGATAGACTTATTATGTAGATTTTCCATCAAATGTTTATATTATTATTTCATGTCACATTAGCTTGTGGGAAACTAGATTCTTACCTAAATGGGAAATATATCACAGCCACCGGTTTTGACTTTTGTGGCACCTTCTTCCCACACTCCGAACATTTCGCACATGGTAGCATATCTCGCGTCAATGAAATGTTTGCTGACAAGAATTGTTTCTTCTTCTGTCATGTCTTCCTCTGTAACCTCTGCTTAGTGATTTTTTTATTGACTGTTCCAAGGCGGTGACCCCAGTTTTAAAAATAATGTTATGCTTTGTGTTGTGTGGTATGTATTGTCCTGTATTTTATATGCAATTGTTTACTTACCTCAAATAAAGGACCAGCTGATGGTAGTAAGGGTTCTTTTCCTGCTGATGTCTCCAGAGCTTCATTAGTCCTATATTTCACCAGAACTGAGTAGTTGAATATCATTTTCGACTGAGATGGGGATTCTAAACCCTTAATTTGTTCTTGAGTGAACATTTCAGATACATATCTCAATGTGAAATTCAATTATTTATGTTTTAAAAATGGTACAGTACTCATAAATTTCCACAAACAAACCTGTTTACAGTTTTCCGATAGAAAACACACCATATTTTAGCGTGTGCTTACATGTTCAACAATACAAATACTATTCACTCAATTTGTTATATTTTGTTACTCTGTATAATGTATGCTTTATGTATTCAATCATCGTAGTTTGACTATCTTAGTGTGTTATTATACATGATTGTGCAGTTCGTAAATTTATTCTGCTTTTTAACGATAATGCATTCTAGTATTTAAAACAGTTTTATGTATAATTGAAATCGCTCTTAATTTAATTTTGATGGAAATTGATAGTATACTTCAATTTTGCATACCCTTAGATTATTTTCGGAGGAGTGTTCATTGAAAGCGCACCCTGCGAATTTAAGAACAGCCGAGAAAACACTATTCAAACAACTTATTGACGCATATATATTGGCACATCTGATATAACAAATTTACGTTGTCTTGCATAATGGAAAATATTCCTTAATTCGTTTAACATGCCAAGTCCCCAACTTACATTTTCACATCTGCTGCAGACACGCTGTCATCCTCTTTGTTCCCCCCGACAAGTAAATTTCCTGTTTACAAAATTGCACAACAGTTGACACGCAATTCGAAAGTACCAACGATGTATTCGTGTCCATGCGTGCTCATATCGATGCAATGGTGAGCAATTTTGATATCATTCCTGCTCTTTTTTATACTTAACTTGTATTGTAATGACTAAATCGTCTAAGGGGAAATCACCCATAACGACATATTATTTAGTACAGCTGTCATGTTGTGGACTCCAATGCTGCTATGTTCATGTATTCAATGCTTTTAGCTCACTTGAGCACAACGTGCTCATGGTGAGCGTTTGTGATTGCCTTTTGTTGTCCGTCGTGCATCGTGCGTCGTCCGTCGTGCGTCGTCAAATTTACTTTGTGAATACTATAGAGGCCACATTTTATGGTTAATCTTCATGAACCTTGGTCAGAACATTTTTCACAATACTATCTCAGTCAGTTTTGAAACTGGGTCATGTGGGGTCAAAAATTAGGTCACTAGGTCAAATTAAATAAAATGCTTGTAAACATTCTAGAAGTCACATATATTGCCCAAGCAACATGAAACATGCTCAGAACTTTAGATATATCGATATATCGGTCGAGTTCGATAAAGGTTATCGTCAGTTAAATAACATGGGCAGTGTTCCTTATATGGCTTTAGAAAAAAAGCTCGTGAACATCCTTGAAGTCACATTTTTGGCCCAATCAACATAAAACTTACTCAGAACCTTCGTTTTTATTATATCTCAGCCTAGTTTGAAAACTGTTTCGCTCCGTTGAAAAACACGCTATAGGAAAAGCTTGTGAACACTCTTGAAGTCACATTGTTGGCACAACCAACATGAAACTTGCTTAGAACCTTTGTTCTTATGACATATTGGCCGAGTTCGAAAATGGTTACGGTTCTTTGAAAAACATGGTCGCCAGAGCGGGGGAGGGCAGTTTTCCTTATACAGCTAGAGAAAACGATTGTGAATACTCAAGAAGTCACATTTATGCCTAATCAATATGAAACTTGAGTTTAAGTCTTATGTGTTTGAAACAATTAAATTAAATTGTCAATTAATATTGCCTTTGAACTTGTGTCTTTATTGATATATTTGGTCTTCATTCGTAACTTAGCGAGTGATATTATACTAGTATATTAATGATTTCAAACTGGAATGAGAATCAATCGGGTAATATACATGTATACTATCCAATCCAAGACATCACCTTTATCTCCCCTTCTTCGCTATATTGGGCAGCAAGGGATGTACAGTTTGCTTTTAAACTGAATGACAATGCATTGAAGTTTTCCCCGGTATTTGTCTAATATGCTCAGCAATAACTATATTGTGAATCCTTTGTTTTAAAAACGTTCGAGACGTATTCTTGATTTTTATTAAATTCATCCATAAATTGACTGTAGTCACATGCATAGCAAGTAGGTGGTGACCCGAAGTGCGTCGTATGTCTCATAAATAACCTTGCCACACATAACACATGTTTCATGCTTGTGATGGAAAGTAAAGTTACTACCTTATTGTAGCAAGTGATATTCAGGTAATATGGATAATATATATGTAATAACTATGCACGTTTCACAGAGAAAATGTACACACAGTAAGAACCCATACCAGTATGAGTACCAGGTAATATGTAAATATGATTCACATGTATTTACTTTTATGATTCTTAATAAAGGGCACAAACTTACTGTGGTATAATTTTATTTTACGGTGTTTAAATTTATTCCATTCTCGGAATGGGGCTAATTCCCGCGCTCTTGAATTGGCACGTTTTTCGGACGGCAAAATACGCGAAATTAAAATACTGATAAATTGCATGTAAATGAGTTCACATTTCTTTGTATTGGTAGAACAGAGTTTGCCGTAAATTAACCCATTCATATTAGATGTAAACGTCGTCTCTAATGGTAACAATTAATCGGTTAAAACTAGACCAAACTTAAATTAAAGTTTGACGATCTATCTGACAGTAATTTCGATGTCGCTTTAAAGCGTACCTGTAACAGTACACCAGTACTCAAATACAAAGGCGTACATGCGTTCTGCGAGCAATTGAGCATGTGTTAGGCTTTAATAAATTGCCGACTTTCATGAAACTGTGTCTGTTTCCAAGTGCGCTGGCAGTCCTGACGTGACAAGCGCCAAATACAAAGTAAAGAAACGGTGCAAGGCTCCGACATTAAACATGTGGATGCAGGCCCCGCATGTGATACATAACGGTTTTAAGACTATGATAAAATGGAGAGCTGAATGGCATTCTTAATATATTGTACGAATTTGTGTTTAAATGAGACCACATTGTATATATTTTTAATCGAATCGAAGCGGTGATAAGAAGTAAACATTCAGGACTTAATATATAAAATGATAGACACCTTTTTGACGTTATATTCATACACGTGTTCGTTATTTTATATTTCTTTCTTTTTATGATCAACATATACTTAACAAAACTGTACACACTTAGTATGTATTTGTTTGCCGATTGCAGTGATTTCTAACTATCTGAATATAGTAGAGTTGGCATAAAAACAATCAAATATTGATAAGACGTTACAACCATTGACTTAAAATTGAAAACATTTGATCATATTTGTACACACTTAACGCTATATTCATAGTCAATTTAATAATTGTCTCAACGCTGTTTTACATACAACATACATACATACATACATACAAACATACATACATACATGCATGCAGGCACGCACGCACGCACGCACGCACGCACGCACGCACGCACGCACGCACGCACGCACGCACGCACGCACACACACACACACACACACACACACACACACACACACACACACACACACACACACACGCATACGTGTCTACGGTGTAGACTGAGGACACCTGAAATTTGCAGTCGACTCGGGACACCATTATGCAAACATCGTATGACTTTCTAATTTCACATACATGCTCTATAGTGCATTTCCATCCTTTACAGCTATTTATTTCTTGTCTAAAATATAAGGATAAAACATGTCATTTTACAGACAAATGGGGACAGTTGCTTGATACACTTCACACTGAGGACAGACCTATCACTGAGGACAACTTACACACAAACAGTGGGGACTTCACACACCATTGTCTGAGGACATCACACACAAAATATATTTAAATTATAAAAATATCGTATTTATTAAAATATATTATTTTACTCTGCTTATTATGTTATTGTTATTATTTAGTAATATTATTCTTTGATATTTGATAACAGCGACATCTCGAATATATCGGATATTAAAGTAAATGCACTTTTGTTTTATTCGAACTGGGCACAGCCCAACCACTGAGGACTTACACACAGACAGTGAGGACTTTACACACCGCTGTCTGGGGACATAACACAAAGTTTTGGATTATATTGCTTCTCTTTAATTACAAATTTAGTTTTAAAGCCATTATTATATTAATAATATTAACTATAGCATTGTTAGTTGTTCGTATATGAACCGAACATGATCAGAGGATCATTGTTGACGCTATTTGTATTTGGATTTAGTCCTTGTGAATTACCAATATCGAATACATATAATAAATAAGTATAAATTACTTTCACCTAACTTTCCTCTATCGGTAAAAGCGGTAACAGAACATTTTGCATTAACGTTTAAATTGAAATCTGATTCATTAAAATGGAGCAGTTCAGCGCACTGTCGATAAAATCCAACATAATGCTGTGAAACAGTGCAGATATGCTTAGAACATGGGGATATTTGAGTAAACTGAAAGAGATGGCGATGTTTGCTGCTAAATTAACGACGACGGGTATATTTTGCATTGACAGATATTCAATAAGTCGGTCTATAAATGACCGAAAATGCCACTCCGAGCATGCTTAATTATCAAAGTCAAACTGAACATTTTTATTCCCTTTACAACTACGCTCCCGATAGGGAAACCAAACAACAAACCAAAAACACGTTTTCTGGTATAGCGGTTGGTATGACCGACTGACTGATACCGTGTACTACGTCTTCTGTCCGTCCATACAATATACACTCATGCATCACATAAACATGCTAAACTATATCATTCAACAATACATAGTACAATACAGGTCACAACATTATACGGCATACTGTATGCCACCACGAGTTCCGCTCGTAAGAAACTATCAAGGCAGCCACGCCTACAGTCTCTTCCGGAGACAAAAATCCCAAAGTGGGATAACTATAATATATTCTATATTATTCCAGTATACAACATGGTGGATTGCAAGCATTAATGATCTATGATCTTAATATACAAGGATATTGTCACACTGACACAACAAGGTACCACCGATAGTATAACGGCTGGTATGACCGACTGACTGATGCCTTGTATTACGACATCTGTCCGAAAATACAATATGCACACATTCATCACATAAACATGCTCAACTAAAATCATAGAACAATATAAAATACAATACAGTTCACAATATTATACGGCATACTGTATGCTACCACGAGTTCCGCTCGTAAGCAACTATCAAGGCAGCCAAGCCTTACGTCTCTACCGGAGAAAAAAAAACAAAGTGGGATATCCATACTATATTATTCCAGTATACACCATAATGAATTGCAAGCATTAATGATCTATGATCTCAACATACAAGGATACTGTCACACTGACACAACAAGGTACCACCGATAGTATAGTCGATGGTATGACCGACTGACTGATACAGACTATTACGTCTTATGTTTGTACGAGTCATACATACAACACATGCATCACATAAACATTCTCAACTATATTCAACAATTACACAATACACAATATTTCACAAAATTATAGAGCATACTGCATGACACAACGAATTCCGCTCGTTAGCAACTCGTTAGCAACTATTAAGGCAGCCTCGTCTAACGTCTGGGCCGGAGACAAAAACCCCTCAGTGGGATAACTATGCTATATAATACCATTCCAGTATACATCATAATTCATTGCAAACATTAATGCTTGATTATCTCAATTTACAAGGATACTGTACCATTGATATACAACAAGATACTATTAATCGTAACATTCAGTAATAGAAAATATTAAATAATATTTATTGCAATGATATGAGGCGTTATTATATAGCTGTACATGTGCTAAGTAGTAGAAAATTGAACAAACATTCATTAAAACAAATGCCTGTAACGCTCAATGTTTTGTTTCTTATTATAATTAATATATTTTCTTTTTTTTTAAATATAATAACATATTATTTGCATTTGTATCAATAACGTTTCAAATCACTTCGCTGTAAATGATTTAGAATTAACGTGTATATCTGTCAGTCAATCCTAACGCTGAATGCCTAATCAGCTCTACTCATGCAAGAGAAAAACGTGAAATTACCTATCGGATCTACATTGACATATTCGTCTGATTCGCTTTGCTAAAACGCCGAAAATTATATTTTTCGACAACAGAGGACGAACGAACAGCATGCATTATTACAATATGTAATATTCATTTGATTCATTCGTATATAGTCCGAATGAGAATAGCACCCTAAACCAGATCGATATGTCGTCTGTTAAACACGCGTTCACTAGTCTGTAGTTTGTAGTTATTTATTTGAGTAATTAACGTAAACAAAGCTCCGGAACGATATCTATCCATTTCTTTTCAAGAAATCTATTTGTTATCTTTTAAAATATAACTTGCGTTCATAAATACCATTCAGCACCCGTACGAGGTCAATTTAAGGGTAATGGGAAAAACCGCAAATTATATTTGTCAGAAAAGCCGGACTCTGCACCTTAGAGTTTAATAAATGTGGTTAGATTACCATTTCTTATACTTATTTTTAACTGCATGACGTTATTTAATATTATTTTGAGTGGCTAACGTGCGAACTCACGCTTAATATCCTACGGTGTCACGTTAGGACCACTCGTTGTTTAGCATTGTCAAAATCTCAAAATCTCTCTCTCTCACTCTCTTCCCCGCCTCCCGACCCACCCACCCACTCCCCTCTCTCTATGGATTACGATGGCGAAAATGCGAAAGCACGATTCGATGGCATGAGACGACGGAGCGATAACGCGAGATTACGATGCGAGAATGGGTAATCTCGCGTTTTCGCCCCTGTAAATACAAAGGTCGAACATTCGAGAACACGATGGGAGATCGCGATATTAACCTATAAGTCTATTATTAATCTTTTAATCTAATAATATCTCCATATTAATTTTGCGATCTTGAATCGTGATCTCGCGTAATCGCTTCGTTATCTCGTGTCCTCGTATCGTGCTTTCGCGTTTTCGCACTTGCAATCCAGAGGTCGACAATGCGAAACAACGAGTGGTCCTAACGGAACACTGTAACATCCCCTTAAAGGTTTACCCACCGCGAGGAGTTCTTTTAAATAAACAGCAGTGACGAATACCACTGACGCCGCATTGCGCAGGCGCCGTACTTTTTCCGCATACATCGTACCATTTGAAGGCTATATAATTTAAAATCATGAACTATTTCACAACTCCAACATGTGCATAATGTTCTGAGTTGTTCTTTTAAGACACAAACAGAACAATATAGCGTACAGACCGTTATTTCATTATCATAAAACATCACTTTCATCATAATGTGTACAACAGTAACATGAAGTTGTTTAGTGAAACAATTTCTAACTGAAGAAGTCTCAAATTTTAGTTATTGGTATTTAAGTCTCGGATTCAGGCTCTAAATGTTTGTTAAAACGGACCCAGGACACAAGGAAAACTGGAGTTGATTATTTTTGCGACCGTCCACTGAGGACAGTGTGACCCACCACTGAGGACAGTGTGACATGTCACTGAGGACAGTGTTTGCGAAGTCGACACATCCATTTCAACATGTTTTAGTCAAATATGGAAATAAACATATGCATTTGAGATGCTGATGAGCTTCTAACAGACACTGAATCTTTCATAATGTGTGTTGGTATGGTGGCTGCTTTATGCCATCTTTCTGGCTTGTTAGCGGGTTTGAAGGACGCCAACACGACAACACGCCATAACGATACATATAGGCTCCAGTCCTACAGCGTTCGTACAGCGTCTTAACGGCGCTTGTAAAGTTTAAAAGAACGCCGCATTGTTGCTACTACGTTCCCACCGCGCTCTTTCCAGCTCGTCGTGCAGACGCCGAGCCACGTCGATGTCTTTGAATATAGAAAAAATAATCTCGGCGACAGGGCGTTCTAGGCGTTGTCGGGGCGCCCAAAGTTGCTGGCGACTGCACAGCGCGCACCTCTGAGTTCAGCAAATATTTTGGACGCCGTGGGTGCGTTGCGCGAAGGCCGATTTGCTGTAACTGGGGTTTAATGGTTCGAGAACATGATAACTATTTCATTAGTGTCATTTATTACATGCGCACGCGATAGTTATTACGTGTGCCTCACGATAGCTATTACGTGCGCAGGCCATAGTATTACGTATGCACGCGATAGCTATTTTGTGCGAACGCGATAGCTATTACGTGCGCAAGCGCGAGCTATTACGTGTGCACGCGATAGTTGTTACGTGCACACATGATATTGATTACGTGCGCACGCGATAGCTATAAGGTGCGCACGCGATAGCTGACTAATGAGAATAGGTATCTGATTATTGATCAATTATTACTATAGCATGAGAAGTATTTAAAAATGATTGCTTAACACATACGTTACGATTTTATAAAGACCAAATATTTATTTTAATGATTTTATAGAATTATCCCCGTGACACTTCGTGGCCGAGGAAAATCAATTGTAGTAGTCAAATCGTTATGCATGAAATATAAATGAAGAAGAAATTGCAATATTGTCAACGGTACTGTAGTTGCGTACAATTTTCATTGACGTGCACGGCTTTTGTAGGTGTTAGTTCAAGTCGACTGCAGCCGTGTATCGAAAATACTTGTGTTTATTTTGTCTTAACGATACACCGTACATAATTCTTATTATTTCATTCAGTTGAGTGTTTCATTGTTGAATATATGAATTTTGAACATTTGGTGAATACATAAACTTTGAACAAGACTAGTCTATTCACAGCGCTTGCAGACATTAAGAAGACGCCAAAGCGTTGCTACGGCGTTCCCACCGCACTCTCTCCAGCGCGTCGTCCAGACGCCGAGCAACGTCGATGTTATTGAATATGGTCAAAATAATCGCGGCGACATGGGGTTCTAGGCTTTGTCACAGCGCCCAAAGTTGCTGGCGACAGCACAGCACGCACCTCAGCGTTCTGCATATATCTTGGACGCCGTGAGTGCGCCGCGCGAAGGCCGATCTGCTGTCACTGGGGTTTAATGGTTCGGGGACATAGGAACTATTTCATTAGCGATAGTTATTACGTGAGCCCGCGATAGTTATTACGTGCGCGGGCGATAGTTATTACGTGCGGACGCGATATTATAACGTGCGCACGCGATAGATATTACGTGCGCAGGCGATAGTATTTCGTATGTTCGCGATAGAGTTAGGAGCGCACGCGATAGCTATTATGTGCGAACGAGATAGCTATTACGTGCGCACGCGATAGCTATTACGTGTGCACGCGAGAGTGATTACTTGCTTACCCGATAGCTATTACGCGCGCACGCGATAGCTGACCAATGAGAATAGGTTTCTGATGATTGGTCAAATATTACTAAAGCATGGGAAGTATTTATAAAATGATTGCTGATCACATAGGTTACGATTTTATAAACACCAAATATTTTTTTAATAATTATAAAGAATTGTCCGTGGGACACTTCGTGGGCACGGAAAATCATTTGCCGTAGTAAAATCGTTATGAATGAAAAATGCAGAAGAAATTCCACTTATGTCAACGGTATTGTTGTTGCGTACATTGTAGGTGTGAGTTCAAGTCCGACTGCAGCCGTGTGTCGAAAAACGTACCTTGTGTTTATTTTTTCTTAACGATACACAAAACATTATTTTTGAATACGTGTCTATATTTGATGTACCCCTTAAACCTACTTAAGACATGCAATCCATTAAATCTTAACCCTATTAACAGCTTTACAATCATTATGATTAAATGTAATAGATAGAATTGGGAATACCTGGCATTCAGTGATTGACCTTCATTTATAAACTAAACAGGCTGCATCGTTTTATGCGCACGCGTTGATGTCACACAACTGTACAAGATTTTTATACATTTCTATCAATTAATGTACAATCTGAAATAAATCTGTAACAACTCATACATATTTGTCAGTGTATTTATTCATGATAATTTCCGGATATATTATATAATTGTATATATTAATCAGTAGAATGCAATCATTGTCAAATAAAATCAGTTTGTAATTCAATTCTATACGCAAATTAGTGGTAGTCTAATAATGTTTGGTCACTAGCAGTGGATTGCTCACAGCAAAGAAAGTGACACAAAATGCAAGATAAACAGACTGAGTCATGTCCTGGCAAATATTTTAGTTGGTATGGAGTTTATACAAACAGTTCTGATAGTCTATTGGTCAGTGGCACATTAGCAGTACACAAACAACATAGTCACGTAATAAAGCTTATTATCATGTAGAGAAACACATTTTCTGACAAAATTAACATAGAGATTAAAGAAACAATGGTCTCCAGAATATCTTCATAACTTGCTATTTTTGCTTTTTTATAAATGTTTCTATCGGAAATAATTGTATTGTATCAAATCCGAAAGCATAACATTTAAATGTATGACATCGTTTAGCATTCTCTACATCTATAATTCCAACCATTTTGCTTTGCTACATTTTGTTGATTATCTTGAAAAAGGCAGAATAGCCGAAACATCAATATATATTCAACTAAAACTGTGTGAGTTTTTTTATGAAATATTTATTTAATTACTGTGGAATCACTTGAATTCGAGGAACACAAATTTCGCGCAATACGTTTGAAAATTTGAAAACTAGTCCAAGAAGTTAGAACCTCAAGACAAGAGATTTTTAATTCAAAAAAGCAATTAGACCAAGTTCATCTAAGATATTTGATTCCATTTGAACAGGTCACTATATTCTATACAAAATGATGATAACAGTACACTGTAGTTGCTAAAAACCAACTGGGCAAAAAACAGCAATTAATTGAACAGTCGTCAAACACAAAGTACTCCAAGAAGGCACTGATCAGAAACGGAACATATTTTTTTGTGCACACACTTGCTAATGAAGCTTCTCATAGTTTCTTTTTAATCGGGCCAGTAGTATTTGTACAATATATTCAATTCACATAATTTCAGCAAAGTCCAGGAAATAATTTTAAATTATATATTCACTACAGCAGTCATCCAAGCCTCATCATTGAAAAGAAGCAGTGATATGTAGCACTTTAGTACAGCATTCAGTACTGCGACGAGTGTTTGATGACACTGACATAAGGCAACAACATATTTTGTTTTTGTTTTGTTTTTTCAGCCATAATACGGTTTTGTATAAACTGTTTAATCATCGTCCATGATCTCTATTGTAACTCTACATGTTGACGTAAAAGCTCTGCACACTGGTGTTTTCCAGAAAGTTCGGTAGAAGTAGGTATCGAAAACAACACAATAGTCTTTTCCCCTTCAGTCCATGGTCTTCTGTCACTGGAGACTTAAAATAAAACATACATGATTAGAAACTTATTCCACTTCGTGAAAATGCTGTACCTTACTGGCACTCACATTTTATAATGGATTTTTATGACCTAAAAGAAAATGAATATTGAAAATATGAGGGCTAGAAAACTTCATTTATGCTTCGAATCATAAGTCTCAGTATTGTGTTAGTAGACAAAAAGAGTTGCCTCTACTGTGCAAAAGCTTGATGTGCAGATGAACGATGAATACAAAATACGCAGATAAGCTCAAAAACCCCTTAAGGCTACCCCAGTGTGGATCCAACTTGTGACTGCTATACTGACAAACTGGCATACTTCTTACTGTATTATCCGGATGAATCCTATGAAAATAGTTTTCAACAGATTACACAACAAAGAATACCTTGCTCAATGTCGCTTTGGACCTCCATTATATTCTAGTTCAGGTTCTTGCTCATCTGGTGCAACATCACAGTCATCGTCAATGTGGTCATCAGTACTCTGTAAATAAAAAAGTAATATCCAATCTTACTGACACCAAACGAGGACAGTGTAAACTAATACTGAGGACAGTGTAACCTTCAAAGGGGGACATGCAAAAACACAATGACATTATTTACATTTATGTGCATAATTATTTTCAGAATTAAAACAGAATTAAAATTCCATTCTTCCAATGACCCTAAAGTTAATTTAGGGCAAAAAAACTAAGCAACCCACCAGTACTTTTGGTTTCAAGTAATCATTCCTATGTGTAACAGTAGCCAGCGCTCAGAAAAATGGTGTTTGAAGTCCAAAGGCAAATAAAATTAATAATATTAATGAATAATTTTACTGCGGCTTTTCTTGGTTACAATCATTGTTGTAGGTAGAAATATGAAGTCCTTCTTTATTTGGATCCAACTTGTGAATGCTAGGTTTATAGACCGACTCTTAATTAACTGAACTAGCCGGAGATATAGGTAAACCTTTTTTTCAACAGGTTTCACACCAAAGAATACCTTGCTCCAAGTTGCTTTGAACCACCATATGTATCAGTTCAGGTTCTAGGCCATCTGGTTCAACATCACAGTCATCGACACTGCAGTCATCAAGACCTGTGTAAAAAAAAGTAATATCTAATCTAACCGAGACCAAGTGAGGACAGTGTAAACGCACACTGAGGACAGTGTAACCTTCAAATGGGGACGTGCAAAAATACAGTGATATATATACAGCATTTTGCATGTAGATTTAATGTCTAATTGTTTGTGCACCATCCTGCTTAATTTCTGTGAATAACTGGCACATATGACAGACAAAAACTTTGCTGAGACCCACCCTTAAGACAATTTCAATCCCTTAGCCAACACTACACATTGAGTCACTGCCATATTAATTCCTTGGAAGCCAATGACCTTGTAAACATAAGAAAACAATTTTATTAAGCATTCCACATTGTTTACAGAGACTTGTTTACATAGCAAAATGACAATTATCAAATAAATATGTCACAGATTCTAATAGACATATGTCCATAAGACACGGATGCCCCCACATTCCACTTTTGTCTGAAAACTCCCATAATATCGAAAAAAAGTTAATATGTTTGTAAAGTTTCATTGCTATAGCAGCAAAACTATTTGAGTTAAGTGCGATACAAGTTAAAATAGACATTTCTTTTGCCAAAAAAAATCCATAAATCCAGGTATGTCAAAAACATCCAAACCAAAATATGGAGGTGCGCAATTGCACATGCTGGTTAATATGTGTGTAAGGTTTCATATCTCTTGCAGTAATAACTAATACTTTTTGAGTTATGCACGACACAAAAATCTGACGGATGGACAAGGGCAAATATAAATGCCCTCCCCCCTCTGAAAGTGCGGGCATAAAAAGGAATGTATACATTAAATTTATATAAGAACACGCGAAATAACACTCATGACCTGTTTGGAAAAAATATTTTGTTTATTAAAAATCATCAATCAGAATAAACTAGAACTGTCATTGTCTTGTCTGAAATACCCCCCGAATGCCGCTTAGTCAGGGGACTTTGCTGGTTTGGTTTGATATTCGTTTAATTATAACATATACATCTGATAGTTTTTATATATATTATCCAGACAAAATTCAAATATATAAATTAACAAAGGGCAATGACTTTATAAAAATTGAAGCGAGAGTTACTGCACTTGTTTACTTCACTTCCCCTCAATGAGATCTATCTACCAATTAAATTTAAAGTTGATAGCTCTTTTAGATATCGAGTTGTTCTCCGGACTAAATTCATATATACAAATTAACAACGGACAATAACTCTAAAAATATGGAACACGAGTTATGGCTCCATGTTGCTTTGAACCACCATATGTACGATCAATGCCGACATCAGTCGACATCGGGAGTTTATTACCGATACACTACCTTAAGTTCATTCAAACATAATAATTACACAGATTGATTACTGGTAAACCTACCCAAAACTTCCGATAACATCAAGTGTGATATTCAAGGAGACCTCCGATAAACACTAATAATTTTAACACTCCTTTTATTTATACTGTTAACAGCATTGTTATTTCAAACAATCTTTTGAATTGTAATGCATTTTTAATCAATTAAAAACTTAAGTATTTGGAGGGTGCCTTGTTTGTTGACATCCCTTATGTGTAAACCTTTACAAAAAATGTATAATACTAACCAATTGGCTTATAATGTCTGATATGAACTGGGGTTAAATGAAATATGCTTACTTTTTATATAATTTGTCATATAATCACCATTCCATTAGTCAGTTTGTTGAAACAAACACAATATGCAGAATATGCTGAAACAAACACAATATGCAGAATATGCAATAAAGCTGATCATATACCAATCCACTGACATATAAATCAAAACCATGTTTGTTACTTGCCAATTTTGACCAAGAATCTGGGAGTTGTTCTTTCTTGTCAAGTTGACTTGAACTTGAAGACTTTTTATTCCGAGATACACTTTCACTTGTGCTATTTACACTCATTGTTTATACATAAAAAAACAACATTTGCCACGGTTGTTGAGTACACACATGTGATAAATCCATAAATATCATACGATGTTCTTCATTATTTTTATTGTTATTTGCAATAATCACTGAAATTTGTAATGCCATTTTCATATTGTCCGCCATGTTGGAATATTGACATCACAACACTGATGTCTTGATGAGTAATGTGTTTACCTGTATCTATTTTTAGATCTGTTGCAAGAACATGGGCTATTATTAGCGGCTGAAGGCTTTATAGACTTAAAACCATTTACAATTTTGTTTCAGCGATCGGCTAATTGTATTAAATCTTTAGAAAAGAATGAAATAAAAATAAATTTCCCGAAAGTAACTTTTATTTTATCCGATCTACATTTTTTATTCCCTAAATCCGGTCATGTACCGTACATGTATTACTATACACATCCATCAAATACGTTTTTGCCCATAAAATAAATAGCTCCTATAATTATTTTATCAATATCATCTCATTTTATAATTGGTTTTGACCATGCAAACACAGTACTTGTCAGGTGTCCAGATTTAAGTACTGTCCGGGTTTATGCCCCGTATTTTGGAGAAAGACTTCAATGCATAAGCGAAAGAACTCACAAAATTATACCGCTATATTTAACACCATAATTATAATTGTCAATTTCAAAAATCTTACCATGTTATTTGTAAATTTGTAGTTTATTCCCACTTTCGACTCTAACAATGGCGACCGGCTCCCAAACTGAACGAAACGATGACGTAACTAGATGACGTAACAGGAGTGCGCATGCGCAATGTCATCGTGTGTATAAAACCGAATCTGCGAAAAATGGTCGAAATGTAAAATGATGATACACACGCCGAAAAATGCTAGGAATCGGACGACAAGTGGGACTCTTCGATTTGACAAGTTTTTTTACATGTTTTGTGAAAAAATAATTATTTTGAAGCATATTTACTCTGTTGACAAGTGAGGACGTCCTCACTTGGTCAACGAGTCCTCATTCGTTGCTGTGTATCCTGATGGATGTCCTCATTTTACCGTGCATACAAGAGCACACACACACACACACACACACACACACACACACACACACACACACACACACACACACACACACACACATACATACATACATACATACATACCTACATACCCTCATACTAAACAATTGAAAAATACACTGTTTAGTACTGAAGGCGCTGTATACTGTTTAGCACAAACATATTTCAATATGGTTGTGTGATAGCTACAACAATAGCATCAATCTGGAGAGCGGTACTACCACTTTCTGTGCGCAGTGTAATGCGGACATGTTCCCAACACTCGGAACAAACATACAAACACTTGGGCGCTGTGTCTCCACTTTCTGTGCACAGTGTAATGCGGACATGTTCCCAACACTCGGAACAAACATACGAACACTTGGGCGCTGTACCACCACGTTCTGTGCACAGTGTAATGAGGACATGTTCCCAACACTCGGAACAAACATACGAACACTTGGGCGCTGTACCACCAATTTCTGTGCACAGTGTAATGCGGACATGTTCCCAACACTCGGAACAAACATACGAACACTTGAGCGCTGTACAACCACTTTCTGTGCACAGTGTAATGCGGACATGTTCCCAACACTCGGAACAAACATACGAACACTTGGGCGCTGTACCACCAATTGCTGTGCACAGTGTAACGAGGACATGTTCCCAACACTCGGAACAAACATACGAACACTTGGGCGCTGTACCACCACTTTATGTGCACAGTGTAATGAGGACATGTTCCCAACACTCGGAACAAACATACGAATACTTTGGCGCTGTACCACCACTTTCTGTGCACAGTGTAATGCGGACATGTTCCCAACACTCGGAACAAACATACGAACACTTGGGCGCTGTACCACCACTTTCTGTGCACAGTGTAATGAGGACATGTTCGCAACACTCGGAACAAACATACGAACACTTGGGCGCTGTACCACCACTTTCTGTACACAGTTTAATGAGGACATGTTCCCAACACTCGGAACAAACATACGAACACTTGGGCGCTGTACCACCACTTTCTGTGCTCAGTGTAATGAGGACATGTTCCCAACACTCGGAACAAATTATACGAGTCTGAATGTATAAGAAACATAGCAATCAGTTCCGCTTTAATAAGTAGCTAAAACGTGTTGATACGTTTCTTGCAATTAACATTTGAAAGTTTGAAAACAAACTTAAAAGTGTTCATACAATTTAATCAACTGAATACTGTTTTAAAGGCAATTATATATACTATAAACTAAAAAAATCTTAATGACAAAATAAACTGCTAACTACTTATACTTATATTTTTGGCAACTACTTTCATCAGGTATCACATAGCATAAACACACATATAAATCAATATCAATCATTATAGTTTCCTTCGAGATTTTTATAAAAACAATATCTCCATGGCTTTAAAAAACTAATGTATCTTCGCAAACAAGTGAATTTTACAGATACATGAGAATTTCACCTGACGAAATATACAATATACAACATTTGAAAACATGGCGACAAATGAAGAATAAGCTCACAATGCTAGAACAATTTTTATTAAAAAAATGTTTCAAGTCGTTTGATACCAACTCGACAATTGGGCATGTTTACTGTCTGGACAGGTATGTCTCTGACAAAAGTCTAACGGACATCAGAGGCAATACGGTAATGGCGACGAAAACAACCCAACAAAAACATTACTCATTTGTGTTCACATACCGGTAATCCAAATCGTTATGTTTATGAATATTTCAAGGTTACTGATGTAATGGAATGTTGTCTTGTTGGAACAGGTCAAATTCCAATGCACTTAAAGAGGTATTCATTTCAATGACTTTCATATTTAACGGAGTTTATATCGTTTTAAGTTTATATATGTCAGCTACCGGGCTTTACTGCATGGTCGTACTAACTACTTACAGTATCAACGATACCATCTTAAAACCAATATATATTTCAGCATGAAGTTCTTGTGAACTATTTAAAAATATTTCGTTATGATATTTCTTTAGATTGTTTCTTGCTAACAAACAGCTACCGGTATGATGTAAGCTTATACATGTCTTACCATTACAATATCATAATAAAATCGCTGTATAGTTTAAAATTATTAGATATGTGTTTACACTTATTAGATATATACTAATCCCTGTCCGTGTGTCCACAGTCAATTATAGTATAGGTGGAAACATTGATTCAATACATGATATATAGTTTGTAGTGTGTTAAATAATCATACGATTACACATGTGTTTGTTTTTTTAAATCGAGCAATTAGTGTCGCAGACAGTATCGGTACTGTATAGGTATTACCAATAATATGTGATCTCCTTTGGAAAAACAGGAGTAGCGTCCCTTTGTTTGACCTTTAGGGAGAGTTATATTTTCCAAGATGGCGGATATCGACAATGCAATTTAACAAAATGTACATAAAGTAATTGTGATTACATTTCCGCAACTGAAAAATGTTTAAGCAATCGTAGTCAGAATTGGTATGGAAATAAGTATGAACATATTTAAATTGTGAAAAGGGCATTTGCGTTTAATGTATAACTACTACTACTACTAGTACTACTAATACTACTACTACTACTACTACTACTACTACTACTACTACTACTACTACTACTACTACTACTACTACTGCTACTTCTTCTAACATTAGTACTCCTACCTACTACTACTACTATACTACTCTACTTTTACTATTATGTCTTTACTACTACTTACTAATACTACTACTACTACTATTACTACTACTACTACTACTACTACAACTATTCTACAACCCTACTAGTACTACTCGTATTACTACTTCTACTACTACTAAACAACTACTACCACTACCACTGCTACTACTATTCTACAACTACTACCACTACTAATACTACTACTACTATTACTACTACCACTACTACTACTACTACTTATATTACTATTTATACTACTACTACTACTACTGCTACTACTACTACTACTACTACTACTACTACTAATATGTCTACAACAACAACAACAACAACTACTACTACTACTACTACTACTACTACTACTACAACTACAACAACAACAACAACAACTACTACTACTACTACTACTACTACTACAACTACTACAACAACAACTACTACTACTACTACAATTGCTCTTCTACTTTTCTGTTTGTACTACTACGTATTTCTACTATTATTACTATTACTGCTATTACTACCACAACTTCTACTACTATCACTACTACTACTACTACTAACACTAATACTAGCACTACTACTATTATTCCACAACTACTACTTTTACAACAACAACAACAACTACTACTACTACTTCTACTACTACTTCTACTACTACTACTACTACTACTACTACTACTACTACTACTACTACTACTACTACTACTACTACTACTATTACTACTACTACTACTATTACTACTACTACTACTGCAGCTGCTGCTGCTGCTGCTGCTGCTACTACTACTACTGATGCTACTACTACTACTACTACTACTACTACTTCTACTACTCTACTAACTTACTACTCTACTACTACTACTATTACTACTACTACTGCTACTAATACTACTACTACTACTACTACTACTACTACTACTACTACTACTACTACTACTACTACTACTACTATTACAACTACTAATGCTACTACTGCTACTATGACTACTACTACTACTACTACTACTACTACTACTACTACTACTACTACTACTACTACGACGACTACTACTATGACCACTACTATTACTACTACTACTCTACTTCTACTACCACTAATACCACTACTTCTACTACTACTACTACTACTTCAACTATTTTTCCACAACAACTACTTCTACTACTACTACTACTACTACTACTACTACTACTACTACTACTACTACTACTACTACTACTACAATAACTGCTACTACTACAACTACTGCTATTACTTCTACTTCTACAACTACAACTACTACTACTACTAAAACTACTACGTCTTTGTATGTTAGAACACTTGCATTATTGTATGTAGGAAAACTATAAATACAAAAATTGCGGTTAATAACGTGTCAATATCGTTTAAAGTATAATGTACCAATAAGTATTCCTGAAAAAAAGTTGCTTACCTGAGTCAGAACCCTATAAACTGATAGCGAAACGAAATATATTCGAGAGAAAGCTACTGCTAAATTAATTGTACCTAGAAATCCGTTACAGATTCAGTTACCCAGAACATACGTAGTTTTCCAATCTTGAAGTATAATTAACTGGTAAGACTATTATGCTTTATAAGTAGCATACGTTAATGAAAGAAATATTCGACATAATTACTTGTAATTAATTTATAATTTTGCTTAAATCAAAATTATTTCATATTTCTTTGAATACTTAATTAAAGTTTCAGGAGGTGCAAATATTTACAATAACAAAGACATGTAACTTCATGGAATACAACTTTAATAATAGGTTAAATATACAGCATAACAATATGCTTATCAATCGAAATTCAAACGCTTAAAGTAAACATGTATTGATATAAAGAGGATAACAGGTAACTGCCTGGTCTTGTGTAATATATCAGGGGATATTTAGAACAATATAAAGGCGAGTATTGTCGTTATTCTGGTATATTACGCAAGACAAGGCAGTAACCTGTTTGTTCATATTCATCATACCTCGGTTTTCTTAAAATAACACAAAAACGAGCAGTTTTATAGTAAAATAAATTTATTGAGATGCAAACAATATTAGAGTCTACGTAATGTTGGATCATACCTCGTATGTTTGAAAAATAAGAGCATAGATGATTTTGCTGCACGTTTACAGATTTCTGAAAGTTGACTAGATAATGCCTTATTATTAACATTTCGTACTGATAAATGAGCTGTTTTTACTACAAATCCATAGTTTGCGCACACGTTTGTTCATATAATATTGAACATGCAAATATTAATTGATTGCAACGATCAATTTCATCTGAGAAACTTGACGTTTTCAAGATCGAGTCAATAATTATTGACTTTTTGATATAAAATATTTTATGCTCAACATAAACTGATCCTGTGTAGTGACCTTTAGTGCATTTATTTCTTATGTATTGAATTAATTGTGTATGGATGACTAATTGTCCCACTGATGACGTCATACCACTACCAAAGTTCGGGTTTATGTGAATATTTATAAAAAATAATGTGTTGTGTGATTAATTACGGTAACAGATGCTAAAAATAGATCAGGCACCGTTGTACCAGGCCGATATTAGCATTGTGGTATGATAAATACAAATATTGTATATCTCACCTTCAGCAGAATGATGAAATTTAGATTCGTCATAAACACAACAACAGTGTTTTCACAAAAAGTCAGTTTGTTTTCCAGAAACATCTTAAGGACTTTTATATTATTAAACATAAATGCATCATTTGATGTAACTTTTTTATTTATTATGGAGTATATTATGCACAAGTATTTATTAGCTATAGTATTACCTAGAAATTTGTTTTACTGCGAAGGGATTCACACATTTATAGGATAGGCAGCTTTAAATGTATAACATTATGAAGCATTTTTTAGAGAATGCCTTCGACAACTTCCTGTCAACGGGATTGTGACTACATACACGTTTGATGTGTCTCATTAACGGAGTTTCCTTTACATCCCACATATTTTGTTTTGAAGTTCGCCACTAGATAAATACATACTTGGGAGTAAACAAGTTATATCATATCATACGTTAATGTATGTGTACAACGTTAAGATACTAAATGTTCTAAGTCGGCTGATAAAGGAAGTGTGTTTGGCAAAAACAAACGTCCAATTGTTATGATATGATGGCTTTACTGAACAAAAAATGGAACACCTATGCAACAGTTTAAGTACAAACATGTTTCCCGTGTTTTGTAGCCTTTACAATATCTGCAATTGTTCCGCCTTCTTATTTTATCATATTGAGGTGTCGTGGTATGACAATTTAAGATTATGTTCTGAAGAAACAATGCACTACCTGAAGTAAAAACATCGCAATTGTAAATGTTGTCATTAAAATTGCACATATTAAAAGGACATTCGTACAGTGTGCTTTATACTGTTTAAAACACTCGTGTTGACATATAGTTGGTGAATATCATAGGTTGTTGATATTTGTAAACTAGTCAGAGTATTCACGATGTAATGAAAGTGAAATGTAACATGTAGAAATAGGATTCCGTAAATGTCTGTACCAAACATAAACAACTGAAAGGTTTCTAGTTCACATTATTCAAACGTGTATATTAAACGCCCGGTTTTACTGCTTTATTACTAAAAGGGTCCTTAACAACGTCCGTTACATTTATTGAGACTCAATGAGAATGACATGGCAACATATGTGACCATGGAAGGAAATCACTGCGAGGAGTGTGTTATTAAAAGGCATGAAAGGCATAATGCTGCAGTTCAGTAGTTTCAATATGTACCTGATTTTCTCATCAAGCTATCATCCCAATCCTCTATTTTTAGAGATAATAACAGAAATTATTTCGTAACGAGAATTGTGGTGGTCGTACCGGAAATGACAGCGGGTGACGTCATGTTATTAGTGATTGCACACGTTGCATGTTTTGTTTAAAGTTAATATAACTGTATTATTGCAGCATGTGCTAATAATGCACATGAATAATAGTGATTTGTTTCAACATATATATAAGGGCATAATAACCTAATATATAATAACATGTATTGGGCTGAAAAGTGGTCCTCATTGAAGCCTCTCCCGATATATGATAATATTACTCGCATTATGTCATGACGTCGCAGAAGAAATATAAGAACTATAAACAAAATAAGATATGATACAATTTTGGGAAATATACAACATGCATATTGGAAGCGAAATAGAAGATATAAATTTGTTAATATAAGTAACAGACAAAAAATGAATAAAAGATATACAAAAACAGGAAGACAGAGATGGAGGAATGTTTGAATGTTTGGGATGTTTGAATATAGTACTATTTTGATCGACTGAGAGCGAGCGATAGCAACACAGAAGCACATATAGGGCTGAACATCAAATTTGTGACACACCATTGAGTAGCTGAACACGTGGTTCTCTAAACTTTGGACAGTGAAAGAAGAATCGATTGCAGTCTTAAATTACTCCACAAGACAGAAAGTTAGGTGATTCAATGATATCCGTGTGAAAGAGGTCGGCAGCAACAGCACTGCAATTGGTTCGGAGTCGGGTATCTAGAAGTTGGAGTTTACGCGTTTCTTAAAAGAAGTGCTGTGGAATAGTTTATATGTTAGCGTTCAGCGATTTAAGCGAGTATGTAATTATCTGACTCCAAAATCGAACTGAATACTACATGCATATATATTCATTCCATATGTGTGTATGCTATTTTTCCACTTACAGTGTGTTGTGTTTTTTAATCGTTGGTGCATTTCTGGATTTAACTGATTCTGTACTGATAACAAATCAGACGGTTTCGTGTATTTGTATGTTTCAAATTGACTGACTCTATACTAAACCGCTATCAGCTGTTTTGTGAATTTCTGTTTTACTGAATCTTAGCCAATAAGCAATTACAATGTTTCATGCATATATATGTTTGGATGATTCTGTACTGATAACAAATCAGACTATTTCGTACATTTTTAGATTTGACTGACTATGCACTAATATGCAATAATATTATTTTATGCATTTCTATGTTTGGCTGATTCTGTACTGATAACCAATCATACTATTTCATGCATTTCTAGTTTTTACTGATTCTGTATTAATAAGCGATCACACTTGTTCGTGAATTTTTTATGTTTGACTTACTCTATACTAATAAGCAATCACATCGTGTATCGTGTATTTCTAAGTTTGACTGACTCTGTACTGATATGCAATCATACTGTTTCGTGTAAATCTAGATTTGACTGACTCTATGTGGATAAGCAATCAGATTTGTTCTATATTTCTAGGTTTGATTGACTCTGTACTGAAAACTAATCAGATTGGTTTGTGTATTTCTAAGTTTGACTGACTCTGTACTGATAACCAATCATACTATTTCTTACATTTCTAGACTTGACTCACTTTGTACTGATATGTAATTATACTGTGTGTGTATTTCTAGATTTGAATGACTCTATGTGGATAACCAATCGGATTGGTTCGTGCATTTCTAGGTATTACTGGCTCTATGTTTATAACCAATCATACTCACGGTTATGAAACTCACCGGACCAACAGTATCAGCATTGAGTCAGTTAAAACACGGTTTGACATCTCACCGGAATACCTCATTTCGAGGTATAAACAAAATTTCCGACGGTGACCTCCAAGGTAAACCGGTGGGATGAAAATATTGCAAACAGAACGTATGACTTTCCAATATTGTATTATTTTCTCCTTTTAAATGTGCTTCTTAATTTAATCGGCTAATATAATAACCAGTAAATTCACTCGTTAGTAGTTTCATTGATAACAACTGTAGGTTATGTTATAAGATGATAGTATTGTACAATTTTCTATACACTTAACACACCAAAATGAGGTGGTCCAGTGAGTCTTTCAACAGTGATGCTGTTTTGTGTATTATGTTATGACTGACTCAGCGCTGATAAGCAAAACGGTTGTTCATACATTTAAAGGTTTAACAGGCACCGTGCTGATAAGCAGTATGAATTTGGATCGAATGCCGAACGCTACAATGAGGTCGCTTACCTGTACAACGGAGCAGCATGAACTGTATGGTACGTGGAACTGAATGTGTACACCGAACGGTACGTAGAATGTTTGGATTGTATTATACGTAGAATTGATTGTGTGAACTGTATGTTACGTATAATTGAATGTGTGGACTGCACATTATGTAGAAATTCAGTGTGTGAAATTTAATGCCAACCATACTATTTTTACTTTTAATTCTACTTCTACTACTACTACAACAACTACTACTACTACTACTACTACTACTACTACTACTACTACTACTACTACTACTACTACTACTACTACTACTACTACTACTACTACTACTACTACTACTAATAATAATAATAATAATTATTATTATTAGTAGTAGTAGTAGTAGTACTAGTAGTAGCAGAAGTAGTAGTAGTTGTTGTAGTATTATGATTATTATCATAATAATAATAAAATAATAATAATAATTATAATACTTATAATAATAATAATAATAATAATTATAATAATACTACTACTACTACTAATAATAATAATAATAATGATAATACTACTGCACTTACCAAAACAACAGCTAACGGTTAGTGATACTACTTTTACTACAATTATGATTTATTTTCCTCCTTGTCCTTATCCTGACTATTATTGTGCTACCTCCTCCACAACCAACTAACCACCCATACCAACACAACCACCAATTGTTCAACAATCGTCAATAATTTGGTGTGCTAATGATGAATTTCTTGAACATAACGACACGGCTATTCGCTAGGGTAACGTTTGGGAATTTCTTACCGTGCTGAACAATGGAACTAGGGTCTACTACTTCCCGTCGGACATGCCCGTGTGTGGTTTGCTCAATGAGAAATGGCCGACTAGGCCTACAAACTGTCCGACCACGCCTATTTTCTGCTCGCCCACGCCTACCACCTGCCCGCACACCTCAACTATAAGAGAAAGCCATCCAAGCAAGTAGATTGAGAGGCGCAGCCCCCATTACAATATAGGGATTATTCACTTATTGAATTTGCTAACGACCGCAGAGGTCCAAAAAATGGGTTATAGCCCGATTGTGTGGTATGTCCTCCAAAACATACATCTTGAGTGACAAAAAAACACGAAACAAACAGGTACTTCACTATAAACTCGTAGTTTTTGGCGTATGTGTCTAACCCAACGATTGACCTTTCTCAATATCAAGCCAAATGTTGTAAAAATTTCCCGCCAGTAGTACCTAATGAAGTTCTATTATTACATCGGCTATTTGTAAAATAGTTAAAGAACAATTGTTATAATGCAATGGGTTTAAAATTCCAAAACTAGAGAGGCTTGTTGATAAAACTTTCGAGTGCCTCATCTATATTCGTACTCAATATGCTCGGTTCTGCACAAATTACAGCAAAAGACAATGCTCGCTGTCTAAGAATTGACCTTTTTAAACCTTATGCAAACATAAAATTATTCAGACTAGTTTACAAATGAAATATGGTACAGAACATGCAAGCAATTGCACAAGTTTATCAGATTAAAGTTATGTTAGTACACGACTAAAGATATGTCGAATAAGCTAAAAGATATATATATACTCATTGCTTTGCAAATGTATATTTTACATTGTATTTTGTATAGGTTGACATAGGTACTCAATTCCGCCGATTTGACCTCATGATTCGCGAATGCAGCTAGATGAATTAATTTCACTCTCAATCCTCAACAAAGACAAAACATTACCTATTACTTACGGCATACATACCCAATATGTTTATACTGCAGACTAATTCATATAAAGCCATTATCACTTTTGGGGTTTCCACACAATTTGAAAGCTCCTGTCTATGTTATTATATTGTTTCTTGATATTTATAGTCGCTTTAAATGTTGTTGATAATGAGTGAACATACCACTTAAATAGGGAGGGGGGGGGGGGGGGGGGTCGTGGTTTTATGTTAATAAACACGCAAAATATGTCGGTGTTTAAAAATCGCCCATGTACACAACGGTTCTCACAAACACATTTGTACCCACTGCAGTATTTTTATTTTGTTTATTTTTAAAATAAAGACATATGGCGATGGGATAAAACAAATACTAGTTAACTTTTGATTTAAGAGTGTATGCTCAACACGATATAAATCTTTATTAACACAATTACATGTCTATTGACACGGTTGATATAGTTTTCGACCAGTACAAGGGCTATGCAAGACATACCTGCGTAGAAATATTATTTGTTCTATATTCAGGTTTGGACAAAGGCGTGATTATTGTCGTCTCCATTGCTGTGTCAATCACCTTGGGTTTTGCAGCTTTCTTCCTTTACAGGTGAGTCAACGCATCTCGTTCATGAAGTAAATTACGTGCATCGATGTTATTTTTTAACCTTTGGGGGAAAAGTGGCGGGACCCTTCAGATTGGGAATTTTACGGCAAGAGGGGAATTACTTTTAAGCAAATCTGTATAACATGTTTAAAATTTACTTATTTATAAAACATTCATTGTTTTGCTACAAATAATGAGATTAAGCATGAACTTGGTTTGATAAAAAAATGATGGGATTGTTTACGAAAATTCCTCTATCTTAGTCATTTATTGACGATTTTTGGTATCTTTTTTTCACAATAAAGCTTAATTTCAGAGGATAATTTTAAGACAGATATAGGGGAAATGTATACTTTTAAAACGGAGGAATGGGGCCAAAGTCCTGCCTACTGGATATTGTTGCATGCTTGACAGTTGTCGCTGCTAGTTGTTAGTTAGCATCGCGAATCTATACACAAAGTGGAACGCCTCTAGCTGCATAGACAGGAGATAACCCTTATATACAGAACAATAATGTTTGCTGTATGTTCTTCAAAGGTGGTGGAGAAAAGAGAAGGACTTGAAAAATACAGACTGGAAGATCAACTTCAGTGATCTCATATTTGTTTCCAAAGAAGATTTACATAGTCCTAAAACAGCTACACAAGTATGAGTATGATATAATTGGATTGTTTTCCATCGACATTGCTGGTGGTAAAACCAATGAACTGACTTAAACAGAAATTGGATTTGCTAAATCTAGACATGTTATGCTATCTGTTTATTCCCATCTGTTTGTTTCATTGTTGTTCTTCTTGTTGTTGTTGTTGTTGTTGTTTTGATGTATTTTTGTTTGATTATGATTCTTGTTTTATTTTATTTGGTGTGTTTACCCTTTAATTATTAAATTGTGTCTTTACGATTTCTTCATATCGTATCGTTTCTACATAACTAGACGGGAAGTAAAAAGTGATCTCAATGGTGCTGCCAAATAAGATGTTCATGGTTCTAAATCAAATAACTGACTCAAACATAAACTGGATTTGCTAGATCTAGCCCGTCGGGGACATGCTATCTGTTCATTTCCCTCTGTTTGTTTCACTGGTGTTGTTGTTGTTGTTTGTAGTTTTTATTTATGTTTATTTGTGTGTATTACTTTAATTTATTTAAACGTGCGTGTGCGGATTTGAAGGCATTTGAATAACAATGTGAAATGACAAAATAGCTTAAAAGCAAACAGAAAAACAACCATAAAAGAAACTCAGAGAAACCAACGGAAATTTTGACTGTGCACTGTGTATAGGTGTTGTGTTACCTTGATCAAACGCCGATTAAATGTACATTGTTTACGCTTAAACTTGTTTTGATTGTTTATATTAAAACCTAGCCAATTTTGCGTTTTATAGCCCTGTTTGTTTGAGGCGTTATTCCATTGTAAATCAAAATATTTCATTTTACCATAAAATTATTAATATCTATTACATAGGTGCGCAAAATCTAAACATTTTATGACGTAAACAAACACAAACACTTAAACATATCAACGAAGACTTGTATTTCGCGCATGTACGAAAATGATGACGTTTTACGTTCTCACGGAACACTGCAGCTTATCAGGTCTGGGTAAATATGCTATAGTTGTGTTGCTAAGACTATGTTTTCGCGAATTTTCGAACTCCACTTCTCAAACGAAAATGATTGTATCATAGTGTTGAGAATTATTGGTCTTGAGATGTAGGTTATGTGACTTTGTATAATTGAGTTAAACGCCCTTTTATAATTCCTAACACGATAGTATTCACTACATGTTTATTAAAGCCACAGTCCATAGAATATAATTCTATACTTCTTAACATGGCGTTAGTTTTAATGAACGCTTTTGACGTTTGTTTTCGACTGAAAACTGTTTCTTATTAAGGAAAGGCATTTTATAATGCCTATGTTCGAAAACGCTTGGTACGCACGGAATATACAATAATTAACACGCTGATTTACTTCAGAAGCATTACCAGCTACCCCATACATATAACTTTACAAAAACAAGTTACCAAAACGTTATTATTTTACCGATTTCAATTCTTTTGTACTTTGATTGGTAAGATGTCCATTAGAAACGATTTCTGACATTTATACTTTGATGAACATTTTGCTGGACTGCTGTTATAAAATGGTATCATTATCAAAACGTCTTTTTTTTCTGAAAAAATATTATGTTAGAACATATCAACCTGCCCATTTGAAACACATTTATATCATATTCAATACACCAAACATGTTCCGGTTTGTCAAGTATCTTTGCCTGGGAACCTTTAAATATTGTATATATATACTATGTTTCTATGTTACATCTTTGTTTACACTGGGCCTTCTAATCATACAAAATAATATGTACACCAAGCTCAAATAAAGTTTACGTCAAATTCATTATATTAGCATCGTTTTTGAATGCATTTCATACTAACAGCGTAATGTGTATAATTATTATTTTTGACATTTTATACACATACCCTACAGCAGCAATCATAACGAGATTTACACGAAACATAAAACGAAACGTCAGAGTTTTTCGTAGATAAATATATTCCATAAAAGTAACGCAGGAAATAAATCAAGCACTGTATGAGATGAATTTGAATATATAAAATAAATGCGTGGAAGTGCAAGATATTGTTCAAAAGTCAGCGTTGTACATACTTTTGAAATTTAATATTTTATTAGCGCAGATGATGTACATTGTAAATGTGAGGGTTTGGAAGGACTCAACTCATTTATGGTCTTTAAAATGACCTTTTAAGGACCGGCGGATGTTAAGAAATAATGTTCGATTTATCCTTGTTTATCGGCCAATAAACAACGATTTTGAGTTTTGATGCGTAGGAATTAAACCACTTGGGTGTTAGCTTGAGTTGTTTTATAGTCACGCATCAGAATTTTAAAGAGTTATTAATTGGCCGAAAAACAACGATATTGCGAACATCAGTTCGATTCTAAATACTTGACGTATATTTTTGCAATTGTAATTGGGACTACGTTTTACTATGCTCCGCTCAGAATCGGAACATCATTTGCGTTGGGTAGTTTAACAACGATATTTTTGCTCTTTGTCTTTAGAAAAATAAGCAAGTAAAATTTTATAATAAATAGGTCCTCACTGCCGATACGTTTTATTTATCGTATCTTACGAATTTTAATCATATATTATTGTAAGTCTTATGAATTTGATATTGAGAATGTATATAAACCTTAAGTAAGTATTTTTTACAAGCTGTTAAATCGAATACGTTATTAAATTGCTGTGTACACTGAACAAGGACCGTCTTCACTTAGGAAAACAAAATTAAATGTTTTCAATTGACTTAAGTCCTTAACTCTGTGGCTTTTTCATATATATAGCCACTACTACCAAAACATAAGCGTTTTTATTGTTGTTTATATAAAAGTAATCGGAGGTTGGTTATTAAAAAGAGCTACGTAACATAAGGATCAATTCCGCGTTTTCAAATGCATTAATGTGTCTGGCGACGCAAGGGAAAATGTCACACAAACTTCTAAGAAATAACAAGTCTGTCAAACCTTAATAATGATGAAGTATGGAAACTTGAATGGCAGTCGCGCAAAAAGACATTGTTAATAGTTATAGAATCGTATCGACGGTTGACAGTTAACAAAACGCTAGCGGTGAAAGTGGCACAATTCAGACTGATAATTACATTTTTTAAACGGTCTTCTTACTGTCTCTCCCATTATGAGTAAACCTTGGGATACATCTTACATCATTAACATTATGTTTATGTAGTATTCTCAGTAAACTTGTTGGAAAGAACTATAGCTGTAATTACATGTCTTATATCGTTGGCAAGAACTATAGCTGTAATTACATGTCTAATATCGTTGGCAAGAACTATAGCTATAATTAAATGTCTAATATCGTTGGCAAGAACTATAGCTGTAATTACATGTCTAATATCGTTGGCAAGAACTATAGCTGTAATTACATGTCTAATATCGTT
The DNA here is from genome assembly GCA_027627225.1 of Congeria kusceri. NCBI lineage: Eukaryota > Metazoa > Mollusca > Bivalvia > Myida > Dreissenidae > Congeria > Congeria kusceri. The sequence continues at coordinate 101,497,102 of CM051026.1, forward strand.
GCGATGCGGATTAAATCCGTCTTCACAAGTCGCACGGTGTTCTATATTAAACCACACGGAGCGTCACACGCTAGTTTTGTAGTATTTAACAAGGAAAACAATATTCTCAATTTCAAAACGTATAATACTATTTATTTTAGTTAAATACAAACTTGATGTTATGTATGCATTATTTTATGTTTCCTACCTCGCAATATATATTTAAATGGTTAGTTCTATTAGTAAGGCATTGTTAGTGTCTTTAAGGTTACCTTTAATTTACTAGTGTTTATCAAAACAGTAACAAAATACCGTATCCCGTTTAACAAGTGTATAGTGTTGCTAAATTGTAATTGGGTGGATTCAGTTTTGGATGGAACTGAAGGCGGAAAGGTCAGCTTTCACAACTTTTTGCACAGCAACACTGTTTTGGAAATCTATATCTTTTGACCATGTACGTGTGACTGTCTGACAAAAGTGTATATTATAGTAATATATTACCCAAACTTTTTCAGATTGTTTTTTTACATTCAGAATATTTTTATTTTTTTGCGGAATTCCTATTCGATATTATTTAAAAGGTTCCTATGTCGTAAACAAGCCTATCTCATTCATGCTAAATAAGTTGATTCGCCCCATTGTAAGAGGCCTTGGAAATATACTTAGACGCAACAAATGCATCCAGAATTGCAATACAATATGCACAGGAGTGTTTTGAATGCCATTCACAATGACATTCAAAGGCAAATCAAATTACTAGTTTATCCGTCTATCTGTTTGTTTTGTTGTAGTGCTGTTAGTATAGTTTATGAAACAAAATTGTTACTAAACAAAGCGTCAGCAGCACGATAGTGCAATATCGCATATCATCCCTTCAGGACTTGATAAAAATGTACGTGTGTATTCAATCAGAACTTAGTGCAATTTTGATACTTTTCGGAACACATATAGGTCATTTCAATAAGAAAGCAAAGCATACATTTCACTGTACCTTTGCAACTAAGTACTATTTTGGAACGTTTTGATGATGGTAACTTCTGGCTTTCAAAACTTTATAACGCATTACTCATGCCAGCAACATCTGGTGTAAATCAACGATAACGTATGTCTCATGACCAACATCAGTTTGGCCGTACTTGTGACCAACAACATAGTAGACTAATTAAACTATCAAGCACAATGTAAGCGATATGTTCCAAGAGTTTGAATGATTTATTTACAGATAGGCAAATACCATAAGGTTTAAAAGGTATGCAAACCATGCATTGCAGAGTACATTACAATATGGTATATATTGGGAAAGCATAATACCCTATAGCATAGTAAAGCACATTGTATCATATTATGTTAATTTTATTAATAGCTCGCGCTTTGCATGTTGGTGTTATATAAATAGTATACGGCAGCGTTCGACTCGGATGACATTCTGTTTCGAGGGTTGTCAATATCAATGCCACACACGCTGCCATATGATATATTTTATTATTATACGGAACAAAATTACAGAGATAAAAACAAAAAAATAAGTATTTTCTATTGCTCAATACACATGGACTGACATTTTTGCTATAAGCTTATACAACCTTATTATTTTAACGACCTAATTGATGCATTACACACAATATATCGTTGTCTGTGATTGATAGCATACGACCTCCACACATACAAATTATGGAACAAATACGTTCTTAATACTTATTGGTCATTTCTTATTCATATATTCTTATTGTTCGTGTGTTATTTATAAATAAGAGAGAATACCGGGTTAGTGTTGATGCTATAGCCGAACAAGATAAGCTTCTCTACAGTCAACACCAATCCTAGTATTCTATTTATTACATCATTTCCATCATTTTCAACTTTTCGTTTGAAAACTATAGAAAAACACAATAAATAATACGGAAACATAAAAGGACGTCACGATGAACAACACAATGACGTCATTATACTGCGCGTGTTAACTGTATTCGACATGGTGTAAATATATACAGCTCAGTTTATACCCAGGGGTGTTTTTTCGTCAATATCATTGCGAAGATGGGATTAACTATGAAATTCATGTTTAGTCTAATGTATACGACTCGTACATGCCTACTTCAAACTTTAAGTTAAATCAGAGAAGCGTACATATCAAAATATTACTACCTGAAGATTAATATTGGTGCCTACTTAACTGTTTTACGTATAAAATATATAACATACAGCATTAAGGATAACAATACATTCATAGCACCAACAACATACTGTTGTTAAATTTACAGCGACGATTTAAATCACGATATGAATTCATTTTCAGCGAAAACATAAACAATAACGTTATCAATATCTTAACAGAAACATGACAATCAAAATATCGATAAATTCATAGGGACAAACACAGCAATGTCATACATAAATTCATAGCGACAACAACATTAACTTTATCAATTAATTAACAGCTACAAGAACATGAATAACGTTATCAATAAATTCACAGCAACAGTAAAAATAACGATATAGAAAACATCAGAGCTATAACAACGATAACGTTATCAATACATTCACAGAACGCCGACAATAACGATATCAATAAAATCAGAGCTGTAACATCGATAACGTTTCGATAAATTCACAGCGACAACAACACAAATGTTCTCAATTGACTGACAGCGAAACAACAATAACGTTGTCAATAAATTCACACCGAAAACAAAAATGATACTATCAATAAATTCACAGCGACAACGATGATACTATTTGCTAAATTGCAGTTATTATAATATAGTGGTCTTTTAAAAGCTTTTCATTGTATACGGTCACATATCTCACATGTACATAAACTTTTACTATAAAAACTTATTATTTAAATGGACATTAAAAAGGTCAAATACGATAATGTACTGAATATGCCTGCAGACACATCAATATACATGTAATACCAAAGATATGTAATATTTCAAACGACATATTTCTTGTGTGTTCCAAATCTGGTTTAGATATATGTCAATGTTCACCAAAACCGGAACAGACATAAACAGCATGGACCATTGAGCTTGTTTAGGAAATAGTGGACTCTGATAATGTTAGATTAATGAGGCTGTTAAGTCTTAGCACGGTTGTCTCCCTAGAAAGGTTGTTAGCATTCGCATCATCCTCTAAACACATGACATAATCTGGTACATACATTCTGTCCGTATCACTCTCGTAGTTGCGTGTCAGACCTTCGGCCTTGCTACGTAGTGAAGACTACCATAATCCCATGCAACCGTGCAGTAAGAAGACTATCTAACTCTCTGTATGCATGTCTCCGGGTCTGTCTGATGTGAGGTCCATACCCGAGCCAGGTCATAACTCTACAAGTCTCTGCGGAGGCATGTTCATACTGAACCGGAAAATGCTGTGAAAAATGTATTGTAGCGCAATTAAATTTTTACATAATGCAATGCAATGAGCGACACAACTTATATAAATAAACATTAAATGTATCAAGACAATCAAACAATAGAACTTACATACCCTAGCATTTTTACTATTAAACAATATCATTTATCGGATACAATTAATAACATTTAAAATATCATTTTGTTCGTTTCATTCGATATCTGTCATTAACAAAATGATTGAGCATCTGTAGGCGATGAATTAAGAAGTGGTAGAAAGTGACATGTAGCCCCTCGAAATCTCGTGCAGTTGGAGCGGGCTCTAAATGGGGAATGGAGAAACAGTTAATTTACTCTGCAATTTCCATGAGACAGAGGCGCCTGCATGTTTTAATAGCTATGGGATGACACATAATATATTAAACATTAGTTTACGAACGTTAAGTTGTGCGATATTATAATTTTATAGTGTTAAACGTTTGCACCAAAAACACAGTATATTGCGATTTTTATTTTAGGGTTAGCGTTTCATTGTGTTAACTTTAATATCAAATTGTCCAAGGAATACAATAAAAAAACACAGTAACAATGCATACGAATGCGTGTGTCATTAATTTAATTGCCGTCAAACTTTGATCAAATTTGCATAAAACACTTTTATTGAGATGTATTAAAGTGTCGAATTAGAAGCGCTGTTCAGTTTATCAAAGAATACCGGATATCGTTTGTCCTGGAAACACGAATACCCTAGCGACTACTTACCGGAGAGTGACGACTGGACGATCTGCTGTGTCTATGGCCCCATCCAGACTCCGACCTATCACGCATGTTACCTGCTTCCGCCATCTGTTTACTGCTGAATTTAGATGTTATGACACCAGAAAGTGAACTAGTTCATAACAGCAACAGTATGTCCTATTGTTACGAATGGATTGTAATGACTGAACCATTCTACGTCTTTATTGTATGGACTTTTCAGTATCAGGGGTTCCGAAAAATTGCTTTATCCAGTGTACTGTGTAAGCATTAAAACTAACAAAGATTAAATTAAATAACTGCAATATAATTACATCGAATGTTAACAGTTTTGCTATAAACGAAATTTTAACAAAAATAATTTTTACTACTAGAAAATTTAATGAAACAGAACATCAAGGAATATAGCAAACATCACCTTATAGTGTAGAAAAGTTATATATATATATAATATACATAAGGTATACATCAGGGTGGTAGGCTATTCAGCACAAAAATAGTCTGGTAATAAAATTGTGCACACACAAAAAAGAACAACGGGTAATATAGCCCGGAAAAGTAATGCCGGCTATACAGCACACGGCAGGGGTAATACAGCTGTCTTATTGACGGTTATGTGTGTGTGTGTGAAAGGGACTGTTAGATGCTAAAGTTTTTGCCACGTGTTCAAAAATAAAAGACATCAGGTTTCTGTGAGATGTTCAAATGCAAACGTATAGCTATACTATATGTATAACATAATGTAAAGCTATGCTCCAGGCGTTTTCTAGATGTTAAAAACAAAATGTTATAATCAATATATTTGGCATCGTTTTCTGTCAAATGTTAAAATGCGAAAAAAGAACTATGCACAAGGTATATGCTAGATGTTAAACACATAATGATTAATTATGCACAAGTGTTCGCTAGGTTTTCAGAAATACAACAATATATATATATATATATAATTATATATATATATAATATAGGTCATTTGTTGATTTCATTGAGTGTTCGAATTTTATTTCATAAGTAGTTATAGAAAAATGGAAAAAAAAAAAACTGTTCCATGACCATGAGCTAAATACTTCATCGAAAGTGACAATATAACAGTACATATATCAAATTTGATTTAAAAAAAAGATACTTCACTGAAAGCATTTAATAACAAAATGGACTTAGATGATAATGAATATAATACACAGCGTACATCTTACCTCTAATGCGACTTCTAACACGGCTAGCTAACTAAACTATGTCAGTTTTCTATCTGAAAAATATCTGAAAAATAATATAATTCCAATAAACAAAGGAGCTTAAGAAAATTTAGTTAAACAAGTAGAGTTTTGTTGTAAAATATAATCAAGCATGACAGTCAACATATCCACTTTGATTAGTTTTTATTCCGAATGATTATATTGATGCACAGGTTTATCGATTAACACGTTCAAAAAATTGAAGACCGCTCTGAATAGATTGTCAACGCTTTTCAATGATATGAATGATATGTATTGAACGTCGACGGTGCAAATGATAACATGAAGTTGAAAAGAATGGTGTAACATTTCAACGACTTCAATACAAGGCAAAACAAGGCTATTAGAGCGATATGTAATCAAAAAACAATATTCTCTGTATAATTGTTTAAAAATAGAATCAAACGATCATCGGGTGAGTCATGAAGGCCTTTTTTTCAAACGAACATATTCAACAGCTACGTTTTGAATCATAGTGGGCATGTTAATCTTTCTAAAGCACAAATATATATGTATTCACTATGATATTATAATGTTTATTCTAGGTAAACCTTAGTTAGATTTCGTTTAAATTTAACATAGGAATTGTAGACCGTCTTCATAATATATGTAGTTCGCTGTAAATTGCACCTTTGCCATTCAAAATACAAAACAGGTCATATGGGCATGACCCAGTACACACTACCAACTGCATTGGCACGTATCCCAGATTCTGCCATTTCCCTTTACAAATATGGGTTAGATACTAGTAAATTATTTTGGGGAATTCCCCGCTGGTCCACTTGCAGATTCAGGCACGTCCCTTCGCAAATATAGGTTAGATACTAGTAAATTATACTGGGGAATCCTCTGGTGGTCCATCGCAAGTAGGCCCTACATAGTTCGTGTCTTCTTCTGTTAAAATAAATATTTCACACCACGAGGATCGGTTTAAATGTTAATTTCCTGACAGTTTTATTAAAGGGACTATGTTTACACAAAAACGGTTTCCTATTACAATATAAATGATTTTATTGTATGAAATGCGCTATCCTAAGACATGCAGATTAAATAAAGAATTACTTATACAATACATAGTGTGATATTAGATAAAACGAATCACAAACATATTTAAAACAATACAACAAACCGAAGCATGTATCGAACTCACGACATCGGAGCCATGCTAAGCGCTTTAATCTTCTTTGCTATTCCGCTTTGAAAAGAAAAGTGTGCAAACTATGGTTTTACAGAATACTCCCAATTCCGACGTCATGTAAATGCAAACAGGAACATGTCCAAGCAAACACGACATATTTAATCAGTTGATTTTTATCTCAGCATGCGAAAACTCTTTTCCTCTTATGTATATCTTATTTTTACCGTTATAATTTGTCATTATTTATATCTAAATTTAATATAATAAAAAATTACCTCTTTGAGGTACAATTCGTTGACATGGTATAAAAAGTATAACATGAAAATGAATATAAAGACATTCATAAAATCCACTAATTGTTCTTAGCAATGACAGAAATTTGATCGTAAATATTAAATCCTGAGCTACCCTTGTTGATAAAGATCCCTAGCTATTTTGGTCGAAACCAGTTCGGCGGCTAGTTTTCGTGAGCACAAGCGAAGCGATGTTGGATAATTATGTTTTTCTGGCCGTCCGCGTGTCTGTCCGTCAAATAGCTTATCAGCTATACATGTTAAATCCGCTTTACAAAAAAAATTCGAAGTTAAATGGCAATGTGGTTTTTAACATGCGGATGTTAAAAATGGTTTCTCTGGAGTTGCATAATTCCTATATTTAATGTATCAGTTCAGACGATTTATCGCGAAATAATGGCATGTCCGTCCGTTCGCCCGTCTATCCGTCCGTTTGATTTCATTTCGACAAAAGTAGTCTACACTTTCATGATTCCCTAATTGATTTGGGCTATGCTGGAAACCAGTCTGCTATGTGGTTAGAAATCAAACTTAACTGGTTTATCTCCCTTCGAATAGTGTAACATTGTTGAGTTTATAAATACGATAATACCAGATAATGCCTTTTTCCACAAGGCAGCTATTTGGTTATTATTATTATAATTATTATTGTATGTATTTCTATATAAATGAAAACCTAGCGAACACTTGTGCATAATTAATCATTATGTGTTTAACATCTAGCATATACCTTGTGCATAGTTCTTTTTTCGCATTTTAGCATTTGACAGAAAACGATGCCAAATATATTGATTGTAACATTTTGTTTTTAACATCTAGAAAACGCCTGGAACATAGCTTTACATTCTGTTATACATATAGTATAGCTATACATTTGCATTTGAACATCTCACAGAAACCTGATGTCTTTTATTTTTGAACACGTGGCAAAAACTTTAGCATCTAACAGTCCCTTTCACACACACACATATAACCGTCAATAAGACAGCTGTATTACCCCTGCCGTGTACTGTATAGCCGGCATTACTTTTCCGGGCTATATTACCCGTTGTTCTTTTTTGTGTGTGCATAGTTTTATTACCAGACTATTTTTGTGCTGAATAGCCTACCACCCTGATGTATACCTTAAGTATATAACATATATATATAACTTTTATACACTATAAGGTGATGCTTGCTGTATTCCTTGATGTTCTGTTTCATTAAATTTTCTAGTAGTAAAAATTATTTTTGTTAAAATTTCGTTTATAGCAAAACTGTTAACAACAGCCATTCGATGTAATTATATTGCTGTTATTCAATTTAATATTTGTTAGTTTTAATGCTTACACAATACACTGGATAAAGCAATTTTTCGGAACCCCTGATACTAAAAAGTCCATACAATAAAGACGTAAATGTGGTTCAGTCATTACAATCCATTCGTAACCATAGGACAGACTGTTGCTGTTATGAACTTGAACACTTTCTGGTGTCATAACATCTAAATTATAAAATATTTTGAAGATTCGTACATTTATTTAGCAGTTAATTACAAAGTGGTACTGGTCTGTCTTGTTTTTGTTTCGGAGTATACGAAACCATTCATATACAATTTAAAAAAAAACAACTTATTCAGTTGATTTCAAAAACTTCATAATACTGAAGTATCAGTCCTTTATATTATTAAATAGCGCTTTAATCAATTGATTTATGCACATATGTTTTATTTTTTATTCTCATACAAGTAACAAATAATTTAATTTAATCCATTTAGGAACGATTCTTGAGGCTTAAACATGCAATGTAACGTATCAGTCATTTGTGGTTTGCCTATGGGCTATATTTTATTGGGTCTAGCGATTGAAAGCAATAAAACATCGGAAACCGACCCCGGGTTTCGGCAATGATCTGCTATAATCGCCGATGCGGCTAAGTGGATTATTTGATTTCCAAAAGCTCAACAAAGTGGCTGTTTTTCTTCAATATGGTTTACGATCTTTGAGTTATTTGCGTTTAATATGATGACATGCATTTATTTAAAGTTTGGAATTAAATGGACGTAAAATTAAACAGTTATACAGACATTCCATGAACTTTTTTACCATCTCTCGTATGTTGGCAAAATGGAAAAATTATACTAGTGATAAATCAAAAGTAAACATAGGAGTATTTGCTATTTCAGTAAATTTGCTGCTATTTAAATAAATTCCTAAATACCATTTTCATCGTTCTTTATATACGATTTTCAAAAACAGTAAATATGTTCAAATTGTCATTTGAAGACAGATTTGAATAGTATCAATCTAGAATTGGTCCGTGGCCTTACCACAGTCTTTTAAGTTATTGATTTCTCAAGTCTTAATGTAATTTGTACTCAAACAACATGAATGCTATTCGTCTTTGCAACAATTAGCATAGCGAGTTACACAATAAGGACAGTATCTATATTGTCTACCAATATCGAGGTCCTTTTGAGGCGACATATATATGGGTAACGTTGCATAGGCGGTGTCCCATTATTTTATGCAGACAATAACTTGATAAGATTGTGTACAATCATTATGAAACTTGAGGGAACTGTTAGTAGGCATAATTGCGTGTATCATTCTTGAGTTAAGCCCCGACAGGCGACACATCCGACTACTGGAGATCCAGTTTTATCATTAGATCGTGGCCTGAACTCTTCAGCTCTTTATCACAACACAAATCACTGTCGATGTTCTACTATTTTTGAGATCGGATATCTTTTTGTCAGCATCTTATAATTGTGTTTCTAGTCTGATAACTTTTTGGGGTTCAACATATCAAACTAAAATCGGACGTTAACGGAGAAGTTTTTACACAACATTGAACACTCAATGGTTAATGTGGCGTTTTGATTTTATGGAAAGCAGGATGACCACAAGGCAACGTGATGACTGTCAGGTGGTTATGGAACATTAACTTGTTACAAGTTTTAGGAGGAACATTGTAATACCGCAATGTGGTTGAAATATAATACATGTTTATTACATATACGACAAAGCCACGATCACAAATCACGACCATGATTTATAGTTATTTTGTTATTACCTTCAGAACTGGGACTGATTCATGGACGTTTTTATCAACGGTACTGCTATGAACAATCGCATGTATTAGATAAATGATAACATTGCTATTTTGTTATCGTACCTGATGTATGACTTGGCAACAATGAGCGCATTTGTTTTGCATTTGGCTGATCATCTGGAACCAACAAAAGCTGTTTTATAGAAGAAGTTGTTAACATTTTTTCTTGTTTTGTCACAAGTGTCTGCTGATATTTTTTATATCCATCAAATAAACTTGTAAAAACAAAATTTGATAAACAACACTAAGAGCTTTATGTAAAGAGGCATGATATATGTGTTGTATATAATAATTAATTTATGTGGTAGTGACGATGCAGCATAAGCAATATAACACGTGACAATGGAGGAAGAACTATTCACCCAATCGTATTATGGCCGTCATTTTTGTGTTTATATTTTTGTTCAGTGCCACACAATGACATTTAGTAGTTTGCTTCAGAATTGTAAGTTTTGCTATGGGCATACCTGATTCATATGCCTGACGTTTTGGACCACCTCTTTCTTTCGTTTGGTAACCTAAAATTAAGCCATATATTGAAAATTGTAGTACAATTTTATTAATAAGACGGACAGTGAATTAAATGGGTTTTATGTGTTTCTGAACACCCATGTACATAAGGCGCGATATTCAAAGTCAATCCACAGCAGCATTATTATTTTAGATCGGCTTTATATAAATTCTATATAATATTTACTTGCAGAATAACACAGATAAAAACTAATGTTTTAGAAGATGTATATAAATATACCGTTCAGACCAAGTACATTTTAAAACAGCTGTACATGGCACGATAAATTATATATAGCGTCCTTCTTTGTTATGGGTCAACTAAAAAACTAATATCGTAATTCTTATAATATCATATTGTTCACGGATAGGCAAGGATTGTTAAATACCAAACATCTTATTAATCCTATTATGCTATGCGCATACGTCATAAATTATGAAAACAGTGTGAATATATGTCAAAAATAAAAATTTGGTCTCCCAGTTTTAACACTGTATTTTTTTTACTACAAACGCATTCGTTTGTTATGACGTCACATTGAAATACTTAGCGTTCTAAATATAACAATCGAATAAACGTGTGCTAAAATTAGCTATCGGATAAAGCTTAAGTTTATACGATGCGTTGTTATCCGATCGATTAGGCTATAGTAATAGGATTAAATGGAATTTGCATACACGATAAAACCAAAAGATATCATATCGCACACACACACCCGCCAAATTAAAAATTTAAATGTATAGGCCACAAAATATTTTGGAATCTGTGTTTATAATAAATACATTACCTTTATCGATCTCATTCCATTCTTCTTATCAGTTTTGGCTGATTTCAAAAATACAATATTTAAAATGTTAAATAATAATATGTTGGCAACGATGATGGTGATTGCAGGTTTTTCAAAATCACTACACATATTATTGATGCGTTTTTTTTTGCGAAATATTTTAATGAGATTGCTTAGGTAATGCATGTGATAAAGAGACAGAAGCGGACGATGTTACGTTGTTAGGAAACTACATAACAATGTGTCGCTCGTTTCAGGTGAAGGAAAATCAATCATACGAAAAGTATAGTTTTGAGACTGTGGCCATATCTTAAACAATATTAACTACAGTTTAAAACATTAAGTATGTTCATGAAGGCACTCTTTTCAAGAGCTGTATATTATAAGTAACTAAAAATACACTTGTTGTTTTAACGTTCCACACAAAATCACATTTGTTAGCAAACTGTACATTATTGACAGCGCCTAGGTAGACTTTGAAATGGTGCCATGAAATCACATTTGTTAGCAAACTGTACATTATTGATAGCGCCTAGGTAGACTTTGAAATGGTGCCATGAAATCACATGTGTAAGCAAACTGTACATTATTGACAGCGCCTAGGTAGAATTTGATATGGCGCCATGAAATCACTTTCTTTTTCATAACTAGCTTATCCATCTTACAGGGACTAGGTCAACGAGTGTTACTATGCTAGAAAGGAGAACGAAAAAGGCACACACAATAAATATACTAATTTAGTACATTTTTAAATTTTTGATCAATACAATAAAGACAACTACAAATGGCAGTAGACAGCGCCGTAACCAAATGCACTATTCTGACTTATGACAATGCGCTTGCATGCATGTGCTATGATTGCATAAGAGATGACAAAGTGTAAACAATATAATGACGAAACAAACACGACCTAAATTATATAATGTTTTTTTTCCTCATAATGCATCAACTCTTTGTTCATTGTGTGTACATTATTTTAACCTTTAGTATATGCCAACAGTATTATTTAATTTTCAGACATTTATACTGCAGTTGCCCCTTTGGGGCCTTTTTGGTTGTCATAGTTTCTTCAAATATGGACTAAAAATTAACATATTTATTCAGGTAAAATATGAACTTTACACAAATCTTCAGTATAGCGAATTATTTGAAATATAAACACACTCACAATAAAGCTGATACAAATTTAGTTTACGACTACAAATATTTGTTTGGTATAGTTAATTTAAATTGAATAAGCATTATCATTATTTAATTTTAAGGTCAGTATGTTCTTATAGTGCCATAAAATCTTTAAGAAGATACAATTGACATATTAAGCGATAACTTAAAAAGAATATACACTAAATTATACCGAACCAATGTTCATTGAATATGATTGCCGCGTTTCATTATCATTAACTCAAGCATCTGTTCGAGGTTAACAATATTATTTAAAAAAAATAAACATAGTTTTTTCGCGTCCTCTTCTTAGGTTAACAACAACGCTTTTTTATTGAGACAAAAGGCGATCATTAAATGGAAAACACAATTAAAACACAAACCTTTTGTACGGTACTTCCAGATCTCGTCTGAACTGTTTTCGTAATAATTGTATACATGTCTTTATCTTAATGAAACTGAAAAGTCAAATCATTCAAGTTCAAGTAAGCACTATGGTACACCAGGAAATTATAATGTAGACAAATAAATTATTCTAGTAAAATGTTTCAAAATTGAACATCAGCCAAATTGAAAGTGAAATACACATTCACGTTCAATAGTCTTATCTACAAAAGACAATCATACGCACATTAAACTAGTATTTTATCCGATCCTTTAACCTAATTAACACCAAAGAGCACGTGTCAAAAGGTTTGACATAAACAGAGAACGAACCAAACATGTTTTGGCATATCTGAAGTTTTTTTTAAAGCACTTATTCAACTAGGGTACCAGGAAGAGCTACCATAATCGATTTGGCATTGAATGAGCGTATGGCACAGGACTTTCCAATGAGCGTATAACACAGTCAGGTTTTTCCTAGTTATTTTAAATAATTCTGCTTGTCTATAAAAACATTTAAGAGGTGAATTAACGTGTAAAACAATGGTGTTAACCACAGATTCACCTGAATGAGAGCAATCAATATTAAGATCTACAAATGTTACATCTTGTGTGGATTGAATTGTGTGATCCTTACAAACAATCTTGAAGTTTACAAGTTCCTTTAATTTATTTTTTGAGCCAAAACATGACATTATGTTTGTCCAAGTAAAGACAATGTATTTTCCACCAGACAGGAAGTACGTCATTTAAAAACATTACCCAAAGGTTCGTTGAGATAGCATCTTGATTACGATAAGATAACGCTATCATATGCTTACAAACCTAATATACAATCGGGATCAACACTAATAGTAATATAGCATAAAAACCAAAATACTATCCAGGAGAACTCCAGAGGTTATATGTTTTAAGTCAGATAGGGCCGTGTTTATTCTTTGTTTGTTTTAGTCTAGCATATGCACAAGACATGTGTCAGTGGAATAAGAACCCGATTAATATTTGTAAAGTAAATGAGTGTCTGTAAAAACTATGCTAGTTGCGAATATATTGATTTATTTCTAAGATGTTAGACACTTCACTTCATATACTGACTGATCTATACTTAACAACATCTATATTACTATTTGTCTGATACAAACTCTAGCATGTCATGCGGGTCAGCATGTTCATATATCGACAAAAATGAGTAATATGTAAAAAAACAAAACATAACAACAACATATTTGCACACTGTATATAATTCATATTAAGAAGTATTAATATTAATTAAAATCAGCGAATGCCTTTCAAACTGATAACGAATATGCTTTTGACGGTCAAGTTGTATTACAAGTTGAATTAAATATTGTTGACTTTTATCATAGTTCATCTCTACTTTTATTTATTTATGAAAGTATCGCATCGTCTAATATGCAAACAGGACCACAAACTCCATTTATCTCACCCAAATCTGCCTGTAAAGTATTAACATTCAGTTACATATTTCGGCAGACCGAAGCAAATTTAAGTAGATGGTTGCAAAAATATAATTACAACCTAATCGATTGTGTTAATACAATATTTGTCTGCATAGACTAATATATTCTTTGGATTAAAAGTTTTACTCGTGTGTATCTTGCTTTACGATAGTATGACCAATTTAATAATATAACACATATCAGTGTTGAAACAAACCTGGACCTCAGCCTGAACCATCAACTTATTGGTATACAAGTCTGGATGAAGTGACGAGTCATCAAAACTACTGTATTCATCAAGTACATTAGAGGCATTGGGACGGGGCCGTAACGCTGACACAGTCGTGTCCGTACCAAGATTAGTGCATTGTTACTGTAACGTATTCTGCTATACCATGCCTTTTTCTAACCTCATATACTTATCAACAACAGTAGGAAAAGAACGAGTTGTTTTACCCTTGGTGGGACTCCCCTTTTTGACCCACACTTATCGCCTTGAAGCCGGCATAGCGACAAGCCTTATCGCAATACAAAATAATGTAGACTATTGTATATGTGGTACTTGCAGATAGAGATGGAAATACATAATTATAATATGACGATTAGTTCATGTTTATGAAACAAACAAAAACTAGACATGTGTCAAAAGGATACGGATTCCCCAACATTCCGTCGGTGTTCTCAAAACCATATGCAATTACTATACCAAATTGCACACGTTTACATGCTGATGATAATGTCTATACAGTCTCATCTCTAGAAAATGCTGATTAAGTAAAGTTTCATCACTCTAGCAGTTATAAAAGTTGAGTCACACATGTCCTAAAATGTAATTTTTTGCCAAACAAAGATACGGCCCTGTATCTGCATGTAAAAGCGCGTGTTTTTCTACAAAAGCGCGAAATTATGGTATCATGCACAAGGTCACGTATGCCTCATGAAAAACGTGCGTGTACTGGCCATGTGCTTAATTGCAGTGTTAATGTATACACAATTAAGTTTGACGACGTTTAATTGTGTTTTAAAATGAGGCTCTATAGAGCATTATTCGTTTGATTGTCAATTGTTGAAAGTGCTGTTGTAGAGGCCGATTAGAATGTATGAGTTGTATGACATAACTTCTTAACACTGTGAATTATTTTTTAAAGAACACTTCCCAGAGCAACGATGAACTGTTTCTGAGTTATATGATAGTTGAAGATTTGTTGAATGTATCATGATTTGTTGTGCATGAAAACAGGCTTCGTATTAATCAACATAAACATACGGATAATTTATGTCAATGAACATTTGTTCGCTTTGATTGTTCGCAAATGCAAAGCTTTAATTAGTTATTGCTTTAATATTTGCGAAACGGGACGAAAACCACATTGCAATTACTAAATGTAAATACAACATTCAACACTTTTATCATCCTGATCATCCTGATCATCCTGATCATCATGATCATTATCATCATCATCATCATCATTGTCAGAAGCAGCATCAGTAGCAGCATCAGCAACATTATCATCATCAGTATCATCATCAGCATCAGTGTCATACGCATCATTATATCATCGTCATCATCAGCATCATCATCATCATCAACATCAACACAAACAACAAAATCGTGATAATAACCATCACCACTATCATCATCATTTTAAATACCGGTAATCACACTGTTTTTAACAGTAGTTTACTATGTTCTAAATATTGCACACACATAGAAATAGCATGATTTTAAACTCATGTTCATAAGATAGTAGGTTATATTACCCTATTATTGTCGCATCACGGATGTAGCTGCAATGGAGTCTGTACCATCTTAAACTAACATTATTGCATAAGCTGGCATGGCGTTATTTTGTTCTTCAGTTTTAAACATTTCGATAGTTCATGCCGATCAGTATAGCACAATAACATTAACAAAAAATACATTACACGTACATATATTTATTAACGAAATTCGAAATTAAACTTTTAACAAGCGAATGAATGCGCGTAACAATTCTGTTTAATAAATCATATTAATAGTCATGACACTTCACTGACTCGCGTTTGTTGTATTCAGAATTGTTTCATACATAGTTTATTATAGGCAAATGGCTCCTACCTTGATTTCATATAAAAAAAGCCTTTCCAAGCTGTCGTGACAGATCTTCTTCATACCTCTGCAAAAATTTGCGAATCGTATGGAACGTATCAAGGAGATCGAATCACGCAGCAACCTTCAAATCAATATTGCCAACAATTAGGCAATATTCATTTAAATGCCTTTCTGTGTTATGTTAAACCTTATATAAAAACAGACTTTTTGAAGATTCGTATCGAATTCATGCGTGTTTATATTAATCTTTACATTCGTCAGGCAGCGAGGCATACTCTGCACATATATAATGATTGATGTTTGCATTGGACGATTCAAACTATTGCTTAAAATGAAACCGGGTATTTATGAACAGCACATATTCTGAAGCAATTACGTTATTCAGTGTGTTTTTTTTAATCGGATACTGACAAATAGCGACTGGGTACAAAATCAATTTCCGAAATGATACGCGTCTTTACAGCGAAACATTTTAAAACAGATATATAAAGCTGCTAATTTGGCGCAAAGTGGTTGATTACTGTATTTTTGAGCTGTAATTAAGAACACATGCCAATTTCGAGAGCGTTACATTGAAACGATATAGAGTTTAGAGTTTATTGCTTTATACATTGGACATCTGTCCATGAGTATAAAATACATATTATACAAACATATTTGCAATAAGTCACTAGTCACGTAACTAGTATGTAAATAAAGTACACAAGGGACACATTTACACAAACATGAATTGCAGCGAGAGGTCAATCATTATACATGAAACAATTATGTGTATCAAATATATTATATTGTAAGATTATTAAGAAACATTAATCATATTACTGATAAAACAAATTTCGGAGTTTGAAAGCCTTGTTAACATATAACGCACGGTTATTATTAGTTCGATCATTTTCTGACTTTCCAATAATATTTATCAATATACAATTTTCTAATTTCTGCATAAAGATTACACTCAATTACAAAGTGATACTCGTCCTCTCGTGCATTACATCTATAACATCGTCTCTCACCAAATGGAATTCAAACAGGTTTATGCCATCTTCCAGCCCAACATTTAATCTATGTGAAGAAATTCTAAGTCTATTAGGTCACTTCTAAACTTGCATGTTTTAACATTTGACAAGTAAGGTTGCAATTTAAAATCACAAAACATTTATAAGTTCTAGCTCTAGACGAATTATTTAGCTCAGAAATCCAATTTTGTAAAAATTCATCGTTCAATCTTAACTTTATCTCAGACAGAAACATTTTATTATCACCGACACTTTGATTTAGCCATGCATATTGAAAACCAAGGGCTTGTAAAAGAGAACATACAGATTTAGCCCATTTTTTTACATTTGGCTTATTTTCCACTTCATTGCACATATTGTTGTAGACACATTAAACATTTTTACAGTCATCTAGTAGAACAAGCTTTAGCCAATATCTAACTACATTCACAGCCCTCTTAGTACGCAGAGAGGTTCTACCTAGTTCACCATATACAAAATTATTTTGAGTGTGTATTTTAACATAAAGAAATATTTTACAAAAATGCAAATGAATCCTTTCTAACACAGTAGCATCATCCAGCCCCCAAACTTCAGAAGCATAATTTAATATAGGCAGTATACATTTATCAAATAAATCAAGTTTACAATTGAGAGACATTGTAATGTATATAACACAACAATTGCCTTTAATGCCTGCCCTGCTAAGGTTTCAAAGGTGGATGTAAAAGATCCACCAGTTGTGAAAACAATACGGAAATATGTAAAAGTACTGACAATTTCCAATTGCTCTCCTTTATAAGAGAAAAATCATTATCTCTGTGTTGGTAGAATTAACACGTAATGTCCATCTATCACAATAATTTTCTAACAATAACACTCCTTTCTTCAAATATTCCTCGGTTTCTGCCATTATAATAATATCATCTGCATAAAGCAGTAAACAAAAACTTCAAAATGCCTACATCAATACCATTAAAACCATGCAATATATAGTATTCTTCTATATCATTTAAGTACATAGAAAATAAAAATAGTGATAATGACTGCCCTTGTCGTACACCAACATGACATGAAAAATCTTCTTCACTAATTACATTGCCCATCTTTACTCATATACATTCATATACATAGCTTTAATTATGTTCAACATATTACCTCTAATTCCAAGTTTAATACGTTTGTACCAAATATTATATCTCACCAAAACATCGAAGGCTTTAGGATAATCAACAAAAGCTGCATATAACTTCTTATAATTCTGTAACAAATGATTTATCAAACCATGGAGAATAAAAATATTGTCAACAGTCCCCATATTTTTTTTTTAAACCGGCTTGAGCTTCTGTATACACATTATATTTTTCTTTTCCGGCATTACCTTTGAGTGTGTAATGCTGTATTTAGAATTGTCAAACTTAAAGATGGCGTGATCGATACAAAGTTTCTACAGCGCGTTATATTAAATCGGTTATAAAAGAGGAGAACTACGGGCGAACGTTATCGTGTGATTCAAAAAGGAATAGTATACAGTTGATTGAAAGTGTTAATTGGATATTCAGATCAAATGACGGATAAATGTGTGGCATATTCTGTAAACAAATTGTGCAGTGACGACACAAACCAGTTTTAAATGGACTGTTATTATTACATAGGGTTGTGCTGTGTCGTGTTTAAACACAGAACTAAAGAAATCATGCATCGGTGATCTATACAATTAATTTGGACTCCAATATTGAAAATTGAAAATCGGATACAGGTTTGGAAACAAAATACTAATTTAAAGATACATTCTGACCAGGCATGGCGATTTCGAAAACACATCGCGTTTCTGGTTAGCACGGTTCACATAAAAAATTGTAATGAAAATGTTATTAAAAGCTTTGTGGGTGCAAATGTTTGTAACTGGATATTAATTGTAAAATTATATGGATCGACGTCAGCACTTTGAAGGTAATAGTTGCATAGTCGTTCAATTTTGTTTTGTTTTGAAAAAAACCCACGCTGTTCTATTTTTAGCTCTGCGCGAGGGTGATATGACAAAATATTACCATGGAATATATTGTTTTGTCTATTGACAAAATACACCGAGTGGTCACGTGAGGTGTAATAAGATCTGATATTCACTGGTAGAATGTCATTCACCGAACCGCAGCCGCGGTGAATATGATTTTATACCAGTGAATATCAGGTCATATTCACTGGCTCCCTAGTCAACAATTGTTTTATTATATAACTGTTTTAATTCAAGAAAACTATTATTTTGTTTGAAAATATTGATCAAAATGATTTGTTTTATGAAGATCAAGGAAAAAAGTTCACGTATTAATTCGAATATATCTCATTACCCAAAAACTATACATAATAATGAAGTCCTTATGTGGAAGTAATTAAGTCATACATGTAAAATTACAGTAAAATCGAATGTTAGTGTTGACAAATGTTGTCACTGAGCAGGAAATGTACATTGGTTCCGGTATCTTTGTAGGTAACCTATTACATTTTAAACAGAATGCTGGGAACCAATATTGAACTTACTCATTTTCAGAAAAGCTATTTTAGGTCATTGAATATGAGCTGAATTATATGGTATAATGCATGCAATTTGTGTAATCCTTGCTGATATATCTTAGATTTTTAGTAAACATTTTTAGTAAACATCTTTAACATCTTTAACATTTTTACCATTGATATTTATATTTGTGTAATTACTACAACATTTTCAGAGACGGGGACTCGAATCGAAATTTTCACATCGTGACATAGTTTAAACCTATTATTTAAGCTCAATTACATCAAAAGCCTACTTAAGGCTTCTTGAGACACTCTGGTAGAATCAGTACTTGGTTTGCGGGAGATCTTGAGAACGCTCCAGGGTGGGATCAAAACCGGGACCTCACGTTCGCTACGTGGACACAATATCAACTACGCCACAGTGTGCTTATTCATTGCAGTGCAACAGTCACCACTTGTATATTTTACTGATGAAATGCATCCGTTAACAAATTAACCATTTAGTTAAACAATGGATTTTTTTTAACAATTATATCATCTTTATTATAACATAAAACATAATAAGCACATTTGACTAGCAGATATATTCAACATAAACAGTTATCACCAAATGAGATCGGAGGATAAAAAAAAAAATTAAGTTAACCGGATATGCACATAATGAAAAACATCATGAAACGATATCTTAAGACAGCAATAAATTAATTTAAATAAAGTTAATGCACATCATGAAATGAGATCTGAAGATTTGAATAAATACATGTAATCAAAGTGAATGCACATAAACAATGTGGAATTATTATTATTAAAAACCCTTAATCCTAACTAAACATTATTAATATATTATATAAATAACATGAACTATAATTGTGTTCTAGTACATAACAAAACCACTAACCAAATAATTGCTTCTCTTTGTTTCAATGAAGTAATAGAAATAAAATTATAGCAATGTATCAGCATTTATAAACACAGTATCAAATGCTCCAATAGGCAGCCACTGGTTATTATACAAGCCCCAGTAGTTCGTGCACAAAACACACTTATAAAAGTTAACAGTACACATTGCATATTGTTAATGAAAGCAACACTCTTTTTTTTTTAAAGGTTCAATAAGTTAAATACTCGCACGCTCATAAACTATTTGCAATCTCCATATTGTTTTATGATTCTGTAATGAATCCAATACATAGTACTGTAATTTCATTTGTAATACATTTTAGAAACACCCAAACAATACTGTTTCATTTACAGAAACAAACTTTAAAATGACTAGTGTAGAAATGTCTTTAATAAATAATGTTAAACAATACTAGTTTTATACTATACAGAAGTTAAGACATGCATATGGATTTAGAGACATGTCCCGGGCGAAATAGTGAGGTGATCCCCCATGCTGTTGGTTGGGTCTCGTGAACACAGACATTTGTAATATCTTGACATTCAATTTCATCTAGGTCATTCACTACTGGGCTCCAATAGCTTTTTAGCTACACGTGCCTTACAACAAGTATAAACTATGTAACATAAAAGTCTCTTAATTTCTGCGTCCTACTTTTCCAAAATGTGTCATCAAACAGATTTCTCTCCACACCAAGGCCTTTATTTGTGTAAACCACAAAATCCAAGTGTTCAGCTCCACAGACACCCAGCTGTCCCTGTACTTGAGCATAACACTCGTGGTCTCTCTTCAGTTGTATACGGCCATTTTCCACACTGCATAAGAAGCCTGCATCCAGACAGACATCCAAAGTTGTCAAGTTCCTTTTGGGGTAGCTGAAATTCACTTCCAATAGTCCATATCCTGCATCTTCATTGTAAACAAGTCCATCAGGTTAGGCAGCTAACCATGGTAATGACGGATTAACAATACATCCAGATGCAAACAAACTGTATAGTTCAAGTACTCCAGGTACCTATTGATTGCCACGGTTTTGTTATATTCACCGTACGACACTGCAGGCACTTTGGAAAGGTCTCTTGGATTCATTAAGTATTTCTTTACAAACTGTTCCTTATCTTTTTTCTCTTCATAACAGCCCCAAACTTGCTTGCTGTCAATCGATTCTTCCTAACGGTAAACCACAAGTCACAACCAGACTGATCCATGTGTCCTTCCTTCCACGGAAAGTCTGAAGGCGAACGTAAATTCTGTCCAAGTTTTACATTGACGGTAGTCACATTTTCACGGACAGTGAAATTCCCTTCAGTTACTGCAACCTGATAAGACAATGGTGAGCCCTTCGGGACTGTAAACTCCATTTTTTGTCACTGTTGCAATGGCTGCACTTCCAGTAGTAAGACAAAATCCGAACAACGGGTGGATTTTCTGCAATAGGTCTTTGGCCGGACTGGTGCAGTTATCTTGTTTTGCATTCCCTGCCCTTGCTTCATAACGTAAAGGCTCAATTCCATTGCTCACCAAACCATACATTGGTTTGACGACTCTGGTAGATATTACAGCTTCTGACCGGATGCCTTCAGTACGAAGTTTAGTCCACTTTGAAGGCATCTCCGTACACGTCTTCTCTCTTTTAAATTTTTTCAGTTTCAGTTTAACAGTATGGTCAGTTGTGTACAAAAGTGCGTAAACGTGATTGCATTGTCCATTAACACCTAGTACACAAGAGAACTTTTCAGATCTCACTACTCCTTTCCTATCTAGGCAGACATGAACAGAGTGAGGCATTTCATTCTGTGTCATCGAGCTATAGCATTTACACTTTATCAATGTTAATTTTTACTTTCTGATGCCCATGTATAAAACGCAAATCCATCATGGAACAAAACATAGCCACGTTGAATGGGCTTTTCCACGCAAGTGTTCGTATCTTTATCATAATTTTTTGTCCATTCCATAATGTTCTTATATGAAAAGTCTGTAGATATGGCGCTTGTGCTCTGGGTCCATACACATTCTTCCAAATCAACACCTGGAGAACAATCAGACTGTCCACCTTTGCATGTTGTACATGATGTATTCTTCTTGGCAGCAAACGGTTGGTCTGGATATGAATCCACAATGAGGATGTCATCCTGGTTTTCAATTCACTTCTTAACTCTGGAAGAACAAAAATAAAGGTAGTTTACTGATGGCATGATTTACACGTGATGCCTGCTGATTTTTCTATAAAACTAAAATTAACGATGTTAAAATACCCAACAAACAACACAAAAATAATCCTGATTCTGTTTGGAGCATAGTAAAATGTAGTTTATATAACCAATGCAAAAATGTGTATCAGAGCATTTTAGATCGAAATAACATTTGAAACATCGTTGTGAATAGGCGAATTAACAACTCTTTTTTGTTCTGATGCATAGCTATTCCTAAGCATTCACGCGGCCAATAAACAGCAATATATCAAACATTTTTACTTAAAATTAAAGATCTAGAAATTAATTGATATAATTTATTTGGTAAAAATAATACATTAATAGATTTATCATGTTTCTGTACCAACCATTTAGTTTTTTAGCATATATGCAAGCAAATTTAAGTGTTTATGTTCAAATTAGTAGATTGGTCATTGTAAATGTTCGAGAGACCATGTATAATTCCATAACATGACTGGTTAAAATTATTTAATTACATTTGATTTATATTCCTATTTTTGTAATAACACTATCACCAGACTGTTTTGAAAATCGTGTTGGGTATACCATATTACTTCTTTCAAGGTGTTGGCACCTGACTATCAATACATACTAATTTTAATATCTTAGCCATTTTCTTGTGAAAAGCATTCAATTATTATTATCAATTTATTGTCGTTAAATAAACTGTATCCAAATAATATCAAAATGAAATTTAGTTAAACAAGTAGATATTAATGTGTATAGTTTACAAAATTCATAATGCATGCAAGTCAACATATCCAATGTGATTATTATTATTCCGAAGGATTATATTGAAACGCAGGTTTATCGATTTACCCTTTAATAACAATTGAAGACCGCGCTGAATTGATTGTCAATGATTTTCAATCATATGAATGATATTTATTGAACATCGACGGTGCAAAAATAACCTCGAGTTGAAAAGCACGGTGTACACTTTCAACGGCTGCAATACAAGGTTATTTGATTAATATTCTCTGTATATTTGTTGAAAACTAAAATCAAACGATGATCAGGCGTATCGAAGAAAGCCGTTTAAAACGAACAGTTTCAACAGTTATGTTTGGATTCGTAGTGAGCATGTTAATATTCCTAGACTACAATGTATACATTTATTCACACAGCGTTTATTATAGTAAACCATTTTGGATTTCATTTGCTTTTAGTTCAAAACACGTGATAAGCAATTAGTTTATATTCACCATAATATTGAAGATTTTCTGAATACTAAATATAGTTCGCCACTCAAAATACAAAAAAAGTCATAGGGGCTTGACCCAGTACCCACAACCACTAGCATTAGTACATATCCCAGATTCAGTCACGCACATTTGTAAACACATGTTAGATACTAGCAAATTATTGTGGGGAATCCCCCGGTAGTCCACTCGCGAGTTGGCCGCGTATACTTCGTGTCTTATTCTGTTAAAGGAGACATTTCACATAACGGACTCTGGTTTAAAGGGGCTGAACTCCAGATGGTCCAATCGTAAAGATAGAAAATTGTCACAAATACACGATTTTCTTACATAATTGTATAGTACACAATAAACAATTAGACACGTATGTTTTTATTTACCTGAACATCAATGATTTTATATTAATTTTGAAAGTAGAGGTTTTTTTTGTCCAAAGAGGACATACTCGCAATATATGTCAAAAGGAAAATGGCGAACGACACCAGAAGATTTTGCTGTTTTACCAAGGGACGCTATGGGGACTTGATTTACTGGTTTGTGGTTTCCACCCTATAGCGCTTTGTCATTGAAAACGCAATACACACGTGAGTAACGTGTAGCCTCGCTAGTTCGATTTAGATTTAGAGATAATGTAGTGAATGGAGCTACTTACATATTGATAGAAAATGATAAGTACAATATAATGGAAGAGATATTCGGAATAAACTATTTTCGGATGTTTTAAGATAAATTCGAAAAAAAAAGAACGAAATAAAGAAATTTCAATTGCAGTTTCAAAACAAAGTATCCGCTATTCATTGGAGTTCTATTTAATAGCTGTGTGAAGATACTACTCGTTTTTAGTTGATTTATTAACCCATATGTAGTAGAAATGCTAAACTAGCAATGCACGAAACCACGAAAAATAACAACTAACAATAGGTGTCTCAGGACAGCGCGCTCGACTATTCAAACCCCTTTGTCTGAGTTATGGGCCTTTGTCAGTAAAAAATGGGCATAATTCTACTAAAAGGTTGGTCACAGTTATGGCCTTGGCCAGTAAACTTATATAATGACCATGAAGTCATCTATGAAGATGTAATTTAATAGCTGTAGTAGGTATAGAAATATGGAGTTGTTGCACGCACATTTTAACCTGAATTTTCTATGTACACAAATGGCCATAATTCTGCTAAAATGAAGGTCAGAGTAATGGGCCTTGATCAGTGACCTTACATATGACCCTGACGACATGTGTGAACTTTCAATTGAATCTGTAGTAGTTATAGAAATATGAAGTTGTTAAACGCAAATTTTAACCAGTATTATAAGTACAAAAAGGGCAGTATTCTGCTAAATTGCAGGACAGAGTTAAAGGTGTTGGTGCGTGACCTCACATAATGACCCCGGATACATGTGTGCAGTTTCAATTGAATATATGCAGAAGTTCAAGAGATATGGAGTTGTTGCATGCAATCTTTAGCCTGACATTTCTAAGTACAAAAAGGGGCATAATTATGCTAAGGTGCAGATCAGAGTAATGGGCCTTGGTAAGTGAACTAATCTAATCACATAGAAGACATGTGTGAAGTTTTAATTAAATCTATGTAGTAGGTATAAAGATATGGAGTTGTTGTTCGCAAAACATTAACCTGAATGTTTGCGTACAAAAAGGGGCATAATTCGAAGGGGCGAAATTGCAGGTCAGAGCTACGGGCCTTAGTCAGTAAACTCACATAATGACCCCGAAGACATGTGCGTAGTTTCAATTGGATATCTGTTGTAATTGCAGAGATATGGACTCGTTGCTCGCAAACCTAAACCAGAGCAAACGGGTGAGTAGTATAGCTCGAACTATTCGGTGAATAGACGAGCTAAAAATGCCACTATTACTTTTAAAAGTGGCATCATAGTAGCTAATTTATGTGCTACACTATTATATACTGTAGCTGCAAATAGCATGCTTTATCCGACGAAACATGAAACAAATAATCATGATTGCATTTAATGGGGCGTATCGGCGGTAGATCGACACCAGCATTTCCAAAAATAAAGTTTATTTACAGATGATTAATATTGAAGCATTGTTATATATGTTGGCATTATGTAAATACACAGTTGACAAATATTTACAGTCGAATAGTCACGACAGACTCTGATTTATTTGTAGTATCGCTTTATTCGTAGATTCGCCTCTTCCGACAATTACAGTATTAACGTAATATCTGTAGTAGGAACGGTTGAACATTCCGTGTTAATTTGCGTCATGTCGTAGTATTTACGAAGATTGGCACACTTCTTAAAGTGACTTATGGAGCGGGAGAAAAAAAAGACGACAACAAAATGAGAATAAGAGGAGAAAGAAACACGAGAAGAGAAAGAGAAGAGTTAGAGACAGAAAGGAGGAGTGTGAAGGAGGTGTGAGCGAGGATTTAGAGAGTATAAGGATAAAGAAAAGACGCCAAGTGAAATAAAGATTTATATAGAAGAAGACAGATTAGAGAGAAGGAAACTAAAGGAAAAATAGTGAGCGAGAAAGAAGCAACACTTAGAGAGAGGTACATTGTAATCAAAGGAAAATTAGTGACGGAGAATTTTGAGCACGACGGGAAAGGAACAGGTGATGAGAATGCGTAGCCAGCGAAACAAAATGAGAAATACTTGTTTGTTAGAGAAAGCTAATTATAAAGTTGGTAAAAGCTAGAAAAAAAACAACAAAGTACAAAGATAAGGAATTAAGAACAGAAAACGTAAGTATGATAATATTAGTAGATTATATTAAGATTAGACTAATTAAATATAGTGAGAGATGTAGGACAGTGAATGAATAAATAGAGAAGAAAGTAGAGGTTAATAAAGCCATCGGACTATCACGACCAGTAACCGACGATGGTGTGCTGTTAGAGCCCGGGCAACCCTGTCCACCGGACATATTAGGAAATATCCGGATTGATCAGTGCAGACCTAGCTACAATTTAGCTGAATTCAGAACATATGTGTCCATTTATATACATATTCAGTATTATCTGTTCGCAGGTATTAATCCATTAAACGTTTTTTACCCTTCCGGTACGTGAAAAATGCATAACACGTTTAGGTGTGAAAATAGAGCTTATGTTAACATCCTCCTCAGTAGTCTAGTGGATACTGCGTCAGACTGTCGACTTAAAGGACTCCAGTTCAAGCCTGTGAAGCGTGTATATTTTTTATTGACATTTTGTATTGAATATTCTATGGTTGTTCGATTTTTATTTATTTACGAAACAAGTTTCGAGTATCGTTGTTTATCGGTCAATAAACAACGGTTTGGTGTTCTGATGCGCAGAAATTAAACCACGATAGGCACCCATCAGAACGACAAAGAGTTGTTAATATATTATAAGGTCCTTTGAGGGTATTTCGTATATTACGAGGTCATGTGAGCGTGTTTCGTAGGTTATATGGTCCTGTGAGTGTATTTTGTAGGTTATGAGGTCATGTGAGTGTATTTTATTTCATGGTTTATACAGTCCTGTAAGTGTTGTTCTCTGATAATGAGGTCCTGTGTATGAGATCTTGTGTGTGCATTTCGAAGTATTTGTATCAATAACATGCCAATATTGAAATTGCCTGTTAACGACGAACAAAAGGACAACTATTTATTTTAATAATTCGAAGGCAATGCTAGATGTTGCTGCAAACAATGAGAACTATTTGTGGACCAAAACATGCACGGTATTCAGCATTGAACAAAACGCGCTCACTTTGACGATTGTTTCCATTTTTGTTATGAAATTGCTATTTTTAGAAAATTTCGCTACTGAAACGATTATAGTAATGAGTGATTAAAACGATGCGAAAACAATATACATAAATTTAAGATATACGGTAGATTATGCTTCCATTGTCTAGTAATATGTAAAAGTCTGATAGGATTAATAACCGTCTTGGGATTAAGTGTACACAGTGTTTACTTTCAGTTGTCAGTTTTGATTTCAATACATGCCGTACTACACCTCCGGGTATCCAGGTCAAAAACAGCCGCTAATGCATTTGCATCAAATTAATTGTTTAAAACATAGCCACATTTAGTAACTTAAGCAAATATATCAATATGGAATGAAACAATAAATTAAAACACTTTAACACTTACTATCAATATGAAACAAAATATACATGTGAATGCGGATGACACTGAGAGGAATTTCTTTGGCCATATAATATCTCAGGGGGATCACTCTGAAGTTTGTGGCAAATATTATTTCGCTTATACTTGAATTGGTAATGCAATATGATAGCTTGCAAAATACCATGATTCAAAGTGAACCGCATTTAAATCGCCTTGCTTCCTGCATAACAAATGTATAAAAGGCTATTTCAATGCACAACCGCAATGTAATTATGCAACTAACGTACAATGCAATGCTAAACAAGTTCGTATACTTAGTACGCCACAAAATCACAACGGCCAAAAGATCGGGCAAGGAAATAAGGTAATACTTAGCGAAAAACATGTATAATACTATCACATAATATACCATTGGCCTCCATAAATAACTGTTTTACATGTATGCATGAATTAATCAGGAGATTAGTGGCTTAACATGCTAATATGTGCTGCATGTCAACATCGGATACACTGTTTTACATTGTTCAATGCGGGCGATATTTAAATCTGGAACCGATAAAATTTGAGCAAACATTCATTAGTTTTGTTTGTAGATTATGCAATCATAAAGCAAAAACTGAATGTTAAACTTAAGAGAAATATAAATGTTACTGCCGTACGTGTTGTCTTAATGAAGATGATATGTGTAATGATTGTGAGTACCCTTATTGTGTTCATTGTTTAAAGCATCACGGCATTCGTTCAACATTACGGTCAATGTTTAATATTAAAACTCCAGTTGTCTTGCTTCCATCTTTCAAGAAGATTAATCCTTTGTTCCATTGAGGTTTAAGAACCAACTGAATATTTCA
Source organism: Congeria kusceri (assembly GCA_027627225.1). Taxonomy (NCBI): domain Eukaryota; kingdom Metazoa; phylum Mollusca; class Bivalvia; order Myida; family Dreissenidae; genus Congeria; species Congeria kusceri. Next base: position 101,526,116 of record CM051026.1, read on the forward strand.
AAAACTGCTTATCTGAAAAGTGTGTTTTATTTGACCGGCGGCCAGTATGTACTCAATTCAAATGTGTCGAACTTCAGATTCACTTGATCCTTAATTGCACAACACATAACCTGTGTGCTACATGATTACGTGTATAACCAAAGGCGATCTTTTAAATAATTAGGGGATATCACTCTGAGAAGTGTGTTTCCCATATTATTTCACAGGGGATATCACTGTGAGAAGTTTGTTTACCATATTTTTCCCATGGGATATTACCGAAAGGTGTGTGCTCAATTGTTCAACATTTTATTTCTGAAGGGAGATCACTGTGAGAAGTTTGATCCACATATTATGTCTCAGGGGATATCACTGTGATATGTTTGTTCGACATATTATTCCTCAGGGTAGATCACTGTGATATGTTTGTTGAACATATTTTTTATCAGTGGAGATCAGTGTGATATGTTCGTTTAACAAATATATGTTCTCAGGGGAGATCACTGTGATATGTTTGTTCAACATATTATTCCGCATGGAGACCACTGTGCGGTGTTTTTTCAACATTTTATTTTAGAAGTGAGACCACTTTAAGGTGTACGTTCGACATAGAATTTATGAAGGGAGATCTCTGCGAGTAGTTTGTTCGACATATTAATTCTGAAGGGAGGTCACTGTGAAGTGTTTGTTCGAGATATTATTTCTAAAGGGAGGTCAATGTAGGTGTTTTTTCGACATATTATTTCTGAACAGAGGTCACTGTGAGATGTTTGTTCGACATACTATTTCTGAATGAAGACGACTGTGATATGATATGTTGGATATATTATTTCTGAAGGGAGATCACTGTGAGATGTTTGTTCAACATATCATTTCTGAAGAGAGACCACTGTGAGATGTATGTTCGACATATTATTTCTGAAAAGAGATATCTATGATATGTATGTTCGACATATTATTTCTGAAGGGAGATCACTGTGAGATGTATGTTCGACATATTATTTCTGAAGAGAGACCACTGTGAGAGGTATGTTGGACATATTCTTTCTGAAGGGAGATCACTGAGTTGTTTGTTCATTTTGTTCACCATATTGTTTACCATATTACATTTATTTGACGTACCGATATCGACAAATCATGTGTGTTCAACATAAAACTATAAAACGCGATAGGAACGTCATTCTCAAAAATATCTTACAACATAATAATCGTTTCTGTCGGCCATGATTATCATAAAAACAAATATACGGAACAATTTGATTGGTTCTCTAAATCGTGGGAAAGAGTTAACTATGTTCCCTTGACTTAGTATCTCGTACACTTGACTTATCATTTCGTTTCATCGACTTAGTATCTCGTTCTCTCGACTTAGTATCTTGTTCCCTCGACTTGGTATATCGTGGGAACGAGATTAAAAAAGAGTAGTGTATGTCACCTTTGTGTCACCGTATCAAACTGTCAAAATGGTGAAATATATATCATTGTTAATGATATTATATTCGCTTACATTCGTCAGACCTGACCTTTGGATGAATGACCGACTTTTGATCATTGTCTGGAACGGCACATATAGAGCATCGTTCTTGTTTCAATGAGATATAGTGGCGCTGAATATGTTAAAAAGGTACAGACTGGTGTTGGTTTTTTTAAGAGGGTTTAATGCAACATGTCTTACAACAATTGTCAGCGCCATTGAATACTTACTTGAGCACTCATATAACACTCTACACGACTATGATAATGGTAAAGACACCTTGAAAATCATAACGTAGTTAAAAATATGAATGGTATGATGCATTCTAAAATACAACAATTATGTGTATAATATTAGAATTTTAAAAAGTGAAACATCAGAGCAGTTTCTTGTTTGTTTATTTTTATTTATGAAAGTACACAATTTTATTAACATAATGTAATGCTGTACGTCAATGGACATTAAAGATTTAATTTTAAAATATTTTAGATTGTGTAGTTATTTTTTTAATACATAAGTCTTGTTCTTAGGTCTTGTATATCATTATATTCAAGTGAATAACGGAACTCGTCACCAATTTGACCGAATTAATAGTAAAAACACAATGTAAAGGAATAATATTAAACATTTTGCGTCTATGACATTTATGAGGGCGAAGATGTGATCTGTTTTTTCGCGCTGTGGCATTGTCGAAATCTTGTTGCCAGATTCAGGTTTCAGTAAACGTGTTAGCTGTGATGTATTTCGCGCTGTCCATTTTCAAAATCTTGTTGGCAGATTCAGGTTTCAGTAAACTCGTCTGTTGTGAATACAGTATACTATATCATGCACTATCTTTGGTTGGTAATATCAACTAATTATTGTGACTACTTTATTAAAACCCATGTGTCAACCAGTGAACATATCACATGTATTGTTCATATTAGTCCAACGTTGTGTTATTGTGTTTCGTAAACGATACCTGTTAATGTAAAGGAATGCTAACGGGAGACTTCCTTTAAACATTCATATTGACAGACTGTGAATTTCGTGAATAGTAAGAGTTTACATAAACAGTATTGTATTCCCTTCTGAACGTCATGGCTGACCATAAGGTTAATTATACTTATGCGTTGATTGGAACTGCTTATTGAATCATGACACACGTACGCCTTATTTCTAAATTGAATTATTATGACCATTGTATATATCACAATATATGTTATATATTTCTTATTTTATTACAAGTATGAACGGCATTGTCCATTTAAGAAGGCTGGACTGTGAAAATTGAATAATCGGTGTTCAAAAATACAGATAGTTATAAATCTTAAACACGTCAATACATTAGCATATGTAAAGTCCATTAAACAGGAGAATATAAATAAAGGACATATATGGTTGACGTAGGCAACTATTGAAATGAATAAATCAGTCAGCAGGAAATAAGAATAATTATAATCTGAAACATATCGAGTTACTTATACACCCTAGTTTTGTAATGTTCAATACTGAAATCAATAACAGTGTATAGGAGCGGGTCGCGCTAGAGTCACGATCGAATGTAAAGACCTAGTTTAAAAATACAAGCATTACACTGCGGTATAAACAAATAATTCATTTAACGATTGTCGCGGGGTTCGAGTTTTAACAGCAGCGTGGATACAAGGACAACAAACATGCACATACCGAACTATTTCCGTGGCGTATAAAGACATCTGACAGTTTCGTTATTAATCATGTTTGACAACAGATGACGCTTAACTTGATGAGATAAGCTGCACCTTTCACTTTTATAAATACGAAAATCTCTTCTTAAACGTTCACATATATTCGGTTTGTCTTAAAATAACAGAATTTAGAATACAAACTCTTAACGCCCGAAAATTATGGACGTATAAAACTATCATAACCATTGGAGGAAATAAATAGCTTCCAGATACAAAATAAGACATACATGTAATTCATGCAGCGTAAATACCAAGTTACCAAACTAAAATGCTGCAGAAATAGGCTATTATTTATAATTTGGTTTCTCGTCTTTTTTCATAAGTATGTAGAGATTAAGCTATAATTGAGCAAGTACTATGTTATATTTATTTAACGTTGATATAAGCAATACGTAATGCTGCATTACATAGTTATATTGTATTACACACGTGGATAAAGTTTGTTCTTATTTCCTATCGTGTCAAATAACTAGGCTGATACGTAGACGTCCGAATATAAAACCAAAATCTAAAGGGGATGTATTTACTAAAGTATTTCGCCACAAAGGTACGTGTAAATGACTAATAATACATATTTCAAAGACTACTAAATGGGACATTGTTTGACATTAGAAAGTACATTTTATACGTTACGTGCATATGCACATTTGGTAATTGCATATAGATCTTCGGATGTCCGAACAATCCGTTCAAAAAACAATGTACTGAAAAAGTACGGGTTAATTTTCTACATAAGCCTGTAAGTATATAATAATTTAATTCAAATCATGCAGTTATAACATTTTCTTGATATGCATTGTGCACAGTTGTACAGTAATACTTTGTATATACACCAACCTGAATTTGTGAAACATTTTACTACCAGGTTGTGGTACGTGTGAACTGTGCAACGATCGTGTCCTTAGGCCCTAAAAGTCGCAATAAGGTAAATGATCAAAACCGATGTAGTATGTGTTTATATATTTTCTGTAAGACATAGCACTGTTTTGATACGTCGTTTTACATATGTCAACGAATGACCTACAACTATTACAGATGGCGCAAAGGGGCTACCGGCCGGAAGAGTCAAAACATGAAAGTGACCCAAGTTACAGCGGACTTAACAGTCGACACTCTCGAGTAAGTAAGTAGAAGTAGTAGTAGTCGTAGTAGTAGTAGTAGTAGTAGTACTAGTTGTAGTAGTAGTAGTAGTAGTACTAGTAGTAGTAGTAGTAGTAGTAGTAGTAGTGGTGGTGGTAGTAGTAGTAGTAGTAGTAGTAGTAGTAGTAGTAGTAGTAGTAGTAGTAGTAGTAGTAGTAGTAGTAGTAGTAGTAGTAGTAATAGTAGTAGTAGTAGTAGTAATAGTAGTAGTAGTTGTAGTAGTAGCAGCAGTAGTAATATAAGTAGTACTAGTAGTAGTAGTAGTAGTAGTAGTAGTAGTAGTAGTAGTAGTAGTAGTAGTAGTAGTAGTAGTAGTAGTAGTAGTAGCAGCAGTAGTAGTAGTAGCAGAAGGAGTAGTAATCGCTGTTGTTGAAACCATAGGCATCTTCAATTTGCCGTGGAGAATCACCGCGATTGTTGGTGTGCTTTAACAACCCCCGTCCATGGTAATTACAAAGGACAACCGTTGACCTGATCAATCTCGATGCCACGTAGGTCCACCTGATCGCGACGATTCGCCGTGAAATACAGTTAAATGGCGTATCCAATGACAAAGGAATTCATTTTGTACATTCGCATATACAATATACGTGTAAGTTATTGTACATATGTACACGTGAACACTCTGTGTGCGTATTGTTTTGCAATCGTGTGTGTTTTAAAATTGTGTTAACAATTTCGATGATTTGATTGCCTCTCGTTGCAGTTACTTAACACTATTATTATACAAAATATAAAAAACAATATATATTTTCCTTCAAACCTGACATCATTATGTAACTTTGATTATATTTTATGGATAATAAAATGGTTAAGATTTAGTCCAGTCAATCGAAACATAAACGAACCATAGACATCATGTTATACAAAATATTATACTTTCTATTGTAAGATTCAGAAACGATCACAGTTTATGCATTAGAGATGATGATTGTTAAATAACAGTATGATAGTTTGTGTAACTTATATATAAACATAGCACATAAATAAAAACGTAATAACATCTCCCCCTAAACCGCTAGGCGGATTTTCACCAAACTTCACAGGAATGATTCTTGGGTGACCCTCTTTCAAACTTTTTTTAAACACTGATAACTTCAAAATCTTCTCCTCTGAAACCTATGTGCTTGGCGCTTTCATATTTGATATGTAACAACCTTTAGTGGTTTATATAGACATAAATACAAAAATGACTTTAAAAATCTTCTCTGAAATCGCAAGGCCCAGAGGTTTTATATTTGGTATGTAACATTGTCTAGTGGTTCTATACACAGATTATTCAAATGATGTCCCTGTGGTCAAATCTGGCCACGTTTTTTATAAAGACTTAAATAGCAAAATGACTTTAAAAATCCCCTCCCCTGAAAACATGATGCCCAAATGCCTCAACAAAGACACAGGCAGCGGTATCATAAAATACCCCCCCCTGACCCCATCCCAATGACCCCCATGACCCTTAGATGGTGTTTTTTTTCAAATGTTATTTTCTTGTTAATATCGTCATTAACAAAGCATAGAATAATATAACAAATATATATTAACACAATTAAACCATCCAAGGGTCCTAGGGGTCATCGGGGTCGTGGGGGGGTATGCCTGTGAATAAAGATTGTTTAAATTATGACCCTGTGGTAAAAAATGTCCACGCCCTGAGGGTCACATTTTATAATGACTTAAATAGCAAAATGACTTTAAAAATCCTATCCTCTGAAACCATGATGTCCAGAGGTTTCATATTTTGTATAAAACATTGTGTAGTGGTCCTCAACAAAGATCTTTTAAATTATGCCCCTGTTGTAAAAAATGGCCACGCCCTGGGGGTCACATGTTTTACATAGACTTAAATAGTAAAATGACTTGAATGATCTTCTCCTCTGAAACCGCAAGCCCAGAGGTTTCATATTTAGTTTGTAACATTGTATAGTGGTCCTCTGTTCAAACAATGCCCATGGGATCAAAACTGGCAACGCCCCGGTGGTCACATGGTTTATAAAGAGCTAAATAGCAAAATGACTTTCAAAACCTTCTCTAAAACCACAAGGCCCAGTATTTTCATAGTTGGTATGTAGCATTGTATAGCTGTCCTCTATTACGATTGTTCAAATGATTCCACAGGAGTCAAAACTGGCCACGCCCCGGGGGTCAAATTGTTTATATATACCTAAACAGCAAAATTACTTTAAACATATTCTCCTCTGAAACAACAAGACCCAGAGGTTTCATATTTAGTTGTAACATTGTATAGTAGACCTCTACAAAGATTGTTCAAATGATGCCCCTGGAGTCAAATCTGGCTAAGCCCCGGGGATAACATTGTTTATATAGACTTATATGGCATGTGCGCCTTTAAAATATTCTCCTTTGAAACCGTAAGGCCCAGAGGTTTGCATGAAACATTGTGAAGTGGTCTTCTATAGAAATTGTTCAAATTATGTCCCTGGGGTAAACACTGGCCACGACCCGGGGGTCCCCATGTTTATATAGACTTAAATAGCAAATAAACTTTAAACATCTTCTCCTCTGAAACCGCAAGACCCAGAGGTTTAATATTTAGTACATGTAACATTGTATAGTGGTGCTCTACAATGACTGTATAAATGATGCCCCGCGAGGTCAAATCTGGCCAGGCCACGGTGGTCACATTGTTTATATAGATTTAAATAGAACAATGACTTTAAAAATCTTCTCCTCTAAAACCGTATGGCCCAGAGGTTTCATATTTTGAATGTAACATTGTGTAGTGGTCCTCTACAAAGATTGTTCAAATTATGTCCCTGGGATAAAACTGCCCATTATCCGGGAATCGCATGCTTTGTGTAGACTAAACTAGCAAAATAACTTTTAAAATATTTTCCATTGAAACCGCAAGGCCCCGTATTTTCATATTTGGTATGTAACATTGAATAGTGGTCCGCTACAAGGATTGTTCAATTAATGCACCAGGGGTCAAATCTGGCCACGCCTAGGGGGTCACGGTGTTTATATAGACTTAAATAGCAAAATTACTTCAAAAATATTCTTCTCTGAAACCGAAAGGCCCAGAGGTTTCATATTTAGTATGTCACATCGTCAAGTGGTTTTATACAAAGATTGTTCAAATGATGTATTTGGTATATAACATACTTACATTGTATAGTGGTCCTAAAAGCAAAGTTACTTTAAAAATCTTCTCTAAAACCGGAAGGCCCAGTGGTTTCATATTTGATATGTAACATTGTACAGTGGTCCCGTACAAATATTGTTAAAATTGGCCGCTCCCTGTCGGTCATATTGTTCCAACTGACTTATATAGAAAGTTGGCTTTAAAAATCTCCGAAACCGCAAGGCGCCAATGTTTCATATTTTACGTGAAACTTTGTGTAGTGGTCCTCTACACATATTGTTAAAGTTATATCTCTGGGTTACAAAGAAGCCATGGCCAGGGGTCACAAAATGTTTTTCTAGACTTGTATAAAAAGTCGGCTTAAAAAATATTCTCCTATAAAACCGCAAGGTCCTCTACATGAATTGTTAAACTTTTCGCCAGAAAGAAAGTGGCCACTCCCTGGGGTTGACATTGTTTATATAGAAATATAGAATAAAATATTCCCGTGAAACTGCAAGGCCCAGATCTTTATACTCAGGTAAGTGCTTTAGGGTCATTTGGCCCTCTTAATTGTTATAAGCCTTAATAATGCCTTAAACTCAGGTGAGCAACCTCTTGGCCATCTTGTGTATTATTCTTCTTATTATGAATACTATTCCATTACATTCGACATTATATTTACAATTGTACAATATTACAAAAAATTACTCGGATGCTTTGTGTAGGTGCCTATATTTAGACACAAGCAAAACACTTCAGGTTCAATACGAAAAAGCATCCGCGGAGACGTATTCCGTACTGACGTGGCTCGGTTATGGGCCGGACCTCAGGTATAAACGTACAGAGTCTTACAAGGTGTTTGATAGACTGATGACTGCACGTGATGGTGGAACGATAACATTCATCACAACAGGCAGCAAGGCCGAATGCTTGACCAACTGCTTCGAAAGCGATACGGATTGTATGCTGGTAATAAAATGGTGTCATATGTTTGGAAGACGACATGTGCGCTAATAATCTACCACGTGAGTCATCCGTGTTTAAGACAAATTCCCACGTGGCTCAACTAGGACGCGCTCTCTTGAGTAGTGATTTATTTGTTTATGCATGCCCACTACAACATCCACAAGGCCAGGTCCTTTATGAGCGTGCGGGGCCGTCGATGCCGTCTTCGTTTGAAAGAATATTTTATAAAGACACAGAACACGCACTCCGTTTCCACTGCCCTGTATTATGCAACGATGGGCCGTACGGTTTCGTCATTGGCCACCACTGGATATTGTTCAGAACGTCGTAACGCTGTGAGGATTTGTTTCACCTGTTGGAGTTAAAGGAAGTGAAGATAAACATATGGAATGGAGGTTTTGATTTAACACGGGAGAGACAGTACTAATTAAAAACATTTAACTGATACTCAGGTAAAAGTATATGTAATGCTAAATATGATCGTAAAAGATGTACTGACGCCATGTAATAAAGAAATCACATCGTACACTCTAAACAACGTAGTTCTATGGCTGGCGGAGAAAAACCCGCAGGCATTACTTCATGAAAGGAGTTTTCTACACTGGCTGTGCCAAGGTCTGGCAGAACTTAGCACTGCTATATCCTCAAAACAAATGCCGTATTACATGATACCAGAAAGAAATCTGATGGCTGCTTGTGAACTGGAGGATGAGCAGCTGCGTATATGGGTAGCAACTATCACGGACATGATGAACGAAGGTCCGAGAATAGTACTTAGATTGAAGAAGATACGACAAGCCGTTATCTTCCACCCGGAACCAATGCTTTGGTACGTCAAGATGCGAACGGAGCTGGAGATGGTGACGCTGAATTTCATGAACCGAGACCTCCAATTCACAGATGAAAACGGAATGTGGACTCGTATGCGTGAAATAATGGCAGAGGTCATACTGCGGTTTATCATGGAAGGGAATCGTGTTGATGATTTATATTACATATGGGCCAGAATATTGGGCTGAAAAAAAATACATGAACATACATCACTACCATGTACCTCATCAGTGTGGTTAAGTTGTATATATGTTGTTGACAATAATAATACATGTAATGATAATAATACTAGATTTTATGACGATGATGTTGATGACTTTGATTCTTTTTAGGACAACGACCGTATATCCTGATGAATATTTTCACCATGGCGACGGAAAATGCTCGTCCAGATACTGAGGCCCGGTACACACCAGGAATTAACTCATAACTCAGTATTAACAATCTTATACTACGGGTAATAATTTATATGAAGAAAGCGAACGTTTATTGCTGTCCGTACGACGTGATAATCAATGCAGCAATTGTTCATAGTAGTGCTTATGTAAAATACAACACATACAACGTATGGATTTGGTTGATAAAATTTAACAAGCTAGTTAAAAAATACCAATGCGTATCATGGGTTACTTATACAATGCAAACAATCGTGTATATACTGAATTATATTATCAAACAAGCAAATTGTTTTATTATAAAGACATCGAATTAAAAAATATGTCAAATTAACATTAAGCGTATGGAAAAAAATGAATATATGGACATTTGCAACCTTAAACATGGTTTTAAACAAACAACAAACTGTCAGTGTGCAAAGCGTAAATGACCGATGGTGGGCAATTGATCTCTAACCTTTTTATAAATGTGTGTATGTGTGGCAGTTATTGACTGACACTATGATTGAGCACCGTATGTTCTTCCACGATCGAATTAATCTGCGGGATATATGAACAGTGCACAAAACTTGTCGCTTTGAGGACAGAAAAGGACGATGGTTGTTTTCGCAGCGGTTGCTATCCGTTAGCATTTGCTGTTTTACAATTTTTACACAGTGTTGACTTGTTAACTTTCGACCTGTTGACAGTGTGATGGTTCTTCTTTGTATGGGTTTTTAATCTCAATTTTGTTAAACTGTAAAGTTTAACAATTACCATGGTCGTACAAAGTGCTCATCATAAACACTGACGTCTGATACATATTCTGTTCTGTTCATAATACATCATTTGCTTAATGTAAACCGAGTTCCATCGATTATCTTTACATGTATGCACTATCATATTTCGGAATCTACAATTAATTACGTTTTAAATATTATTTAAAGAAAATTAAGTTTTATGACATAGCGGTTCGAGTTTACGTAAAGTCTGTAGACACATGGATAACAGTGCAATATTATTTAAACAGCCGTATATACAATAAAGTCAGTTTTTCAAGATTTGTGTCCCATAACAATGACCGATTGTTTTATCTTTTGGCTAAGTGAATTTAAACCCACCTGTATTCGAATAGTTTAACACAAACTTCGCGCATATAATATATATATTAATATCAGAAAACATGAGTAGGAAATCCGCCACTGAACTCTGACAGAAAACACTTCTGTTTCAAGACAATTACTACATCACGTGGTAGCTGACATTATATTGTATGTACAATGTATACGTTTTAAAGATATTACCAAGTTTATCCATTAATAAAGAACAAAAACGTAACATTTTGCAATTGGTAGATTTGAGGGATATGACATTATTTCTCAGTAATCGTGTATGCTACTTGTACATATCCAGGGACTTGGATTTGGAACACCGGACGTGCTATAACTTTCAATGCATTTGACGACAGACTACATATCCTGGGATTTGGAACATCGGACGTGCTATAACTTTCAATGCATTTGATTACAGTGCAGCGCGTCTTGTGTTCATTTTAGGCTCGTCAAGTTTAGGGCTGAATAGCATGGAAAACCGAAACAAAAACTATACTATGCAAACCTAATATTCAGGAGAATCAGAATCTAGTGGCAAACATTTTATTAAGATATGTATTACGGTTCGAGTGAAGTTGTTTTTTTTTCAGGAAAAGAAAACAATCAGTATGTTTTACAACTTTAAACATACACATAAACATGACATATGACGGGGTGTTTTATGTTTGTAGCAATTTAAGTTATGTCTTCTTTTATATTTTTTCATCATTTGTAACGTAGCGAGGGATATAGCCCAGTAATTATTTCAAACTGGAACACTGATCAATGTGGTAATATGCATGTATACTATCCAGTTCAAGACATCCAAGGTATATCCCCTGCATTGTTACATTGGACGCAAAGGGAGGTACATGTGTGGAGATTACTTTTAAATTGAATGTAAATGTATTGACGTTGTCCCACTTATTTGCCTAATATACTAAGCAAGCACTATATCATGTGTTATCTGTTTTCTGATGAAATGGTGCAGTTATACAATAATATTCTTGTTAATAAAAACGTTTGACTAATGCATATATAAGTTTGACATACAGTTCAATTGATTTGAATACAACGCAGAACTAGTCAGCCTGTACCAGAGTTAAATTCATGTTCAATTTTATTTAAGGGACATATTTATAAATATTCTCGTTTTCTAAATTGTCATGTCATGTCTTAATTTGAAACTTAGCATCTCTGCTATCAAAGATTAAACAAAGCGAAACTCCAGTTGCGACAGCAGGAGAGAGCTCTCATTAGCAGCCCGAGGTCCTTTATTTATGGCAAGTGACCAATTGCCAAACCCAAACCCAAATATTATGCCAACTTGAAGAAAAAATCACTAGATGGGTCCGCGAGGGCTCGAACACTCAACGCCATCAATAAAAGGACGGCGATTATGCTATCCACTAGCCTCTAGAGGCTTGCATCTATTGTAGATATAATATATATTATTGAAATAAAATTGTATCCAGTTAAGAATTTTTGAAATATAAGGGATAATATTTCGTTCTGAACATGTATCTAACATAGTTAGGCTTCTGATGTCACGACCTTTACCTCAAATGTAAACAACGAAAGATAATCCATATCTGACCTTTGGGTTGCACACTCCATTTTGAGAGATGCGGTTTTAAAACGTATTTGGAAAAATATTCCCACACGATTAGAAGGGTTAGGGTTACTCATCTTATACAGTCACACAAAGTAAACACAACTATTGATATATTGTGCACGAAAATTTGACCCGGAAGTGTATAATAATTAATGGAAGCATACTTTTGACAGTTTGTCTGAAATGAAAACAAAGAAATCACTCAGAAATTGATTACAGATAAAATATCAGTTCTGTCCTCCCATTTCATAGGTATTTGTATAAGGTACACATAATTAGTTTAACAACATATTTAATAATGATGTGATTGTCATGAAGTCTTGAGGTGGACCATGATGATAATTATGATGTGTGATGATGATGATAATGCTGATGCTGATGATCATGATAATGTGTAAATTACTGTAATGATAATAAAGCTGATGGTGGTTATGATGATGATGATGATGATGATGATGATATTTCTATTCAAGTGTCCCTGTTGATATATCTTATGAATTTTTATTTACTGACAGGCAACAATGTTTAAGCTTTTTTATAATTTATTCATTATTATAGTGTTTTATGCCACATTCACATTCAAAACAAACATTCTAAATGTACGTACTAATGTATATAATTTTATTGCTGCAATCTGACATCATTCTTTTGACATTGTCTTATACCAAATAAATTTGATGATCTGGTTGCTATGGCGACACATACTGTTATACTATGAAATTCGACCATTATACTGTAGAAAAGTCAGTTATGCCATATTTTCCAAATAAAATAGATTTATAGAACAATGTTAACATTTTGTTTCACCTTGGAAAAATGACCACTGTTATATGTCTACCTTGTTCAGCTGAACACTGTTTGAAAGGGGCTCTCAAAGTTTTAAAAGTGGACATTGGCATTCTGATCTAACATTATCACAAACTATTTAAGACAGAATTACAAGTGATATTCAGTCTTTCATAGGGACCAGTAAAAGGATTCCCTATCAAACAGTGGATGGTGCATTTTTCCCAAGTCGAATATTAAAATAAAACTGCAGTGACAATATTCTAAAAACATAGGAAAAGGGAATTTAAGTTGTAAATCATGACACACTTGTATGTTTATATCAATTAAAATAATGAGTTCAACTTATCATTGATTTCACTTGTTAAATCAATTAAATTTCCATTGCTATTTTTTCCAATGAGCAATATTTCATAATGTGAAAATTCCAAAACTGATATGTAATGGATACATTTCATGTCAAAAGCGATGAAGACTTGGAATATATCAATTTCCCTTGTTGTTGCATTCGTCTATTTACAAGCAGCATTATAATAATGTTACACGGGTTTTTATAAAAAAATATATATATTTAACCCATTTATATTTAACTGCAACATTTATTTTAAGAACATTTATATTGTAACACAAGATGCTTTTCATTTGCTTTAAGGTCATAATGAACTGCATGTAGTTGAATTGGAAACCAATGGTTGTAGCTTTGATTGTATGAATTAATCTGTTGACTAGAGTAGCATTATTATTATTATGTGAATAATGTATAGCAACTATTGAGCTAAGTGTAAAGTACGTGTGCTATGTTTTTGTTAAATGGCAAAAACAGTCTGTATGTACATGTCACCTTCAGGTATTTTTTATTACAACAGTTTAAAGTGTAAACAATAAACAGTATAGTTTTTTTTATAAAATATATGTTGTAAAATAATTCCAGTCTTCACAAAATTGTTTAAGCTATTTTGTTATTAACAAGCAGAAAAGAAAGATTACTCAATATTTTCCATTTTAATCTTAATTACCAATGTTCACTAGAGCTAGTTCTTTTCTTTTTTTTTCATTATTTGATAATGGTTGCCATGGTAACATAATTATGCTTTTATTTAAATTCTATAAAATATACCTATATCAAAGGATGATATGTAACACAATTTTAAAGACAAGTTTAATTTGTTATTTGTTCACAATAACATGCAATTTTAATCTTTCTACTTTAACAATGTTAAAAAAGAAATAACTGAAATGGTCTACTGTAATTGTGTCATTTTAGGTGTCGTACATCATTCATTTTAAGTTACTGATATTGTTAAAGCATTTTTTTATTATCAAGTGCTCGTGCAAAATTTAACAAAAGGTTAACATTATTCTATAAATCTATTTTATTTGAAAACTATGGCATAACTGACTTTTCTACGGTATAATGATCGTATTTCATAGTATAACAGTATGTGTTGCCATAGCAACCAGATCATCCAATTTATAGGTATAAGACAATGTTAAAATAATGATGTCAGATTGCAGCAATAAAATTATATACATAAGTACGTACATTTAGAATGTTTCTTTTGAATGTGAATGTGGCATAAAACACTATAATAATGAATAAATGATAGAAAAGCTTAAACATTGTTGTTATGGTGACCCACAAAAGAAGCTTAACATCGCATAAATAGTACTCAATGAGTACATAAACTCATATCATCTGAGACTATACATGTTTACCAACAAGAAAATGTAAATAACTCAATTTTGACCAGGTATGTCATTTGGACGAAAAATTGCGTGGCTGGGCACATATGTTTGAGCCAAGAGTGTTATTTCGCTCTTTCGTATGGAATCTTTCTGTTTTATGTTTTTTTTTGTTTATATTCACTATGCCAATCTGAGAAAAGTCCGTTATGTCCTGTGTAAAGCTATAAAATAAAATAATAATCGGGCACCCGTTTGTGACCGATTCTATAGCAAACCTTATTAAATTGGTTTATTTTTTTCTTTAAGCACAGCTTGTTGAACGTCCATTAGACACTTAAAACAGCTCCTATGTTAGTCTTATCTTATATTGTCATGTATCCAGGCTAGTATATAACCATACCATAAATGACAAAATATATTAAATACATATATAAATTAATTGTGTGCATTTCTTACGACCACATTTACGTATTTGACAGATTTAATGGCAGTTTCGTTTTCCTTCGAAAAAAAACACTGATTTATGTCGTTGTGTGCTAATCACTTAAACGTTAATAGAAATATTTTAATAATATACCACTCATATTTATTGTACATTATTGTATCAACGTGTGGATGACTTAGCGTGAATGACTCTGTATTCTTAAAAACATACACGACTTAGAAGTAACGCGACATATTGTGAAACTCCGATGTACAATCCAAATAAAATAATTACTTTCCAAGGTGCATCGTGATTTAATGTGCGAATGGAGAACTGACTGTGACGATGTTATTATTGTGGCAATTTGCGAATAACAAAATGGGTATTACGTGATCGGCGATTATGAAAACAAAAAACTTAAACTACTAGATCGGACATTTCGTGTGGTCAACAGTGTGAAACTGATTGGGTTCATACAAGCAATGACCAGCATTAACCCTGCTGATGTGATTTGCACTGTCAATGATAGCGATTAAAGCATGCATCAGCTTTGCTATGTGAAAATATACGAGCTAATGGAGGCTCGCTCTATCGATTTGTCGCATGAATGTTTTGGGATTTGCCGGCGCCACGACGATGATACAATTTCATGCTAGCATAATAAGACATTAGCATGTCAATAACTCATTATAAGAAGGCAGAAGAAGGTAACGTGTCATTTAATGTAAGGAATACAGGGGCTGTTTCATACAACTAAATAATACAAAATAATGAATGTTTCGCCATTACATTTTTTATTATTTTATAAAATGCAATATAGAAACAAGTTTTTTTTTAACAGGTATATTATGGGAAAAATAATTGCTGATTATGTGTTTTTGTGTTAAATTTTCGTAGTTGATGCTGAATAAGAAAGACGCCATATTTCTACTATATAATGAAACACAGTCAATTATCAAAAATTACAAAAAATATATATTTAAACAGGTCGTTATTATTTCAATTCAATGACGAAAAAGTAACATCGGCATTAGATATGCCTTTCTGCAAACAACCAATATTTTCAGTCTTCAGCTGTGCAGTGTATGGAAACCAAATATACGTAACCAGCTACGACAGCGATACATTTTCCAAGGACGGGACTCCTCTGTCAACGTTAGCATGTCGAGAGCTACGTGGACCTTGTTATGTCCACGCTACAAAGGACAAATCCGTGTTTGTGGATTGAAGTCCGACAATATCATACAATTGGATTTTGAAGGAATGCGAACGCTTTTAGTATTGGGAACAGATGAAATTGGATTAAAACCATCACGTTCAGTGTATTACTGTAAGGTCACTAATAAAGTCATTATTGGCCAGTATGACGATGAAATGATCTTATTAGTTGTCATATTTTAGTTGTGTACGTACACTTCTCCAAAAATGTCGCTGTAGGTAAACGACGTTAAGATAACATTTTAAAATTGAGTGAATCTTCGTATATTGTTCACATAGGTTAAAGTATATCGATCGCAGACAAGGCGGAATTTCATATACTTTGCAGTATTACTGACACGTTATATATTTACTGTAAACGTAATTATGCCCTTTTTATTCAAAGCTTCATTTGTATTACATGTGAAACATGCATGTGCAACTATCCATACTATCTACGAACATACACGCTTTTTTTCAGTAGGACGCAGTAATCCTATTTAGAAACAAAATCATTAACATGATAGTAATCACTTTTGTTCCAGCACGGTCGAATCATTTAGAAAAAAAGTACATTTTGTATTGAATTCTTACAGTATTGAACTAAGCCCCCGTGGACAATTTCGCGAATGCGGGAATATCAGTACGAGAAATACAGTCCATAAGCATGTAAACACATGTGTATTTTGTTATTTATGGGTAGTTATACTTCTTCAGAACGTTAATTTAATTGCGCGATGGTGTAGCTGTAATTCGATTCCTACACAAATCTTGAATCTTTTTATATAGTGTACTTTTCATATATAGATCATGTCTGCATGATTGCGATGCGATGACTATGCTTATATGGATGGAATGCAGCTTATTTTTAATATGTGTTTGTAGTTGGGTCATAATGTCGAATGCTCATATAAGTTAGAGGTGTAATAATTATAACAATTCATCATATAAATTATTAATCTGGTTATACACACTTATTCTTGAAATGCACGACAATAGTTGGGGTTATAAAGAACTGTGTTTTATGACATGTTTATATCGACATTGTGAAACTTGATCTTTTCATTTCATAGGGCCTTGATAGCTGACTTTCGCGTTTAGTGTTGGTATTATTGTTGTTGTTGATTGTTTGTTTGGTGGCTAGTGTCTAGTCATCATATGTCACGTGACTGTAATTCGTATTTACAAGGTTTCTTTTATCGGTTATTTTATGTTAATTGTGATGCACACGTCATTTAAAGTGTTAATGCTTTGGAACATGTCTGTAAGAAAAAGGAGGATTTGATGAACATAGCTTGTCCCATTCGTTAGGTAGGAATACATTATGTCGGATATCTGTTGATGTAGTTCATTTATCTTGTCTAGTACACATATATACATTCGCGCAATACGGAACAAACCATATTGCAAACCGTATTGTAAATTATTTGTAGATTGTCCTTCACTTTCATTGACATTATGTGTGCATATGAATGATCTGCTCACTCGAACGGATTGTAGCACGTTCAAATGACATATTCCAACGGCATTAAATTGTTTCCTCTACACCTGTATAAAATTTATAATTTAACCACTAAATCATACGGACGAAAATCGCATTCAGCTTTGTACCTAATCGGCGCATGTTACACTTTATATACTGTAAGTTGACCTGAAACTTTACTGTTAACGAGTTTCATGAGGATCAAAAGAAACGCGTGCATTAACTCAAAATCTCATTGACCTGCGATCTATTTGCATAGCAGATTCGTTTTGTAGTGAACAATTGAGCAGCTACAACTTAACACAAGCCATGCATTCAGCTATATAAGAGCAGTAATGTCACGTACATTGTTAAGTAGCATCTCAGAAATATATACATACACTGGGCGAGTATACAGGACCATAACAGATCTCGTTCAATCTTGATTAGCTTTCATTAAAGATTAAAGACGACACTAAGCATGCATTCAGCTATATAAGAGCACTAAATTCAAGATATATCAGTATTCAGTAACATATCAGAGATATATACTGACACTGGTACAGTATTCATGACCATAACAGATCTCGTTCAGTCTTGCTCAACATTCATTTAAGCCATTCCAAGTGCTGCCCCTGGCGGACTTCCATCATTATCTCATTTACACAGGTCTACGTATTTACTACATAGTAATAGCTGATTCTTCAATAACCCCTTATTGAAATATGTGCCAATACCCGAGTTTCAGCATCTCAGCGCTGCACTCATCCTGCTATGCCACATAGTAGGCTCCAGGTGCAAGATTATGTCTTCTCGTGTTGTTTGTAATCTCAGTTTTATCCTCAGACCTCCATGCATCATGTCCGTGATGTCTCTCCAAACATCCGTCAGTCCACAACATTTCACCCATAAACTTTGCCACATATTGTAAAAAGAGAACAATCGTATGGGTATTTTTAACAACAATGTCCAAGCGCAACAATTCAACATATTTTATATAGAAATGTATAATTAAAAACAAAATAAATATAAATAAAGGATAATTTTATTTGCGAAAATTTGGTTTCTCTGTTTCAGTTGGCAGTTTTAAGTGTATGATTTTTAATAAAATAAGGGCAATTAATTCTAAAATAAATGTGTATGCAGAATTTTACTTAAAGAACATGATTAAGAACAACGTTTGTCTTGAATTGTTGATATGGTTGATTTAAATCTTTAAACTAAGTTTGAATATTTGTTTGTCCTCAGGCGCATATGAACATTCATGTCAAAGGACAATTATAGTAATAATGAATATATTTGATCAGATTATTTACAGTAAAAGTACCAATTGGTAATGACTACTCTGCAGGTAGAGGTACCTCTGCAAATTTGCACAATTCAAATGTCTCGTCAAATATTAAAGAACAATTAATGGCATGTTGAATACAGGTTTAGGATATTAGCGCCTGACATATAATCATTATTCAATCACATGTATTGTAGGCAGAGCTTTCAAATCAGCGATACAATCGCATAATTACTGCTGAGTCCTAACCCACGGAAAGTGTCAAAGACCGTGAGATGTGCAATGTCAAAGTAAATAAAATAAGGCAATGTTAGTTGGTTTTACAATATTTTCCTAAATAATACAGGCATTTAAATTACCGGTAGAACAGTTGCCAATCGTTATTTTGACAGTTTACTCGTAATTCGGTCTTCCATCAAGCTATAATACATGACACAACTTCAATATACAGCGGCAAGTCTGTAATAGTTGTTCTTATTGTAAATGTTTGTTCTAATGAATATTCAGATATACAAACGGAAGTATCGAATTGACAATGCAATATATTTTTCGCGCGTGGTCATGTAATCCTCAAAGTGCCTGCCAACATCACTCTCTTAAATTCTGTATCGAGATCAAACTTGTATTTGAATTTAATGTTAGTGATGTGTTTACACTAAAAAACATAAAGAATGCGTGTGTAAGCATTTATGTGGGGAACACACAGCGATAATATGTGTTCGTTTGTCTCAGGGTAGTGTATTACTTTAGACTGAATATTCCTTGTTTTGCGTTAAAGGAAACCTAATATAGTTTAAATGAAAATGTATGGATATAATGCGGATTACACCGAATATGTTTTTGTATTTTAACGACTTTATATTCATTCGCTTAGAATATAATAACATAGTCTGCAAAATACATGTACGTGTATAACAATTTGTGATGGCGTTTTGTGCCAACGACATGGCAAACATGTGTATATTCATTTTTATAAAGGTATGGATATTCGAATATAGCGACCGTTTTATTGAGTATCGCAATAGTTTTATCCTCAAAAAAACAACAACATTGCATTAAAAAATCGTTATCTACTTATTGATTTCCAATACGTATATATTAAACGTCTTTTTAACCAAAATTTTAAGACTGTTACATTTTTTGTTTGGTAATCGATTTTCTTTGCGATCAAAATAATATGTTTTCCAAAATAATTTTATTGTTATTACCTGATCATGTACGTTAGTCTACTTTGAACTTTTGGCCTGAAGGGTAGCATGTGGACTTCAGGCATTGATCTTACAGTATGGTTTGGTGTTCTATATACACAGACGGTAATTAATGAGTGTATGTGCGAATGTTCGTGTAAACATATGGGAACACGCCTATACATCGAATTAATAAAAACACACATATAGTTTTGCCTCATGTTATATCGTTGATTAATGTTGCGCATATGCTTTTAAAACGCAAGGGTTCTTCTTATTTTTTCCTAATATTTATTATATATATATATCTGTTTTTATATTTCAACATTATCTATACAAAATCAGTTTTGATTAAGTATAAAATGTATATAACGTCAAGGTCGGGCACAAACATTTCCACACACGCACGTGCGTACACTTGACTGCAAACAAACATCGAACATTTAAAACTGACAAAAACGTCTTTTTAATGAAACGTCACTGGGGAAGTTCAAATAAAAAACCAACAAAAGCTGCATATGTATATGTCAGTCGATCGAAAACACGTTGTACAATTTTCTGTTTCAATGCGATCCTTTACTTGAAGATTACATTCTTTTTTTTTGGAAACAAACGATGTCTTCTTCTCTATGACGTGTTTATACTATACACGAACATATTTTACAACCACTGTCATGAACCCTCTATTTAAACATCTATCTTCGCCATTCAGAGAATTAAAAAAATAAAAAAAATAAAATAAAAATACTGAGGGGATCATGTCTCCATGTATCAGTGTGTATGCTGGATTCAACCTCAGACAGGTCCATGACATTTATCTACCAATAAGGTGTTTTCGGGCACGTGACTGTATTTTGTTGTAAATAAGAGAGAAAAAGTATATGTTTCTACATATGGCCATCATGTGCAAATCAATCGGCATATTTATCCAATCATGTGTTTTACAGTTATCGTAATTTATTCAAAAGTGCACGTGGTTAAGCTTCTGATGTGTTTGTGATGTTAAATAAATTAAAATTAATATGTTTACAATAGCTGTGCACTGGTTTAATCTGTTCGTGAAAAAACCTTAAACGGTTTATGAGCCCCTTTTATATGCATCAACTATATCATATAAAGGGATATATTTCGAGAAGGACAGATCACGGTTTTGCCAAGGATAGTTTAAACTCCTCCCCATCTATTGTTAAATGTTTAATTTCCATTCATTGAATATCACAAACATAACCACGTGTTCTTCAATATATCACACACATTATGCACGTGCTTATTTTAATGAAATATTTAAACCGCTAAACACGTGATATCCAAGTGCGATGATTGGATAATATTGCAGATTAATTTAAATATGATTGACATTTGTGGAAGCGTCTACTGACATACGAGCAGACGGATACATGCAGGCACTGATACATTGTAGATTATAGATATCGGCATACACACGGTTTTAAACTATTTGATCAACCATCAAACAATAGCTAGATATGAAAAATGATCATGTTAACTGAATTTAAAATTGGCGCCCATTTTTCTTATCGCGTTCATGTACACGTGATTTTTATCCAAGCTTTTGTGAGGATGGTCTATACCAAGAAAGGCATTTGCATACGTTTATTAATTGGAAAAAGAAACAAGCCAACTGATTTCCAAAATATATGTTTTGGCCCTCCCTTATTTCTTTGCTATTTTCTAATGAACAATAACTAATAATTACGTTGTTAATTTATAAATAAGGGTACAGGAAAATATATCAAATAACTCCATGTAAACGTGTTCAAAAATTAAACCAGTAATAAAAACAGACACACACATAAAACATCATCTGCTATCCGTTTGAAAATTTCCAGTTTGTAAATTAACACCTACTTTAATGTATAGAATATAAAAACGCAATGCGATACATTTCAGTATTTGTTTAGCATATACAAAAAATGTACATCCCATGTTCCCTACCCATTCGGTGTTTTCGGCGGACGCGACAGTATATTGTAGTAAATGTAAGTAAATATGAGAATAATTAACAAGTACATCCACGAAAGAATACAAATGTTTACATTTGTTGAACGCTCTAAATAATTATTTAGGCACTAACCATGCTTATCAATTTGGCACTTTAATTCAATCGTCATTATCCATCATTTGAATGGTGGCTGAACATTTTACATGTCGAGTGATGGACTATGTGTATATCCACTATTGAATTATTAAACTAGATATTTGCACGAAGCCAACAACAAACCTGCTTACCTAGCGTTAACGACTTTTAACCAAGGCCACTGTTTCCACGAATGACACGTATACATACAGTGTATATTCAGAGTTCACGGTAGGTCAAGACAGGTATTAGCCATATAAATTGTCATATCAAAAGGTTCACGCAGACCGAAAGTCTCGGACCTAATAAACGTACAAGTCAAATCGTTTAACTTTCTTTTTTGTCAAATTTAAAATTCAATTGCCTGTGTTAAAATTAATAGTTTATTTTTGAACTTAAGCAACAAAATAATAAATGTCGATTCTGTTCAAGATTCAACAACTCATTACATAATGCCACGTCTTTAATGAATTGTATGCTTTTAAGAAAAATACTTATTTTTCTACTGTGAATATTGATGTATCCTTGTATCCAAACAATATGTCCCAAGCTGTCACACGCGTATTGCATCGTTTTATCTTAAACAAAGAATATATTGAATATGTTTAGTTTGTTTGGCAGGAAATGCTTCCAATTCTTGTTTAAATTATGCCTACAATTTTCTTAAATCATAAAAAAATGATATTCACTCTTACCACTATGGGACTATATAATGTATAGAAAATATACTGTTTAGCAACATGACCGTTTGGTGCATCAAATCACTGATCCTATTATATGCATTTTATAATGCCGGGGTATACGTTTATTTCATGTACAAAAGCGTCCCTTCAAAATGTGCGTGTGGCGCCCAACTGAACGCTTACAAATCGTCCCTTGAAAGCCACAGGGTGATATCAGCATAGGTGCACATAATGCTAATATCACCTTATGGGTTTTCAAGAGATGGTGGTTGTAAATACCATTAATATTGTCATTTATATTCGTCATTTTTCTGGGTCACTGACTTGTTTTCGTCGTAACTGTCTGACTTCACTTTTGACCTTCTCAATATCCAATTAAATGTAATACAAACTTTCCGAGTAACCCCGAATGATAAAAATCCTAATATTGCATCGGCTTATTGAAAAACATATCAATCTACTCTTGTCATAAAAAGTGGGTGCAACATTCCAAAACTATTGAAGACATATTCGTAACAAGTTTGGAGTATTGATGGAAGATTCAATAATGGTATTCCGCAGAGACACGAAATGAAAGCTTTCAAATATAACAAAGTAACATACACACGTGTAAGATAATCTAATACAAACAAACGACCATTAAAACGTATTTCAAAATGCATGTTGAGTCCTTATAAGGACAAATAACTTAATTCACCGAGTAAACAAAAATAACTTGTGTTATCCTTAGACGAAGATGTAGATCTATGCTATGCATCAGTAATAAAACTTTTATAGCATATTCGTGTAAATACTTATAATGGTAACTACATGTTTGCAATATAAACACACGTGGCGACAAAACACTTAGATGTCCCTTTCAATTTAGAGGCGACTAATAGTACACGTCTGAGCAGTACATTGTTGGGATTTATATATCAGTGACAGTCGGTATACATATGAGGCTTGTCGTGGGAAACCCGGGCTTAATGCCTGTGCGTGAAGTGTCGCCCTGGATCAGCCTGTGTAGTCCGCACAGGCTGATACGGAACGACACTTCCCGCTTTGATTGTATTTTCTGTTTCAAAGAAGTCTCATCTAAACAAAAATCAGCTGAAGGCGGAAAGTGTCGTCCTTGATTAGCCTGTGCAGACTGTACATGCTAATCCGGGACGACACTTTATGCACTTGCATTAAGCCTGGTTTTCCCACTACACGCCTCATATGATTTATAGATATGCATCTAACACAAAATATGATTGTTTATAACTCAAACGAGAGAGCACGAATATACATTGTATTCAGCTTATTACCCGAACAATGCAATATATGTCACGGTACATGCATGAATGTTGTATGTGCAAACAGCTTTAAATTATAAATTAAATTTGAAAAAAATGGCGGAATTTAAAATATGAACATATTAGGTAAGCCTACGTGGAATGTCTTTGTCAACATGTCAGTGCATTCTTTGTCCTAAAAAATATCGATACGTCCTTGAAGATAAAGCACAAGAGGACTAGACGAGAATACCTGTTTTAATTTATAGATTTTGTTATCAGAAAGAGGCGACGGGATTATCAATCGAAAACTCCTCTTAATATGTTATACAGTCATAAACAATAATAAAAAGGAACTTAAACTTTTAACAGGAAGACTTATTCAATGCGTCGACTGTGTATGACAGCCATAATCAATATCGTGAAAACCCAAACAATTCTTTGGCTTGGTATGCTAGATCTAATTATTATTCAAGATATATGTTGCATTGTATTCATCTACTGTAGTTGATAACAAAATAACACATATGTGGAATCAAACTCGATTGTTTCATAGACTAAATCACACGACTATTTTGTAACAGATTTTCAGCCTTTTTTTATCATAGTTCGATATATCATGCATTATTGTTGAATATAAAATTGGACATGTTTTTAGACAAAAACTAGTACATGCAAATGTATCAACCGTAAACCAATCCTATTGACAGCCGTCGGCGCTTTGTTCCTATTTAATTAACAAAAAATAATAGTATATCAAATTTTATGTAATACGGTCCATGAATAGTATGCGTGTGACTCAGACGCTTATGC
The DNA here is from genome assembly GCA_027627225.1 of Congeria kusceri. NCBI lineage: Eukaryota > Metazoa > Mollusca > Bivalvia > Myida > Dreissenidae > Congeria > Congeria kusceri. The sequence goes on from CM051026.1 coordinate 101,551,260, forward strand.
ATTACAATGTTTCTACTTTGAGATTGTATAGATTTCAAAATCAGTTTTGAATAGTTATTTAAAATAGTATTATATTACTGGTAAAATGTCATGAATTGAATGAATGAATAGGTAATACATGCATCTATTACCTACAATCGCACGGCATGTGTTAAACATGGCAAATACACAATAGAAGGTTGGATTAAACAACGAAGAAATGGCAATGGCATGTGCAGCGTGTGTCCAAGACAAAAATATATGCTATACACATCACAACTTGTGAATATATATTAACACAATAGCACAAATCGTTTAGTGATAGACGAAGACACGGTGATTTACTATAATAGTCTAATTATCAGGACACTTGCTTATATATTTAAGTGAATGCATCTTTTTGGCAACTGCTTATCACTTAGTGGGTAGTATGAGCTATTTGATCTCAAAATCATTCACATATTCGTGGAACCCTTCCACGTACTTTCGTGTGCATTCGTGGCAGAATCGGTATTGCGCCTGAAAAAAGGAACGGAACAATAACATAATGACATCAAATCATATTGCAACCATATGCATCGAGGTGCGTTATGATTTTAGTGGCATGTGTCGAATTACGTCCTTCTTTCAAACAAAAGTAAAATGGTTAAAACCTATACCATTAAGAAAAAGCGTCAACTGATTTAAGACTACATTGGAATTTTAACTGACATTCAAACCATATAATATACCAGGAAAGCGTCAACTAATTTGAATCTACATCTGGGGACTACATTATGCGTTAATGCCGAAACTAACGTACCTCGTTAGTTATTATTTGCTTCATTCTCTTTCTGACCATTCGTAATGTTTCTACAACAGCCACGTCTCCGTCACGTTTTATTCTCTCAACAATGCACCACATGACCGCAAACAGACCACTACGTGTGAAGCCATCACCACAGTCTGTACACCGTTATAATTTAGTTAACTTGAATAGCATTGATTGGTTTGTCACGTACTTTGTATACAAGATGACATACGAAGAATTGTATTCGATGTAATAGCATATACTTACTGACATTGTATTACCACTGGGCCATTCTTTGAACAATCATGTGCATCGATCACAGTACTCAGCATATCCTCAGGTTTGCAAACAGGAGAATCCTTCGGCCACTTCAGAAATTGGAAGACACGAACGTCGAAATGTTGTTTCTGACAAATAAGGGTAAACATGTCATATCAGTTCTAGAATTGTGCTTTAAGTACAAAGGATATTCCACTTATGGTGTTTTTACAATTGTATCTTTTTACTGTAGTTTAATATTTAGTCATGTATAAGCAATGTTGGAAGCACATTTATATAGTTACATATGAAACAAATAATTATCTTAATATGTTTATATCCGACAACATTCTCTACATAAAGCGAACACAATCAATTTCTGATCTTGCTTTCGTAGACTGAGTTAAAATAAGTTTGTCTTGCTCGAGAAAGCTCTGAAATAAACATATGCCAAACATTGACCCTTAAAATCTACCTGCATGTAACTGCATACCACTCACCTAACTATTTGCCGAATTATCTATCTTCTTCTCTATCTCTTTATCTCTCTATTTTTCCATACCTTTCTACCTTACTTTCCATCTACCTAGCTGTCTACCACTTCTATACATTAATGCATACCATTTTACCTACATTTCAGCCTTCGTACCACGCTGCCGCTCTGCGTTCTTTTATAACTACAAATTCGGCTACCTATGATACAACTTAGATCTCTGCCTACTTTTTACATAATATTATACCTCTACCTATCTATCTACCAACCGCTCTTAACTACCCATCTACATACTTCTGTACTTACTGTCGTATTGGCCTCTGTGTCTACATATGTACCTATGTACTTACCTCACTACCTTCCCCACTAACTATATCTCTGCCTGCAGTTTTACCTACAGCTCTACCTCATATATTTTTACCACAATCTAATTATCGTCTTTACCACTATCTACATTAATTATTTACAAGTATCTACCTTTCTTCTTCATCACTATCTGCCTATAGTCTTTACCACTATCTTCTTTACGGCTATCTACCTATCTTCTTTACCACTATCTACCAATCTTCTTTACCATTACCTACCTGTATTCTTTACCACTATATACCAATCTTCTTTACTTATCTACCTATTTTTTGTACCACTATCTATATTCCTTACCCCTTTCTACATATCTTCTTTATCCCTATCTACAGTTCACCTTTACCACTATCTACCTACCTTGTTTACCACCACTATCTATTTATCTTCTTTACCACTATATATCTATCTTATTTACCACTATCTGCCTATCTTCTTTTCCACTATCTACCATTGTAGCTATCTACCTATTTGAATATTTGCCTACTTTCCTACCTATTTGATAATCTCACACCACACCTAAGGTATTATGAATAAATGCCTTGTATGTATAACAAGAATATCAGTGAACTGATGAATGCTCCCCAATGCGCTTTGCGAAGTAATGGGAATGCAATCAGAAGAGCAGTTTCCAGACAATTGTGCTCTAAATATTAATTTCAGCAATTATTAAAGTCCCATTACTGTAAGAAACATCGCTGAAATAGAGCATCACGGTGCAGTAAACACCTCTTCTGGATAATGCAGCTTCCCATACAGTTTCATTGAATATTGGCTTGTAGTTGCTGAGAAACAGTCGATATATGAATTGTGCTTTATACACTAATTTCAGCAACCTTCACAGTCTCAAAACTCCAAGGAAAATTACTGAAGGGAACATCCTGTACTGTGGACACCTCATTTTGATATTGAAACATCACATATAGTTTGATTTTCATTGCAGATAAATAGTCCGGTCAAGAATTGTGCGCTATATTCTAATTTCAGAAATCTTCAAAGTCCCACAACAATAAAGCTTCTCATAAAGTATAATTGGAATCTGGACACTAGTTGTGCAGAAATAAATTGACCAACAATTTTGCACTAAATACTTATTTCAGAAATCTTCAAAGTGCCATAACTCTATGAAAAATCATTGAAACACAACATCCTGGTTCAGTGCATACTTCCTCTGGATAATGAAGCTTCCTATTAAGTTTCATTTATTTCTGGCCAGAAGTTGCCTTCAGATAGACCGGACAAGAATTGTGCACTAAATGCTCATTTCAGAAAGCTTCAAGACCCATAACTCTGAGAAAAAATCATTAAAGCTGAACGCCCTTCTTCAGTGCACACCTCGTCTTGGTAATGAATCTTTTATAAAGTTTCATTGAATTCAGACCAGTAGTTGCGTAGAAATAGACCGGACAATAAATGTGCACTAAATGCTAATTGCAGAAATCTTAAAAGTCCCATAACTCTGAGAAAAAGTAATAATTTAAAAGAGGAACGTCCTAGTTCAGTGCACACCTCCTCTTGATAATGAAGCTTCCCATAAAGTTTCATTGAATTCTGGTCAGTAGCTGCTGAGAAATACTGTTGACAAGAAAACGGGACGGACGGACGGACGGACGGAAAAAGCGGTTACTATATGCTCCCCCGATTTTTTTCGGATAGCATAATACATGTTTACAATCGACGCAATACGTGATTGTTTTTATTTACTGATATATTAACAGCATTTATGTAGTCGTTGTGTCCATCTAGATGTACAGACCATCTCAATACAGGTCTGTATCTGTCATCTGAAATAAGGAAGCTCATTAATCAAACATTGAAGTTTATGGCAACGTGACATTTTAAATATAAAAGTATATCCTTTAGGATAACTACTCGATGCTTATAGAGGTTCATTCATGTACATATATTTAACCTAAGGAACGCATTCGAAGCACATGGACTTCACAGTTGCGTTCAAACAATATATACATTTACGAATTCATATATTAATTTTAAGTTAGTTGTGCCTGTTTAAATGCATTTTAAAGCAATTATCTTATGGGAAATTAAACCCGAATAATTAACAAAAGAAATACCGGTTGAAACATGATATTGCGATTTGCCAAGATAAATGTTTAAAATAGCATGCCCCTATAGTAGATTCAGAAGAATCGTGCAGTACCGCATATCCTCCCGCAGGCTCGAGGCTCGAGACTCTTGTATCGTGGACGCCGAGACTTCCGAGAACTTGGACTATTTCCTGTCAGGTTACAGTGCACTAAATGTCTTAACTGATAAACATCCACCGCGTCATAATCCTTGCAGCGGTTACCTCCCCTTACAGTTAACATAAACCACTGCACGAGTGAAGCTCTTCCCGATTTGGAAGGATCTATTTTAAAATGTTCCATATATTTTTTTATAAAAAAGAAACAACAAACACTCTCTGAAATAATTGGTCTAGACATATACATTCAGGATTAAAATAAAATTCAAACATAGATAGAGAGTAAAGAAAGTAAACTTAACAATGCACTGATTTTACGGTATCCATATTTCGTTTCTGTGTATTGTGGAAAAATGAGGGGACGTCGCGACACTTAATACAACTTTCACAAATTCGTTCCATTGACATGTTTTAATATAATAGTACATTTTTTATACATTTATCTTTAAACTACAAAATAGTTTTAACGTCTGTGTAACACAATGTTTGAATTGTTGCATACACTTCATTTGTTTAGAAAATAAACTACATTGGGCCAATAAAATGGCTGGATAGCACCCATTAAGTGAAACACTTAATAATTAAGCGCATGCTCGTAACGGATGCAATGCGAACGCTCCTTCCTAACCACTCAAATTGTACTTAATAATGGGGGCGTGTCGCGGGAAAACCGGTCTTAATTCATGTGTGTTATGCGTCGTCTGCTTTATTTGAGGGAATTGACCGACTGCCTATACAATACAGGACAATACGCACAACACTACACAAAACATGAACAGTAAAACTTGAGTCACCGCCTTGGAACGGTCAATGCAAATCATCAGGGGTTTAAACCGGTTAAAATTCATGCCGAACCTTACACTTAGTCCAGAACTAAGCAAAATACACGCACATGTAAATTTAATTTAACTACGTAGCATGGCAATTTAAATTAATAGTAATACAAGAGAATATTAATTTAATTCATTTAAAATGTATTACTCACTGGTTTAATGTTCACCAGAGCAACATAATTGCAACTTTCTGAGGCACGATGAAATGAAGTTAATAAATGTATCAGCTAAATGCCTTTTTGCTGACAAGATTTCAAGACCTAGCATCATATAGTGCATATCACAGATCATCGTCGTGCATCTCAGCAAGAAGCCGTTATTTCGTAATTTCAAGATACTAAGCCGAAATTACGAGTATTTAATTAAGATATACAATAAATGTCCGATGTGGCACCATATATTAGGTACGCCCTTGATTAGTTATTGTTCCATTCCAGATCCGGGGACTTTCTACATCGTCAGTGTTCGATCTTTCACCGAATTCGGTGAAAGTGCCGCCGTGTTTGAACTCGTCACGACTTTGTTTTAACTTCGCCCATATTGGGGTGACCGCTTAAAAACAGCGGCTCACATTCGAGTTAGTAGTAAGGAGTATGTTTTGTTCAAACCAAATTGTGAATCTATTTGGAGAACTGTTTGGCGTTGTTAAATCACGTTAGTGTTTAGATTTAATGTCATTGAATGATCCATGTATATTGTTAATATCAAAGTTAAAAACATACAATCATATATCATTTATGATTTCGTAAAAGTATCTCGCTTTAATTCCATACGGAACATTAACACACTCTCAGAAGCTTAAAACTTGAAATCAGTCATAATTCACAATGACATTCAATGGTGCCAGCAACAGCAACGTTTACACGAATAACAGTGACAAAGCCAAAGTGCGTTCATGAATTCACACATTATAATTATAAATTTACAGCAACAGTGATAATTTCACACGCCAATAATTATTATGAAATATGAAATGTAAACAATATTCATTATCTGATTACATAATACATAATTCACTACATTCATAAAATAACAATTTAATAATGGAAGTGTGTACATTCTATTTATAAAGATACTTACGTTTTGTGTGTTTTGAATATTCATTAAACACTTCCCATCAACTATAATATTTTTTTTTTCGTTATGTATCCAACAATAATTTTCGCCCGTATTTAGCAATGTTTATTACTGGTTTAAAATAATGAAATTTAAAATGAAGTACAACTTAGTGTTATTGTCATCCGACATTATATGAAGAAATGTAGTGTGGATTTACAACACACTTTCACTCTTTTCTGAGATATTGTTCTCGCAGTTTAGCATATAAAAACAGTAAGTAACGGTCCAACGTTATTATTAACAATATTATTTAATAAATATTCATCTTCTTGAGTGAATATTTTATAAATATTTATCTTCTTGAGTGAAGTTTCGAATATAATATAAGATCATTTATTAACAGATTAATGTGTGTGCAAATATATTTGAACTCGTCGTCAGCTAAACATCATCTCCATCATCTGCCTCATACCATTAACACAACTCCCTTCCTAGCGCATCCGCTGACTGACCTCCACCAGAATCTCAAAATGACGTCTCCTTATTTCCTGCAGGATACTATATGTCCTATCAACCATCATGTTCTCATCGCTGCACTGGAGGTCTCTGATCACGGCCAGCAGTTGCAACATCTCCAGCTCCGTTCTCATCTTGCTGTACCACAGCAGTGGTTCGGGGTACGAGAGAACGGCTTGTCGTAACTTCGTCATTCTCAGAATAATCATCGGACCGTAATTCAGCATGTCCGTGATAGTTGCTATCCATATACGCTGCTGCTCATCTTCCAGTCCACAGGCTGCCATCAAATTTCTCTATGGAATCATATAATACGGCAGCTGTCTCGTTGATATAGCAGTTCATAGTATACCTAGTCCTTTATGAAGCCAGTAAAAGAAACTCCTTTCATGGAACGATGTACATGTATGTGGGTTTGTTTTCTGCTAGCCATAATACTAAGTTTTTTTTATCGAGTATGATGTTATCTCTTTTCTGAGTGGCTTTAATACATCTTTAACCAACATTTTTAACATAACATATATTTTAGCTTGTGTGTCATTAAGATTGCACACCCGTTCATTAACACCCGTGTTAAATCCTCCTTTTGAATGCGAAAGGAGTTACAAATGCCACCATGGATCCGACTTTCTGAACGATTCCCGGTGGTAGCCAATGACGAGGTCTGTCAGCCCATTTTTGCAGGATGCTAGGATAGTAACAGCGTAGGCTATGCACTAAGTCCACATGTAATACTCCTGCTGAACTCGGCCTAGCCGGTCCTGCACGCTCATGGCGTACCTCACCTTCCACAAGTTTATAGTCTGACCATGAATTAGCATATGTCACTACTGAGGATATCGCGTGCATTTCCATCATCCCACAGGGCTTTGTTCACTCGTGCGTGAATCCATGTACCGAGTCTCTCCAGTAACAGTCTACAGTGTCCAGGGTAGCACATACCGGCGTTTAATATAAACACAGTAGTCTCCCTCGGTAGTGTGCCAGCATTCAAACCATCTTCTAAACGCAGAACGTCTTCTGGTACATGTACAATGACTCTATCGCTCTCCAGGTAGCCCGTCATAACCTCGGCCTCGTTGACAGACCACGCGCCCGTGCAGTCATTAGCCTAACCCACTCACTGTATGCGTCAACCCATGCTTTTCTAATATCCCACCCGTTGCCAAGCCAGGTCATAAATCAAGAGGTCTCTACGGAGGCATGTTCGCACTGAAGCTGGAATAGTTTTGCAAATAAATTCAAATTTTTTTTTTAAAGAATAAAACAACAACAACAACACATTAACATTATGCGGTGTTATAATATCTGAATGCAATGACCCACACATAAAGCGTGTTTTAACATGACGCGTACTGACTTTTTTTCAGTGGATTCATACAAAGTACATATTTTTTATTTTTTTATATAACAAACATATTTCTGAAACAGACGTCATTAGTTAAATTTGCAACAAAATTAATAGGCAATGGATTTTTATTGCTTAAGACATCACCTCTACAGCGTACAGTACGCACGTGTCAAGGTAAACGTACAAGGCGGGACAATACGTGGAGACATTAATTCGTAAGAACTCTAACAAGATATGAATTAGTGATAATCAACAATAAATGAGACGTGCCGTGGGAGAACCGGACGCACTAGTTCTGATACAATGACGTCTTCCATCCTCTGTAACGTCACTTTCATTTATTAATTTCATAAATTCTGAGAAAATGCATAACATAAATAATTATAGATAGTATTTGCTTTTTGTGATTTGTTTATAAATATGTAAAGTAGCCTACCTTAAATATAGTCAATTCAGAAATTGCATAACAATCTACAATTATATTTTACGGCTCGTAATTTTTATATTTTATACTCATTATATAACGTAATAGGATTAGTAGTAGTAGTAGTATTAGAATTAGTAGTAGTAGTAGTATTAGTAGTAGTAGTAATAGTAGTAGTAGTAGTAGTAGTAGTATTAGAATTAGTAGTAGTAGTAGTATTAGTAGTTCTAGTAGTAGTAGTAGTAGTAGTAGTAGTAGTAGTAGTAGTAGTAGTAGTAGTAGTAGTAGTAGCAGCAGCAGCAGTAGTAGTAGTAGTAGTAGTAGTAGTAGTAGTGGTAGTAGTAGTAGTAGTAGTAGTTGTTGTAGTAGTAGTAGCAGTAGTTGTAGTAGTAGTAGTAGTAGTAGTAGTAGTAGTAGAAGTTTGGTGCGTTTCTAGCTGAAATATGTTTGTTTGATTATACACTCCACATTGCCCATTAAGAGTGTATTAATAGTTTGCTAATTCAGAATGCTTGTGACATTTGACATTTTTTGACATTGACTGTCGCAGATTATTGTTTGTTGACACATGATATAGTGAAGCTACGACAATATGACGTCACGTCAAGGAAGTCGATAATTTTATGAATTTGCTTCAACAATTGAAGTACTGTAGTATAAAAAATTCCAGATATAAGCGTGGTCACATGACCTGACAATCAATTTCGCATGGTCACCTGCCAAACACGTTCAAGAGATTTAATAGTAAACATGTATCTTCCTCGCGTTATGGTATTCTATCATTGTCGACAACAGAAGGGTGTGATACGTCCAAATATCAAGCACAAGCACGTGATATATATGAGCAGTTCCACGAAACAACCTGTATAATGACGTTGGGACAATCCGACTTATTGTTAAGTCGTCGTTTGCCGAGTACATGTCCGCGAAGTTTAAATGTAAATGTTAGTGTTTCGCGAGTATTGTTTTCTTAGGATAATGACAAATTTGGAGATAAATGTAAAGTTATTTTAAATATGTGTATTTACATATTCAGATGTTAGATCTATATAATTATGCTAGTATTAAACAATAGCCTGAGAAAAAAAAATACTGGAAACAATGGCGCCGTTTGTCAAAAATGGGAATACCGATACATAAGGCTAGATCTACATCAATGTGAGGAATATATAATTTAGGTCTATGTTGGGAAAATATATAATATTGACTTTGAAAGCATTTATACAGTTTCAAGAGATACTGTAACCGTAACTTTTAAATAACGATGTCAATCTCCTTGTCAAAATTTGAGCAGATACGCACTTCATAAGACCATAAACAAATATATTTAAATAAGTATGTATATTAAAACGAGTAAAAGTAGAGACATGCAGGGACATGCGGGATCTTCACATAATTATGTTTCAACACGGTCGGACCTCATACACGTATAACAACACAAACGCTGTTAAACTTTTAGGAATGACATGGCTGACAAGAAAAAACAACGGTCCAGAAAACAAAAACCTATACAATCAGTTGTAGAGCAAACAAATAGAAGCTCTGTTTAAACGTTCTCATGGCGTGCATGAAACATGGATAAGCAAATACATGTACTTAAGAACAATTAAAATACTCAAGTAAAAAAAAACAATCTTAATTAAGTTGATTTAAATGAACACACAAGTTAAAACCTGTGACGTTGTTCAATGAATGGGAAAAAATAAAATATATCTGAACCAAAGAAGAAGAATTACCTCGCTGTTTTTGTACGAACTGTTATTGGTTTAGTCGAATGTTTACAAAGTGATAAAACACAAACCATAAAAATCGAATACTTCACAGACCACCACAAAGGTTCATAAACCTGTGTTATCTTTCGTTTTATTGGTATTTAAAACTGTTTTCCTTTGTTTGCTTAAAAACATGTTGACTTCAATGATTTAAGACATTTGTTTGCGTAGGATTCATTTTGAAACCAATCTTTAAATGGGTATAACAAGAAATAAGGAATGCCTCTTCCATAATGGGCATATTTTGGTCAATTTATGTTTTCTAAATATCAGTCAAGAATACTGTTATTGTGTGGTCTGTAGATAATATTGGGTACTTTTAACGTAACATAACGTTTTGTTTATTATTATCGTATGATGAAGTGGAATTTTCGTATGGTGGTATTTATAAAAGTGTTGACACAAATATTAACGAAAACAACGTGTGCCTCTGATACTTATACTCTCGTCACTTATACTTTAAACTATATCTATATATTAGTTGATGATCTTTCATGAACAACAACTAATTTCTATTATTATTATTCTGTTACAGATAGAAAGCATTAGCTTACACACAAATTTGATGCATTAAGCGTCCTAATAAATCATGCATTTACAACCAAATCACGTTTTATGAGCCTGCATTATAAGTTATTATTATGATTTCATACCTCTTGAATGTCGATATCAAGCTGCTTTTTTATTTTGTCATGTGATTTAGAAAATATAATGTAACATGTTGAGAATACTTAAGCCATAAAATAAGGAAGTGGTTATAGTTTCACGTTACGTGCGTTATGAAACCGGACCGAAGATCGCTTGGAGACACGTAATCAGGTCGATAATTAAAGGCCACAACAGACACGTGGTACAAATCTCGTTAGCGCACTCATAATGTACATGTATGGTATATTTTTTAATTAAACATTGCACTATATATTTTACGACATAAATTAGGATCTGATATTTGCGAGGTAAATATATGCAGTCACGTATGCGTGTCATGTATATTTGTATAACGTGTGTATGCACTACTTGCCAAAATGTCTTGGATAAACAATACATACACTATAAGTATCAGCAATTCCACTTATCGTGCTTACAATTTAGGCTATAGAAATAAGTGTGTGCATACTTGGTGTACATCTAGGGAAATAGTGAAACCAAACCATACAATTGCATGATAGTGTCGTTTATTTCTATTGATAATATTGGCCTAACAACTGTTAAGTTGGTGATCGGAGCTCGGAAAAAGATAGTTTATCAGAAACGTTCAAATGGTCTGAGCGGGATTCGAACCAGGGACCTCACAATAACAAAGCCAGCGTCCTATCACTAGACCACTGCTCAATTTTTAAACTACAACTACTACTGTGTGTAATTTACAAACTCCTCAGAAAAGAACAAAACGTGATCAAGTAAATGAAAATCATATAGAGCAATAACATGTTTCTGAATGTATTAATTAATATATACAGATAATATTTATATTATATATTGGTAACGACGATATAACGAACACTGCTGTTTGTTCGACATGTGTGCTATCATACGAATGTGTTTGAATATCGTTCAAAGAAAGTGTAATTGTAACCATCATCATTGTACTAATAGATGAAGCAAACTATGACACAAATACATATTTATACAACATGGAGTAAACATCCTCACGTTTGTTTTAATTATATTACTACATAGTCATCCTATTAAACAACGCTTGTATGTTAAGTCGTCAGGGGGTAATTCTGAATGCGGAGCGGGAATAAGGATTATTGCATTGTGTTATTTACAGAAAGAGCACGTGCATGTATATGCGATGATATATATATATATATATATATATATATATATATATATATATATATATATATATATATATATATATATATATATATATATATATATATATATATATATATATATACAGATAACTAATTGTATTTTTGTGGTTAAGCGTGTGTACATTGCAAACCTTACTTGATATTAGATAGGGAAACATAACAAAGGCAATAGTTAATTGGCTTGGTTTATATGGACTAGCAATGCACTGGAGTTGTTCGCACACTTGCTTCTCACCGTGACAACCAGGATTGAAAAGTCAGTCTCCGCGCATGTGAGTTTCCAGCAGCAAGCCCATATAGGATCCATATGGGCCCCTTGAGGGTTTTTATATCGGCTCCATGTGGGCTTCAGATATGGCCTCACCGCAGAAAGTGCAGTCGGGATTTACGTGGGTCCCATATGGGTTACAATATGGGTCTTAAATTGGACCAATATTGACTCAACATAGGACCATTATGGGCAAACACAGATGGGACCTTGATGGGATAGCCACATGGGCCCCACTCCAGAATGAGCAACCGGGATTTATGTGGGTCCCATATGGGTTAAACTATGGGTCTACCATGTGGTCTCAACATTATACCATTATGGGCAAACACAGATGGGACCTTAAAGGAAGACCCACATGGGCCCCACCGCAGAAATTGCAACCGGGATTTGCATTGGTCCCATATTGGTTTCAACACAGTTGAGTCCTGAAGAAAAAAACATGAATACAAGCTTTACTGAAAAGTCCAAACCATTCTATTTATGACTGGTCACTTACCGGTATACAGAGATAGTTGTTGCGAATCTGTGTGTAATATTGTATGGATGTCAAACTTCATAGACAGGACTATATAAATATAGGCTGTTAATGGCCACAAGTACCTTTCCAGTCAAAGTACTCTTCTTGACAATCACATGTCTGTCAGATACAGCTTTACAACAACAACACTTAATACAGGATATATTATTTGGAGTAAAATGTGGACCATATCATCAATGCTTTATGTTGGTGTTAGTTATTAATGGATTGATAATAAAACACCTAACAACATGTTTTCAAACAAGCTATTTGTCATAATCCGTAAACTTGACAAAACATAATATTTTAAATAATAATACAAGAACAAAAATGTGAGGCATTTATTCAAGTAAGCATATCGAGATCTTTATGTATGTCTAATGTACCTCGCATAATATACTTGTAAATGAATTGTTCATGTCCTCATTTGTAATCAAAAAGGTTGTATATTAAAATAAAAGTAGAGTTTAATACAAAGTTTAAGTAATGGCAAATTACTTAAATCAAATAATTATGTGTTACTGTATCTAATAGAATATTTAAATCAACCTGAAACTGAGCATAGTAAATTATCTACTACGCATTGCATTGTAAATATTAACAGTATGTGAACATTACTAGGTTATAAAGATAAATTATACGGTTTTAAAACATGACAACATGTATGTGCGTCAACAATTAAACTGGCTAATAACATTATCTATATCCAGCTGGTATTTCCTGACGTTTTAATTAAAAACAACAACACAACAATAATAACTGTTAAAGACAGTACCAATATCTGTTTTTATGAGTAAAAACCCAGCTAAACACCAACATGTAAAACAAAATGTCTTTGGCACAGAAGAATATCTTGGGCTGATTAAGCAAACATTTCAATTGATATGTTGAATCATGAATGTACAGTAAATTTTAACATATATTTGTACAGCAAAAATGATTCTTACTATTTTCAAAAAATGTTCAATATACAGTTATTACCAAAATTCTTTATTTCGCAGATGTAAATAAGTATATATGATTTTCATAAATAGTATTATCTTGAACGACACAACACACTTGAAGAAAAACAATATCAATGTCAATTCGTTTTAGTACTACACTTGCATTTAAAAATGTTAGCGGGAAGTTATACAGGCAGCTGTTGAATAGGTGTTTAAATATATTTAGAGCAGTAATAAGTTATATTCAATTTTTGTTTATTTATCTGCAAGGAATAACTTATAACTGTAATGCATGTAATACAGTATGATACAATTAAAAAGAAAGTATCACAGTTTCATGTCTCTCATTATACCTGAAATTATTCTACAATATAACATTGAAGAATTATTCGGGTAAGTAAATTACACAGACTACAATATCAAAAATCAATGTAATATCAATTGATACAGAAAGTAGGCAAATATCTTCAAATATTTAAAATGTTAACCTCATTCAGAGAACATAGCAAAAGTAATTTACTGGCAAACGGAAATTATTACGATATCTCATAAATGTTTCCACATAAAAATCTGAATAACTATTATTTAGCAAATCTACTGGACAGGTTTGGAAGCTCCCCAATACATGTTGTATTATGTTACCAGGTTTGTTGTTTCCTTCACCTTTTGCAGTCACATTCTACTTTAAATAGATTCAAGTAATTACTGGACACAATAGTATTAGAAATAAGGTCAAACTAGTAGCACAACTAGAGTATTTTTTAAATCTAATTTCACACACGCTGGCACAACACTACATGCACTCTTTGATTATCACGAACCGGCTGAACTTCCTGCTGGCCATCTCTGGAAGGCCCGCACTGTTGTTCTTGAAATGCTGTTTTTTTTTAATGAACTTCACCATTAACACATATTAGTTATGCTCTTAATGTATGTCGGTAGATGACAACAATATAGTAATTAATTTAATACTTCAACCTCCATTTCTTTCCTACTTCATGTATATATTTGAGTTCGGTATGGGGATCATCATACAGGTAGGTTTCCTTAGCGTAGCTAATCCATCCTCGCACACACACACACACAGCACAAGACACTACAAAATATATTTATATAAATATAAACAATTAAAATGTAAATTGCATTTATCATTCAAAATTCATCTACACTTTCGACGTCTCTAAAAGTAGAGGCATATAGGTCTTTACATAATTATGTGTTTAAGCGGAAGGACATCATACACGTAGAATTACACACATACCGAGTCACCTGTAAGGAATGTAATGACAGGCAACACAAACGTGAGGGTCTTAAAAAAACGGTAACATTGTGTAAATGTAACCGTACAGTTAAAGGAAGTTTTAATTAACAAGATGTACTTTACGGTAAATTTGTTCGTATTACATCAAATGAGCACTTTTTAAACGATCCTTTAAACAAATTTAAGAAAACAAACAATACCAATGGAGTCCTTCGCTGGCCAGCACACAGCTCTATAAACGTGCGATATCATTCGTTTTATTGGTGTATAAAACTGTAGGTCTGTTTTCGTTTGTTTGTTTGTTTGAAATGCATGTTGATCTCAATGATTAAAGACATTTATGAGTAGTATCATCTCGAAATCAAATATTGTAAAGGGTATGACAAGAAATAAGGAATACTTTCTACAATAATTGCATTAGTCATTATTTCCGAAATATATGTAGTTCAGAAAACTATGTCATTATGTGTTATGTAGAGAAAATTAAATAGAAGTTGACATAAAATAATGTTTTTGTACGATAACGTGCACTTTTAAAATGGTGTGTGTTTATAAACAAAAAATGGCGTATTTCTCATTAATCGTTTCGTGTAACAAAAACTGATTTCCTTTAAATGAATGAATTGTTCTTACATCAGTCCCAATTTATTGCTGTTGGAGAACGAAAAATAAGCGTTTAGTACAGAAAGACGCTTAACTTCTGAAAGCATGCATTGAACGCACCGATATTTATGATTTTATTTCTAGTCATAATTTTAAATTAATAATTGCTTTTCAAACTGTGTTTGCTTGCACTTCGTTTAAAACCACGTATAAAAGTGGTTAATATCAGATAAGTTGGTTAATTAATAAAGGATATATAATATCAACTTAGTATTGAAATGTTAAATGTTTGTGTTTTGCTATGCAGACATACATAAATGAGATCTGAATGAAAAGTCCCGAAAAACACTAAATTACGTCGAACAAAATATGTCTAAAAAACACGAACAATAACAGACAGTTGTGTACATATGCATGAAAGTTCCGTATAGTGGTATGACATAGTGCATATTAAAAAATAAACCATGGCAGGGGCTTTACGACCATTTTTTGTGTCGATAATAGAAACATACAGAGCTAAACACGAGTTACCTTGCGCAGACATGTTGGTCTGGCAGATTTCTTATGATGATGATTAAATACTTAGTATAGCTGAGCAAATATAATTGTATGTATAATAAACCATACACTTATAAAGCATACACTTATAATCAAAGAGTTATGAGCCTGAAATATGAACCATTATGAATATTTAATAGAACTTGAATGGCAATAATGTTAAATTATAACAATTGTTTATGAGATGTACATCATTAAATTCAAATTTCAGACTATCCAAGCTGTTTTGTTAACCATTGAAGTGGTTATTAAAATCCCATTTATTGCATTATGAAATCAGACCGAATATGCAAGCAAACACATTATAAAGTCGATACTTTATGGCAGCATTAGAAACTTAATAGGTTATCGTCTAGAGCACGGACAATATTTGCTATGACTTTTCATATTATCCATGGTAGTTATTATAAATATAATAAATGCTTGCAATGGCATAACCTTATAATATTTTAATACTAGATGTTGTGAGGATAGATTACTTAAACATACCATTGTTTGTTTCATATATGATATATATATCGGGAACTTACATTTGGCTAGGAAATGGCTTCAGTCACGTATGCGGGGTGCATTTATTTACCATGGGTTCTAACTTACTTACATAATACTTGTCACACACGTACTTACACATTAGCTAAATATAATATTTTAATAATATAATTGTTTGGCCTACCCTAAAATGCAACGTTTCAATAAGAAAAACAACAACGACATATTTCTTAAAATCGTTATAAACAGGTGTACAAATGCAATAACAATTAGCGCAGCCAACAATGTTGTGTTAGAAATATTCTTAGTAGAGTGTATCTTCAAATGTTACTGAAAGTTGATCTCTATTAAATGTTATTTGCTGTACAAGGTGTGACAAGAACAATCCACATAATATAGCTCAATCGTATGTTATAACAATAAAGCATCGCACAATGCGTAGAACACAAATTACTCCCGCACATAAATGCTGGAAGAATCTATTTGCTATCAAATTCAATTGCCAAGCAAAGGAAAACAATAGTGCAAATGGAATACGAAAGTGCATACATCTGTATACATTTTCTTGATTGAACAAGCATGTCATAGCAAGTGACCAAAATAATATTCCTTAAACGTCGTTTATGTATGAGTAGGCACAATTATGGAGGAACGGACTTACCCTTGAATTATCTGACCATGTTTAATATAGGAATAATGAAACTCCAGAGACATCATCAGGAAAGAAACCCTTATTACCATCCGTTGGTCCTTTATATGAAGCAAGTGACCAATCGCCTATACAATACAGGACATTACATACAACACAACACACAACATTAAAATGATTAAAACTGGGGTCACCGCTTTGGAACGGTCAATTCAAAGCATTGGGGGTTTAAACCGGTTTAAAGGCATGCCAAACCTCTCACTAAGCCCAGAATAAATAACAAAACACGCACTTGTAAATAAACTTTAACCTCATAGAATTGCAATTCACATTGAATAGTAATACAAGATAATATTAATTCAATTGAAGTACAATTTAATTACTCAATTATTGAATGTTTACCAGAGCCACATAATTGCAACTTTCTGAGGAATGATGAAATGAATTCAATACAAATATCCACTAAATCCCTTCTTGTTGACAAGATTTCAAGACCTAGCATCATAAAGTACACATCCCAGATCATAGTCGTGCATCTCAGGAAGAAGCCGTAATATGTGGTGTAAAAGGACAGATTACGTAGCTTAGAAGCCATAATACGTGGTGTAGAAGGACAGATTACATAGCTTAGAAGCCGTAATACGTGGTGTAAAAGGACAGATTACATAGCTTAGAAGCCGTAATACGTGGTGTAAAAGGACATATTACATAGCTTAGAAGCCGTAATACGTGGTGTAAAAGGACAGATTACATAGCTTAGAAGCCGTAATACGTGGTGTAAAAGGACATATTACAAAGCTTGGTTGTATATGTTGAATATTTATAATTAATATAATTAAACTAGTAGTTTAATATTTAACTAAAACGATCATCACTGCACGTACTTATGCACACAGAGAATGAAAAATTGTTAATTCTACAAAACGTAAATCAAAAACCAAATATCATATTTTGGTGTACATGTATGTGATATTCGTGTAAATATACTGTATAGCAATATAGTCCAGGGTGTGCAATTCAACGTATACAGTTATACAATAGCATGTTTACAACTGAAAACAGCCTGCGATATAGCATGTCTAGGAATCGATTTTTACGTAAGCTAGCTATCAATACGCAACCAATGAAATGATAAGGATGAGTACCGCAGTAACACGGTATTAAAAGGAATCGGTAACCTCCCCGTTAAAATAGCCCCAAAATAAATAAGGTTTTTGTGTGTGCAAGTATACAGACCATGCAAAATAAGTACCTCTATGTGTACTGAGCTCTATCAATGCTTGAGTATATAGCCGGTCCATATGGTTTGAAGTGTAACACCCCCCCCCCACCAAATGATAAACAATTACTAGTACATGTGCATATAAAAACGGCATAACATGAGTAAAACACATACATCAATACGGAGAGGTTACATGTAACTTCCGATTCTGGCCGCCGCTTAAAATTATGATATTTACACCAGTTGTTCGCTTATAAAGTTACAGATAACGATTAAGATAAAGATATACACATTTCATTTTAAATTGAGCAAAACCCCAAACATTAAATAGTTTAATTAAACAAAGGGAAAAGCGATGGAAAGTATCGCCGCAATTAGCAAACGGCAACCAAAGTTAACAAAAAGTTTTCACTATTTCTAACAAACAGATCATTCAATAGCGCGAAGTCCTTTCTGAAACAGCAGTACTATTTCATGTCCATCATGTTCCGTGAAACAAAACTATCTCAGACTGGTGACAGTAAGCAATATATCGGCAAAAAAACATCCTTCATGTAATACTATGAGATTATTTCTAACGGAGAGGGTGCATTTTGGGGCTATTTTTTACCGAGAGGTTACCGATTAGTTTTAACACCGTGAGTCAAGGCCAACCGCACCGATATGCAGACGACATTGGAGATTCAATATGCTTATAAATCATCTGTATTTGTTCGTGATATCTATGGTTTAACCACTGATCTTATATGCTTCTATATGCTTGCTAATCCGATTGGTGAAAAAACAGTCAGGTGATATTTGTTTATTAGATACCGGCACACACATTACTTTTGCGCAGTGTTGACGGTGTCTTTAAAACTTACTGAATGCGTTTTTAAGATTAATTGGGTAAGGCCGTTTTTATTTCAACTCTTTCGGCATGTTCGTCAGAAGAATGTGTTATGTTATTTAATTTTTGGAATTGTCTTGTAAGTATAGTCGTGGTTAAGTTTTGCAATGTGTTCTGACGTTAATATTCTGAATTGTTTGGATATGTATGTAATATGTATATCATAACATATAAACTATAGGCAATAGGCAACAGAGGCGGCATGCAAAATGTCCAGTATGACGATGCAAGTTATGCATGGGAATTCTCTCAGCAATGTATTTTCTCATTGTTATTTTTCGATAGACTACCACATTTGAAAGCTCGACGCAACGTCAGTATCAGAATCAACGTTCTAACTCAAGTTAATTTTTTTGTTTAATAATACAAGTGTACAGGACATTAATTTGAATGTTTTCATCAAATCAGTATCATTTCCAGTGTGATGTTTTAATCCCACGGTATCAATAATAAAACAATTCAATCCTCATAATCTACAGAAGGCATTCCATAAATTACACAAACACCATATTTTATTTGCAGACGTAACTGTATGAGGGCCTAGCAAACGATTTACGTAATTATATTATAAATAAACAATAACAAAATGAAGAACTGCGTATCATATACATCAATGATAAATAAAGTCATATACCAGTAGCCGTCATGTTCAGTAACTGTTTATAATTATCATTTAACAGCTTACTTGTACTAGCCAAGACCTATTTAATGTAGTTGTGCCGTCATATTCATACTGTTTAAATTAAAAAAACAAAACACGATTTCAATGCCAAGGAAAAATGCTTTCAAATCAGAGTAGACTATCTTGTCGATATATTATTTTAATCAAAAATCGTGCAGGCCTATTTTGACATTCCTCGAGTCATGCTAACTGCTTTGGCGGGCTTATATCCACTTTGAAGCGCGTGTGAACTGATTTATGTCAGATAATATAGCTTATCGCTAATATAACAACGATTCCTAATTAGACTACTTTTTCTTTTCACTTCATTCCCCACATTAGATTTCCAATCTTGTCCGTCTCACACCTGCGGGATGAAGGAATATGATAAAAACGAGTATGCCTGCAAAGCAGGTAGATATATTACACGTTAAAACCAGATCACGTTCGCTTGATGAAGTTTTTGGTTTTTAAAAGTAGTTTTTATATTCAATAATATTCTAGTTCTGCCTTTTTATAATACGGGTTGTGCAGAAAAAGAAAGCATGTGCTAGCAAAGTCTGTGCATATAGGTTTTTTTCTAGGGGCGAAATATAATTATGACCTCACAATGTAGTTTTTGTTTATACAGTTTTGGTTTGTAATTATTTGCTCTGCCTTATGTTGCACCCATTTATGTCGTTGCAAAAATTTAATTATGACGAAGGCGAAAATATGGCAGCGTAAAGAATTGTGTGAATTGTAATCCCGTGTGTTGCAGGTTACTGAGTCACATCATGTTTAGACGCAGCTAGGCGTGAACAAAAATATGCTTGTTGCAGGTTACATGCCCGAAACATGTAGTGTATGTCAGTCGGGATTTATTTGTTATTATTTTTGGGTAAATGGTCAACTTGAAGATTTTAAAATTGAATATATATTTAAAACATACCAGTAATATCCTATAACATTGATTATAAGCGGATGCTATAAAAAAAAAACACTTATTTATCCAAAACACATTTCATTATGAAAGAAAGGAAATAAAACAAACAAAAAAGCATTTGAGAAACTCAATAAAATGTTCTAGGTTGGGAGCATTTTTTTTGGTAGGTCAGGTAACTGAAACAAACTTATTTTTTTTTTACGCCTTATTGTTATTTCCCAAAACATTTTGTAACGGATCTCAATCGAGAAGTAAGTATATCTATTAGAACGGAAATCGTTTGCCCGACTCGTCCGTTACGGGTAACTTTACAGTCGGGTTAGTAACTTTTCGGCGTGCAACATCGGCGTATTAAATAAATGAACATGTTAAATGTTGGACATTGTGTAACATTCTTTTCGTACACTAGTCTAAACGTTGTCGCTTTCTGGTATCATTTTCAGAGGTTTCCTCGCTTTATCCTGCTGGGCTGCCGGTCATTAATAAAAGTTAAATGCGAGTGCGTAAGCGGATGCATTTTACTTGAATACTGCTTTTAAAGGTTCGTAGACACAGACAGAATTAACATCGCGTATTCTTTCAACTTTTTGTAATTAATATGCTACTGCGTGTGTGAGCTATAATGTTAACGGGCTTTGAATCTGCGTTATATTTTATTCAGTGCGTGTGACATGAAGTGAATGAGGTTATCTGTTACAAAATTGTTTTTATTGAAATCCGATTATCATATGAATATGTGTGAAACTTTATCTGTACAAAACGTAGATTAATTAATTATTTTCGCATCCTAGTGCCCTTAATTTAAGTCAAAGGCATAATCACAGCACGACTCGTAAAACAGAAACCTCGTCGAACGACAATGCACACTGATAAAACTATGGCACGCCTTTGAATAACATTTGGTACGTTTTATCAACACAATGTCCCAGTGTCGTGACACACGTGTTCTGGTTTCGCTTGTGGATGTTAATATGCAGACACATGCATCCCTTCTGATAAGCTACGTATATTTGCCGGGGTTAGCTCGATTAGGCATTCGGGTTTTACATTGAATGCATCTAACACAAACAATACAGCGCGTGATCGCCGTATTGAACATCCCTTTCTTGAAATACATGTGAGAAATAATCCAGATTTATTAAAATGTTGTCTTTCTTGATAACGTCAGTTAACTGCTATAAACATGATTATGTGCACGTAGTTCTGAGTGTCGTTTAGATTGTTTATAAGCTCATTTTCACTCTTGTTGAAGCAAATTCTCCATTCTACATGTTTAAACTCACTTCCTTTAAATCCGATAGGTGTTACAAATGCTCCCATTACTACAACGCTTTGGACGATATCCGTTGGTGGCCATTTACGAGGTCGTATACCCCATCTTAACAGTATGCTTGGGCAGAGATAGCGTAGTGCGATTACTTTGTCCGTGTGGTAGATTCCTTGCAATAAAGACGGAATTGATGGACCTGCACGTTCGTGTCGCACCTCGTTTGGTTGAAATCTCCCATGTGAACATTCCTTAACAAATATATCACTATGTAGGAATACGTGTCCACTTCCGTCGCCAAAAAGGGCATTGATAATTGCACTTTGAACTTTTCTACCAAGGCCTTCCAGTCGAAGTCGACAGTGACCTGCGTAATTTAAGTTTGTATCCATCGTGAACAAATTATTTTTTTCTGGTTTGAAGTTACGTTTGATGTCATTTTCAATGCAGATGACACCGGGTATTCCGAGTATATGTGTCGCTCTCGAAAAGACTCGTGATACCTTCTGCTTAGCTCCCTGATGGGATGAGAGTTAAATGTCCTAATGTTTTATTCATCAGCCTGTCGTACTCGCTGTATGAACCTGATTTCCGGACCATAAAGTAACCAGGACATCACTGTGCTGACTTCCATAGAAGCATTTTCGACTTGGCTCTGAAAAGATAAAACAATACAAATATATACTGCCAAATAATAACAATAACAACAATAATAATAATAGTAATAATAATAATAATTAACCTTGGATTCATGCCCGGGTTGCCTGTCGTATATTGGGACCAATGTGTTGTATGCCCTACCTCCTTCCACCGTCTTTGTAAAAGTAAATATTCATAGACAAGCTTCACCGGGAAGTACGTATAAGCTGAACGTAAGTCCCTCCGACTTGCTTCAGGTATCAGCCTATTCCACTTTTTGTAACAATTTGCCCATGCCTGTCTGAGGTCCATTCCATTACACAGAAGGTTCATAACGACGTTCGTTTCCGTGGATTTATCTCCATGCTCAACCTGGAAATGTAGTCGTAGTTGTACGTTTTTATTGTCTTACACGATTGATATAACATTGTGTATCAAAGGCGATGACGTTGATAACCAATTATTTCTGATAAAACAAAAGCTAAATAATATTATAAAATCAAATTAAAACGTTATGGCGGTTATGTTATTGGTGAAGATGTATTTTTGCTAGTTTTATGTAATATTCAATTTTTTAGACAATGAAATCTGAATAAAATACAGTTCAAGAGGTATAAATAGTTCAACCTCACATAAAACATACATGAAACATGAAACAACCCGCAACAAAAACGTTTTACACTAGTTTTCTTACCCAAGTGTGACGCCTGTTTGACCTGTTGCT
This sequence comes from Congeria kusceri, assembly GCA_027627225.1. Taxonomy (NCBI): domain Eukaryota; kingdom Metazoa; phylum Mollusca; class Bivalvia; order Myida; family Dreissenidae; genus Congeria; species Congeria kusceri. The sequence continues at coordinate 101,574,743 of CM051026.1, forward strand.
TTCTTGGACCCTGCCAGTGTCTGGACAACGCTATTTCGCGCCCCCTGTCGCCATCTGTGTATTATTATTATTAGTAGTAGTAGTAGTATTAGCAGTAGTAGTAGTGGTTGTAGTAGTAGTAGTAGTAGTAGTAGTAGTAGTAGTAGTAGTAGTAGTAGTAGTAGTAGTAGTAGTAGTAGTAGTAGTAGTAGTATTGTTTTATTTAAGGTCTTCGCATATCGAACATACTTTTGAAACAATTGTGGAGTGTGTCTACGTTCAAAGACACGCTTCCTCAATGCTGCATTTTAAACGTTTATTATGCATGCAAGCTTACATTTGGTCGCATGGGACTGTTCATCGAACCGGTTAGAATTCAGAAGTATTTTACCCGTCGAATTGAATTATAAACATTTACAAACAGTTGAAATGATAAAAGAACATGTTTTTAGAAAGTTGTGTAATACAGATACACAGATTGGCAATACTAAAGCTCTCGGACATCCCGAACGGACAGTTGTTCACCTGAGCATACGTTTACATTAACACCAAAGGAAGTTCAAAATCTACAATTTATACTTTTGAAAGTCAAATGTACAATGATGACACTTTCTTGTTCCAAATAATTTAAGCACTTGACAGAATGCGATATGTGTAATTTATTTACGTAATATTCAGTCGTTCCTGTTAAACAGACCGATCGACGAGATTAGGTTGAAAATGCGTTTAGCCATTCATAAAGCCTGGACTTCATTGTTTGACGGACAGGGCTGTTAAAAGCTTTTGTATACTGCAAACAGTGTGTGTCGGAGATTGACCTGAGAAGGTGTGGTTACAAATCGAATAGTGATCGGTCAATTGTTTGCCAGACGTATCCATCACATGGTCATATTCGTGTTGCGTACTTGTCTGATAAGGATATATGTACATCATGTGAACGTTATCGGACACACCAATTTTTACTGATTACCAGCATCAGACGAAAGATAAAGCAAGGAAATCCTCTGAAAATTGATACATACAGATGCACAATATCAGAAATCGACAAGGTGCTGTGTATAGTAATGTTGTATTACTAACAAAATTTTAAGAATGAACCTTCAGCATATTTAAAAAACAGAAATTACAAAGTTTTGCAATTAAAACACAACAACTAATATTAGGCATGTTTATCAATTGCAATGATAGTGTATTTGTATGCGGACAATTTTACAATAAATTTGTATATGACTGACAATAATGTATTCATGTCGCACGGTTCGGGCGAACTATTCACACTTAATCACAAATATATTTTTACTTGTAGATCGACAACCGTTCGAAGTGTCTCTGGAACGAGTACTCCAATAGCACCTGAACTTGATCTGACTCAGTTACTGCAATAATCGTAAATACGCTGGACGAATTTCAATACTCTAAAATTAAAAATGTTTGTAACGACTTCAATATGTGCACCATAAGACTGCGTAATTTGTAACACAGTAAAGTACGATTTCTATAAACTTGGGGAATTCAGTTGTTTTATATTTAACTATATTTAGAAATAGACATAGAGTTTCTAATGGGTTCGAACCTTGGCGGGTAATTTTGGTTTCGTTTTGTTTAACATGTTTAAGGATCAAATATGAATACAACATTTTGTGTATTCTTAACTCATTTTTGGGTTTGAGATAAACGTTTTGGCACATGTAAGTTATAATTAATTTATTTTAAACAATTAACAAATTAAATGACATCAATATAAAACAATACACAAATTTTAATGTTATACATACATTTTCACCTCTTTCTTTAAGATTTTTTTACACATATTAAGTATAGTTTATGCTATAAACATATTAAACATATTTCAACGTCAGAAAAAGTACGGTACTATTAAAATTACAGATGCATATTCTTACCAGACAATGTCAAATGTTAAGTTATAGAACACATCATATAGAACACAACACATATAGAACAAGGAAAATTTTCGCATTTAACCTGCAGTTTACCTAGTATTTAAAACAATGCCTACACTGTTGCTTGCCTGTTGATTTGTCCGTATCTAATAAAAAAATGTCATCCAAGTGTTTTCGCCAACCAAATAAGAATATATTTTAGGAAATGCTCGCTCAGTGCTTCAACCATAGATAACGCGAACAAATGCAGGTAATTTATTCAAATCTTAAACCTGTAATGTCGTCTGCAGATCAGTTGTAGTTGACTGTGGCACTCGACATTATCACGTATATTAAGTAGCGGTCTGATTATATAATGCAATAAATTTGAAAATATAAGCACTTCAATAGTTAAGGCTTGAATATTCATAAAAAGAGTTACATTGTATGTTGTAAATCAAAAAGACAAAATAAATACACGGTTTTGTATCGACATTCAACAGTTACGAACTCTTAATGATGATTGATAATTTAGGCTCTTTAGACTTGGTTTCACATGCATGAGTAAATAGGACGTGTTAAACATTAAAACAATTTTTTTTAAATAATACTATTAATACTAAATATGCCCGCCAATCAAGGCTGTGAACTATGTAATTATTGTAATCACCATTTGCAGCATCTCGTGTTCCTGTACATACACACATTGTAGCCATAAGGCTGTCTGATGTTTCTCGTGTCTGTCGATTAAATACTTTCTGGTGCAACTTGTTTTTATTTCAGCTGCTAATTATAAACCAGACAATTGCGCATCATCACACAAACAACGAGAGTGCACAATTGTATTTTACATTAACACATACATGTATTAAATATTCAATATAACACACTAAATGTTATTACATAGTAGGCACATATGTTTATCTACATTTACCATGTTATCATGTGTTGTTTAGTTTACTTAAATGTTCTGTTTAAGCGACTGCAGTCATATACATGTAGTTTTTAAACCTATGCAATTATGGTATGATGATAGCCCTTATATCTTGTCATGCCCACCCCTCCCACCCCCCATACAAAAGGTTAGGTTTCCAAATAATCTTACACATACATGTAATACATCATCGATGTATTTTTAAACAATCAAACACACTGACCCACGTTTTATCTACCAATAAAACAAAATTTAACGCACGTTTATGGAGCTTTGCGTTGGCCTGCGAAGGAATCGATATTTCTTGTTTTGTATTTTATCACTCTGTAAACATATGCCATAAGCAATCAAAACGCTGACAGCGTAGAAAGACTGTTTTTGCCAAAAGGAGCTAAAAACATTATGAATTATGAGTGCATTTGTGCTAAACAGTCAACATATATTTGAGGGATGTTCAATGTTCCACCTTTAAACTTGATCATATTCAATAGTATACGACATCATAATAACAAGTAATTTATAAGTATCAACGAACAAATATTGTTCAAGCTAAGTATATAAAGCAAACAGAATTATATACATGCCAGTTAACAACTGCAACGAGCCATGCAGAATAACCAATAAAGCGTGGTAGTTAGGAGCATCGATTGTTAGTGATTCGTATCCTACTGAGTCAAAAGTAGGTCTTACGATGCGTGCTTTCGATTTCCCATTGTATAGTATAACATTAAAACATTGCAGTATTTTGTCAACATATTCAGAATAAGGGTCAGTTGCTAGAAATAACACTTTGCAATGAGTCAAAATAACCGATGTATGTCATTAATTAAGTGGTCTTATTCCAAACCACACAGGGTTAGGTTAATATTAATGCAAGGGTTTATATTGTGGTTGCATACAAGTAAACAGCAAAAATAGGGCTAACATTAGTTTGACGAAACTTTTTTAATAAAATTGACTTTTCTTAGAAAGTGTAAGTGTAACAAATACACTGTATGTGACATACACTGTATTAAGTAATTAAAAGGTAAGAAACATGCATGAAACATGAATGAATTTGTGTTGTTTTAATGAAGGACCCTTTCTGGTTTCGATTGACTGACTCGTAGCCTGCAAAGAACAGAAGTAGTTTTGCGCGATACCTACTTTCGAAATTACCCTCTCAAATGAAAGTTGGCTTTCGACAATAGTCTAAAAACTTCCCAGAAAAGATACTTCTTCGTATTCTTATCATACGAATTTCAACGTATCCCGAACATTTAAACGCTATACATGGCTAAAGTATGTTCGGCTATGTCAAGTTACGATTTTGTTTGTATTAGTATTTATTGGCCCTAAGTATGTGGCTATCCATGTTACATGCAAGTCGAAGAAACTCTTTGATTAGCCTATATTATTAATGTTTATGGGAAGCGTTCGTAACAACAAGTATATAATATACGGAGTTACGTGTATAATATATACGTTCAGCGGTTTCGTTTCAAAATAAATGTATTATGCTTAAGTGAGTAAGTTGGGTCTACACGCGTCCGATGCTCCTGATATTTTGATTCCTGTAATAAATGAATGTCAATTTAAACTTGAAGATCAGGACTATGATATGCCATATTGTTTAATATATTGGTATGTTTGCTTAAACATTGATATGTTGTAGCATATCATTTAGATTGGCTGTTGAAATCAGTCAGATGGCATGTGTTTGAAGAACATGACATAGTCAACAGTAATATGTTGGTTATTTGTGCGATTCATATTGTAAGAATTTGTAAACGGAGAAAATAGCAATACACTATTGATAATGGAGCAATATTTAAAGTAAAATTCAAATATTAAATTTAGACTTTAACAGAGAACGGTTGCTGTTCGCAAGATCGAAGTCTGTTATAGAGCTCAATGCAATGTGCATTAACCAGGACCTGGCTTACAGACATGCCGTTCACCATGCGTTTTATACACATACAATGTACATACTAATATCGCATATGAAATATAACCAAATAATTGTTACAGCAAATGTTTACATGTACCCGGATTTTAAACGTTTTCGACGGATCAAACAAACTCTGTGTGGCGAATTGGGCGATTCATAACCAGGGTTGGCTTATAGACCAGTCGATTGAGTTTTGACCGGGCCGGCGGTCAATAGTGGTTAAAACCGGTAAATACTGGTCATTAGTGGCCAATACCGGTGAATAATAGTCATTGAATTCTTTTTCACTCTCAGAATGAATATAATACATATATACATCACTTTTCAAAGTGCAGAAATGAATATGCAAGTTTTACGTAATACAAACTATTGTTTGCAAAAAATTAAACAATTCTGCAATTTTATTGTTATAAATAATAATATCACAGCAACTCATTTAAAACAATTTGAAAACACTGACTGATTTACTTTGCCTGCAATATGGGCAGTATAAGTCTAAATAATGCATTGTTAAGACTTGGGACCTTTGTCCTAAATGAACACATGCCCCTTGTTATGTAATCAGAATAATGACATTAGGTCCTTATCTTAAATTAGCATGTGGCTTAGTTATGTAATTGGCCTGTGTACCCAGGTGACTATGCCCATTATATGTAAATAATTAGTCACTGCCATTCCCTGCCCATTTTACCTAACAAAGTTATTGTATACAATATAGAAAAGCAGTTTAAATGGCCAACTTAAAACAAATAATTTCATAGAAGTAGGATCATCTTAAAATATCAATATTAATATAAACCTAACAGTATCAAATGCTTTTTAACACTCTAAAGTAGATAAAGAAGCAATTCAGTAACCCTCAGAAAGTATTTTTTGACATCTAAAAAAAATCTAAAAATAATAGTATATGTTTAATCAAGTTACAGTATGAAATTAATAAACT
>CM051026.1:101585408-101635408 GCA_027627225.1 Congeria kusceri
CTTCTACTATTTATACTACTACTACTACTGATAATAATAATATTTTTATTATCATTTGTTATTTATTTTTTAAATAATAATAAAACAAGAATAATAATAATAAGAGGACTTTTATTGGTATTATTATTATTATTATTATTATAATTATTATTACTATTATTATTATAACGACTTAAAATTATGCTCTCATATCGGAGAGGTCCACAGCTGGATGTAACAATTAGCCTCAAACAAACAACTTTTTAACATTAGTACAACGAGAGACACAATATCTATTTAACCTAAACTTGAATTCTAACTGTTGGACTGTTATTGCAAAACAAAACAACCTTTTTTTTATAATTACAATGGTACTAATTTGCTTTGAACTGCAATTATGTATATTAAAATTAACTTAATTATGAAATACTGTTTGCATAAATCTTGGAATAGTAATAGGCTTGGGTCAAATTATATATAGACAAAGTATCAATACAAAAACATTTTCTAAATCATTACTTTACATACTATTTCGTCATTCGGAGCAGCACAGCCGGCCATATAAGTACCACGTGTGTTCAATATCAGTCAAATTTTTATCAGTTAAGCTGCATATAGATGACGTCACAGGCCCGTCTCCGGCATTTTTAGTGTGGCGCCAAACTAAAACTAATACTAATATAATGTAAAGGGTGAGTTAAGGGTTTTGCCGCAAAATAAGAGTCATTTCTGACATAATGTAAAGTTTAAAGTTACATATACGTTTTATATTAATTAATTAATAAAATGTGTGTGTGTTAATACAATTTATGATATATAATATGTAACATATAATATACTACTATATGTAGTAACATAAACTGGACATGTGTTTCATTTCGTATTTTTATATTTTGTAGGATTAAATTTGGATGAATTTGGTTTATATGACGTTTTAGTGATATAACAATTAGTTTTAATAGAAAACCTAAATTTCGATACCAAATTAATCCTTTTAAATATGGATATTTAAATATCAAACAACATAAAAAATACGACAAGAAAACAATGAAAACAATGTCCAGTTTCTTTTTTCTATTTGTATATTATTTATATATGGCCGTTTGACGATTATTTTATTATAATGCGAGTTAGTACAATTATGCAGATATGTTGTGTCAAGGAACGTTTGTAAGGGAAATTATTTCATATTTATTTTCAAAAGTAGATACCTTGCTTGCATACTTAACATATATTTATATATTTACTTAGTGAAACACATAATCCCTACTGGAAATCCGAGTATAGGCGTTGATTTAATATATTAGGGGCATGCGTGTTATCATTGCCTGCACTGATTACGGTAATAAAATATGCCAACCGAGCGTGACTGCCACGTGATATAGTCGGCGGCGGCTTAAAGAAAGGGAAATAACTTAGTAACAGCTACAAAACAGTGTTACAATAGTATCTGCAATTTATGATTTAGGGCTTTATCGGCTGAAAAAGTGGTGCTGCCATAGCCCCTCCGGCCGTACCGCCCACCACGGCCTTGCGTCATAAACCGTGTATTGAATAATGCATTAATATAATATTTTACGATTAGAGCAAATCAACTAATTTTCTGACGAGACACAATTTATTATTACGACTTAGTTGAAAATAGCTGTGATTGTTTGTAATTTTTCATAGAGCTGCAAAGATGAAGTTGAACAAGATGGTATCGTCTTCTCGAAGGAAGAACAGGAAGCGACATTTTAACGCCCCAACACACATCCGTCGCAAGTTGATGAGTGCACCTCTTTCAAAGGAACTTAGGTTAATTATGCTGTTGTTAATAATAATATATATTTTGTACAACAGTTCGATACTGTATCTTATGTATACTAATACTGAATCGGTATAATTTATATCACTTTGGTCTACATATGCGTCTATGTCATATCTGTGCATTTTTGGCTGGATGCCACTTCGGGGCATACTTGTATACACGAACTTAGTTTTATTGTTTTAGGCAAAAGTATAACGTAAGAAGCATGCCCATTCGAAAAGGCGATATAGTTCAGGTTAGTTTTCTGATCGCGTAGCATTTAACAATAATTTGCAATTATTACAATTTCCTTAGGTTTTATCATTTTACAGTGTTCTGATTGGCTGAAATGCATGTGTAGCTTTTATTGTTCAATGAAGCCAGTTGCCTCTATGAATATTCATGAGGGGCTACTTTTATTTTTGTTAACATGCAATGCTGGCACAAAAAAAAGAAATATAGTTTAAAAGATTTATTCACATTAATACATGGTATCGTTAAATAAAGGATACTTAAAGTATAAACACGTAAATTAAAAATGTATATTGTTTGTTTATTTTCGCTTGTTGCTTATCTGATGATCATTATTAAATAAATGACAAGAATACAGAGATAAATTCAACACAATCTATAAAAACTTAAAAACAAAAATAATGTGTGGATCAACATATTTATCGACATAGTTAAATATATTGAAATCTAACACACACACACACAAATGCACAGTTTTACAGATTGGAGCCAATAATGGTTTATTAATCACGGGTTTCAGTCAAATAACAAACATCAAGTTGAACAAACGTCTCACATACTTTGACAAGGAAGCCACCCTCAATCAATATAATTAAGGACGTACATCGTATTAGCATGATTTAAGATGCCGCTGTATAGCCTTTAATATATGGCATGCACACACCGATACTGCATTGCAAGAGGCGGAGCTTAGGGATGATACTGTATTGATACACGAAATGTAAAAATAAATCCCATACAATATTTTTTATTTTTAAGGCAAAGTTTTAAAGAATACCCACAATTGAAATTCTACATGTACATGTAATTATAACAATTAAAACGCTCTTTTCGGCCCTATATCGCCTTCGGCTTTATGCAAATTAGATGCCAAAAACTGACCTTCATACATCGACGAAGCGCAGAAAAGAGCGTTTCAGTTCGGTATTCAGCACATAGTTTATTACAAGTTTATAACCGAAAATTAAAGTTTGTTTCAAGAATACTTATGAACATATCTTGTGTACTAACAACTGAGCATATGTGTTGTAAACAAGTTATTTCACAATAAAGACTTTCATTTAAAGACGTAATACAAATTCTACGAGTTTTCATCTCGTTTGGTGTATTATTGTGTTACAAGAACCAGTATGAATTGGCTTGAACCATATTCATCTAACATGCAGGGGCTAAATGGCATATACAGATAATTAGCACGACTGAAATTGCTACATTATTTTTGACGAACAGTAACATTTACTATTTGGAAACTGGTTTATTTCAATATAATAAGTATTGTTAGTACATTTTAATTTAACCCAGGTGGTTCGAGGATATTACAAGCGCATGTGGCGTCCTCCGTACGCGCGTCCTCTTAAAGTTGTGTCCTGCTTCAGAAAAAAGTTTGTTGTCTACATTGAGGGGATTGAGAGAGAAAAGGCAAATGGTATTCCAGTTCATGTTGGCATTCATCCGTCTAAAGTAAGTTTTGTTAATAATAGCATAAGTAGAGCAAACATGTCTACGTATAAAACTAAAGTAAGCTTTAGAGTTCCTCGATGATACTGTTCTCTGTTTCACTCTTTTAGATCTACATATTTGTTGACACGAGCGGGCTAAGGTAATAAGGTTCATGGTTTATTACATTTAAATATAATACTATTCCTAAAGAAGAAGCACACATATTAAATGATACCAATCTAAACACAGACATCGTTATTATTGAATGTTTTTAATGATGATGATCAGGATTGTTGATTAAAGTGATTTAAAAGCTGCACCGCCACTTATGATAATCTGATGATGATGATGATGAGTATCATCATCATGGTTTATTATCATAATTAATATTTTAGAAAAAACTACTACTACTACTACTACTACTATTCCTACAACTGCTACTACTGAGAAAAAAAAAATATATATATATATATAATAATAATAATAATAATAATCATCATCATCATCATCAGTTTCATCATAATCATAATAATTATCATCATCATGATAATAATAATAATGTTCATCATCGTCATAAGTGTGTGTTGTTGTTGTTGTTATTTTTTTATAATGATATTATTGTTCGAATCGGTTATTTTTCTAATATTCATTTGCGATTACGCAGTTTTAGTTTTTAATAATGGCTGCAATAATATGCATTTTGTTCATAACCATATGCATTGTAAATATATATCACCTGGATATATAAACAATACATACTATGTTTACTTTGAGCTTCATTTAATATTGAGATTAAGCGCTCAGAGGGCTGAGTTTAAATTCCGCTGATAATTATTCAATGAGGACCACGTGACACGGGAGCGGTGTTATCTTCCCACTATCGGCATTTTGTTTGGTTTAAGAGTGTGCGCATAAACAAGCTATGCCTTTACCGCGCTTTTCACTGCTACGCATGGGCACTACGGTAGCACCGATAACACACGCAAACACTCGCTAACAATCGGATTTAAACGGATTAAAACGGTTTAAAACGCAATCGCAATTAATCGATTATTTGCGGAACACAATCGCTGACCCCACTGTAGTTGCTGATGTTGATTTGTTTCCAAATATATGCATGTGTAATTTTATAAATAATGTAACAGTAATAAGGTTGTCTGAAAAACATGTATGATGTTACTTTGAAATCAATATCCCGTTCTTTTACACTGTCTCGAATACTGTCATCTCTTGTATAAAAGATTTACATGTAACCCAGTTAAATGGTGTGTTACGTTCTTGTTTTGGTGGGAACACATTTACACGACCCTTAGAAACGGACCGAATTACTTTAACACAAAATACAAGTGCAACTGACATTGCTTAGTGTATGCCAATGGCATCAGGTCATCAGGTTACTAACACTGTTCAAAATTCAGCTTTATTTCTTGATGGCATCTGTATTGTCACGGTATCTCTATTTCCGCGGTAATTACTAATTAATTAGATGCTATTGACAGAAAATATTTGGTTAGTTGCATTAGCTTAAAACATTTGTTAAAATGTGTTAAGTACGACGAGAAAACAGTTGAACAGGCTATATTGTATTAATAATCATGTGCGTCCTGCGTCTGGGAAGAATTGATTTCCGATGAGACGCATAGTTTCGTAATGTCGCGATACAGTTTGGGACGCAAAATGATACCTCCTGACTCGTTTATATTCCCAGATAAATATACATAAAGTATATACAGTTTACATCCACCGGTTGCAAAGTATTACGCGCAACCAATTTTGAAGCAAATCTGAAAATAATTTGGAGCTGTTTTGGTCAATGAGGTTATATTGCCTTTTGTCCGTGTTGGTTTGAGTTGTTTTCATTCTATAATATAGCACTGAACTTACATTCATGCTAGAACTCCGCTAGTCGGATGTGTCGCCTAACGGGGCATAACTCAAGTACGATAAGAACAAGTAGGCCCAACACTAAACTTAACCTTCATTTTATGCCCACTGACACTACCTTGAAGTTCCATAATGATTGCACAAAACTTCTCAAGCTATTGTCTGCAAAGCCTTAATTGAAGTATTTTTAATAAAGAAGAATACCTCAACTAGGATAAGAGCAATTATGTCGAAAAGCCACAATGGCTTTTCTTTGATGGATACCAACAGTTTGCTAAAGTTTCATAATGATTGCAAAAAAACTTCTCAAGTTATTTCTGAACAAGCCTTATTTGAACTATTTTTTAAAATGAGCATAACTTTAGTCTGCACAAACTGAAGGGAACGCCGCCGGCGATGCCATCGACGCCGCCGACGCTGCCAACAACAACGCCACCGACGTCGCTAAAAGTAATCCTTATATAACGCCTTTTAAGGCGATATAAAACACCTAATTAAAGTAAATTTCGATTGCGCAAACATGTCCGAAACGTGTATTTAACTATTTATCCAAATCAAATTAACTCATTTTAAAAAGATAATCTCACATTTATCCACTGCAACAAACGGTATTGTGATTTGTGTACACCCTTGGCATTTCGCAATATAGCGCTACATCATTAATGCTCTATCGACAGCGCTTGCGTTGTTCAGGTACAGTAGTATCGATCGATGTTTCATGACACAAAAAACGTGATAATCGTGTTACACGCCTTTCAGCAACAAAATGCTAGACGATATTCGCAGTTCGGCGGTTACATCAAAGCCATTTGTAGTAAAACCGACAGCGTTGTTATGGGTGTTGCTAACAGCTTGCAGATTTTGAAGCCCGGATAATTGCTGAGGTTTTATTATTAACAGAAGTTATTATACACGACTCGCGTTTTAACTTATTGTAGTGTTTGTTCAAATTAGAAATAGGATTGCAAGGTAATGAGAACGCAGTGTCTGGCTGATAAAAAAACGTTATGGATTAAAATAAGTGAATAAACAACTAAAATGTATGAATTGAAGAAAATGCTTCACGGAAGCCTATAAACACTCGTGAATCGGGTCAAGCTGTGTGAGTCAGTCGCGTTACCGCAAACAAACTCTTTTATAAGGATGATCTTATTCACGTATGCACGGATTTTGTTTATGGAGCGTGACTCAACATCCTGATAGTTTTCGGTCCTTCCCTATTGCTCTTATGTACAGTAAACATTACTTTGATCTGTGGTTATACGCAGTAGCATGGCAGAACATGTTACCGTATATACTGTTATTCCAGGTTGTCATTGTGCAACTGAAGATGGACAAGGACCGCACATGCATCATTGATCGCAAAGCACAGGCGAGACAAGCCATCGACAAAGGAAAATACACCGACGATTCCGCCGTCATAAACTCCTCGTAGTCCTACCACTACTCGATTCTGCACAGTATGCCTACATACTTGGAAAACAAGCAAACATACCATTGTTCTTGATACATTTTATTTTGTTTTGTAATTTAATTTGTGTACTTCATTTGTTAAAAAGTAACAATATATATGGACGCGACGTCGTGGGCCGCCACCTACGAGTCGTGCTTGTTTTAGATAGGCATTAACAGCGTTTAACAAAGGTTACAGTTACAGTTTGCATTATCGTATATTTTGTGTACACATGTTACGCATATGCGCTTTAAAACTTTACCAACATTGATTTATTTGTTCGATGGTTTGAATTAAATAATAAGATAGATAAAACTATGTAAATATTCCTGGTTTGCTCTCTTTTTTATATTGTGTTAATATTTTTATATTATACATTGGGTAAACATTAACATCATACACTTATTTATGATGATTTTGCTAATAACTAAGCGTTACGACTATGAACTGTAAAACTAAACGATATTATTTTGAAAATGCAATTTCGTGTGTAACAATATTTCGCCCTATGTAGTCCCATCTATTACAAAATCCACAGACGAGTTGCTCAATCGGTGTCCGACAGGTTTAGTCAACATCGTTCATAATCACTCATGTTTAAACTAATTATATATACAAGGCAATTATTAAATAATTGGCAGACGAAAGTTTTCTTAACACTAGAAAACTAACAGTATTTAATATTTATTTATAAGTTTATATTCACATTTGCATTATAGTTCGATATTCACGTCGATAAAATGTATAAATATCTGATCAGTCAGCATTCAATACAAAAGCATGTTATACTTAAACAAATCGGACTCGGTGTGTAATTGTTCGCTTAAACTACATTTTGGCAGATATAGCCTTTAAAATGGCACGGTCTTACTTGGTGATTTATTTCAACGCGTCGTGTAGATTTACTGAAGGTTATGCTGTTTCTTATTTTAAATGAGTGCGTAAAATAGTAAAATACGAACAAAATGGCACATTGTGTTTACCCGAAAAAACCAGGATGCATAACATCTTAATATATCGTGTCGAAACTTACCAGTCCTGTAGGGTCTATATATGTATTCACAGACGGTGCGACACGCATGTGCCTTCTAGACTGGTAAGTTTTATACACGTCGGACAAACAGTTTGCATACGGTACCCGAAAGCGCGGCTACGTTTGTGCTTATAAAACAACACAAACCCTATAAATACTAGGTTTCACATGATTTAAATTTATATATATAATAAGCCAAACATACAATCATACCTCATCAGCATGACCTGGGATAATATATCAGGTAGCATATAAACATGTAGCCCCGTTGGATTTTACAATGGTTTTAATTGTTGAGTGTTACATTCTTGTTTTGTTTTACTTTCCATTGAGTTACGTGACATTGTCAGCTGATCAGCTGTTGAAAAGTTTTAATTGGGAAAAGATGTTGTTGCTTTGTGATTGTCTTTCAAGACATTGCCTTACATTCTAGCTTGATTGACATTGATCCTGATAGTAAATATTATTTGATGTTTGTAGTGCACTTCATTAATATCGTTTTTTTTTTAAGGATTTAACATGTTTCAATGATAAATCATTTGTTTTCGCGACTACAGAAATAGCGGCCCAATTGTTTCTGTGTATCAATATTCTAAATTGAATATGTTGAGGATACAGATCATACTAAAATGGTAGTTTGTAGGGTTTGCATTTTTATTAACTTGCAACAACCGCGCGCCAGGAGAAAAACATTAAGTGAGATAGAGAATGTTAAATTATTTAAAATAAATTTGATTCCTTAAACTTCCTCAAACTTGTTTGCGGCAGAATTTAATATTTGCTAGAGCTTGTTTAAAAATACATTTATCAGCTCCACGCATCGCCATAACCCTATCCACCTACCGTGACTTTCCGAATATATGCACAACCACACTTGGTAGTGATCAATCCTGTGAAACTTAGTCGAATTCCAGCAGTGGTTACAAAACACAAGAACATACTAGGTTTGTTATGTCATAAACTTCAAAGGGTCATAAATGCGCCCAAATATGTAGATTGTGACGTTCTGACAATGTGCGTATCTAAGCATGGTTATGATGAATCCTGTGACGTTTCATCCAAATGCGGGGTTACAGAGAACAGGCATGGACAATTTATGTTTTGTGAAAAATTTCAAAGGGCCATAACTCCTCACACAATATTCCGACCATGACATGCTGACGACATGCACAACTGCACTTGGTACTAATTAATAGTTTAAAGTTTCGTCAAATTCCAGCCAGTGGCTATGAAAAACAAGTGCAGGGTACGTTATGTGAATAACTTCAATTGGCCATAATTCTGCCACAGACCCGCCGCTCACGGCATGCCAACGATATGACCAACTAGATTTACTACAAATCAATCTTATGAAGTTTCGTAAAAATCAGACCTGGGGTTACAAGGAAAACGCGCCTACAAAGTCCTTGTGAAAAATAAAAAGGTTATGTCCGCTGTAAAATCGTATACATTATACAACATTTAATATATAAAGAATAAAACACATTTTTTTATAACATTTACACGCGATATTAAAGCATAACATATCTTTCTTTTCTATATGCTATTCCGTTTGTATAACATTGTTGTTTTCATTGTATAACCATCATCCTAAAGAATACAATGTATCTGAAAAGGTGAGGAACGGATTGGAAAAATATTCGCAATTTTTGTTAGCATGACAGAAAACCATAAGACAGTAAATATATGTATGTATAACACGTATAGCGCATTTAGAACATGTCTTCAAGATTTAAATGTTTAAAATTACGTCATATATTTGCTTCTAATCGTAAAACATCATTTATATTACTTTTTGTTTTCAAAGTATGCATGAGCACATAAACAGTTCGATCTAAAAAATAAATAAATGTCAGAAACATTCTTAGTTATTAAATATACAACATCTGCTGTTTGATGTAGTAACTTGTTACAACAAGTACGATGTCAAATGTTGTCAATACTTAATAATAGTGTGTGTATTCTGTGTATTTGAAATAAAATTACATTAACATTCTGCAAAGTATATAACCCGCATCATCAACACGAGTCCGTTCCACGAGAAACTGCAGATTGACCACCCTTCGTATCTCGATTTTGATACCTCATTTTGATCACATCTGACCCAGCATTCACCCCTTTGTCACCCCTGCTAGTCATGCCCTCCAGCTCCATTATCGTCTTGCAGTGGCTACGAAGGCGAAATAATGGCTTGTCGTATCTTCTCTAATCTCAGTATTATCCTCGAACCTTTATCCATCATGTCTGTGTTAGTTCCTATCCATGTATGCTGCTGCTCGTCCTCCATCCTACATGATGTCATCAGATTTCTCTCCGGTATCATGTACTATTAATATGGCAGCAGGCTCGTTAGTATAGCAATTCGTAGTTTAATAAGTCTTCACACAGCCAGTGTAACAAACTCCTTTCATGAAACGATGTATGTGGTTGTTCTCCGCTAACCATGCTACCATGTTTTTCATCGTGCACGATGTAACCTCTTTCTTACGGGGGTTTAATACATCTTTCTTGACCATTTTCGAAATAGCATACAGTTTTGCCTGTCATTTAAGATTGTTCCGCATCACAAGTTATCAAGACAAATTATCTACTCTACATGTTTATACTCACTGCCTTTGAAGTTACTACTGGTTACTACTACCATTAGTAACAAATGCTCCCAAGGATATAACTTTCTGAACGATATCCGGTGGTTGCCAATGGCGAGGTCTTTCAGCCCATATCTGCAAGATACGGGTGCAGTGACAACGTATGCATGTCTTCAGCTGAACTCGGCGTTGACGGTCCTGAACGTAATGACCCACATCGCATGGTACAGTTTGCACGTTCGAGTACTCATTCGAATATATGTCACTGCTCAGGAGAGCGCGTCTACTTCAATCATCACACAGAACATTGTACAATAATGGATGGAGCCTTGTGAATTGTTTTTCTAGAATCAATCTACAATGTTCCGGATATATACAGGTGCTTAATCTAAGCACGGTTGTCTCCCTTGAAAACGTGCAAGCATTAACCATATATTCTAAACACAGGACATCATCTTCAACACACATTAAGTCCCGATCAATCTATATCCGACTCCATGTAGGCGTCTCTCGGCTCCTGTCTGATTTGCGACCCATATTCCAGTTAGTTCAGTACGATGGAGAGGCATTATAACACAGCACCTGAATTTTGTGTCGGTAAATCTATCCGTCTTACATGTTTGCAATGGAATAAATGCATTACGCCGAATGTGTACAAGTATTATTAAAACAACGCGAAATAAAGTACATTAAATGTATTAACACAGTTAAGAAAAGGAAAATGCTAAAGTGTTGAAGACAGCGCACACAAAAAGAGTTTTTCGACATGTTTGAACGCAGTAATGAAATGTTGAATACACAGTTATTAGTAGTTAACCTCATAAATATAACATACACATAATTAACTCTATGCGATAAAAAACTTACCATATGCGTTATGAACTGAATGTGGCATGAAGTCTATACGTTAGTAACTCCATGCGTTATGAACAAAGGCCCCTTTGCAACATGATTTTCAAATCTCAAAACATTCAGGCAATATTTAATAGTGGTAAGAGAAAAATAAGACTATTATACATACCCAATATCAATAGCAAAATAAGACTATTCTACCCCCTATATCAATAACATAGACCTTGTAGTATATGACAAGAATACTTTTATTCTTTTTTTCCTAACGCTCCGGTTGGAGCCATTAACATTTGTTGTAAAGGACCAAGAGGCGATGCTAAATCCAGCTATAAAAGGCCCATGCTTTGTAGTTTCAGACAAGAAAAGGAATAATGCGATTTCCATCTAAAGTCCACAAAATGGGTATTATTGTACAACAAATATTGTAAGACAATGTTGCATAACAAGTCAAGGCCTACGCCTATCATATTGGTAGCATTATTATTATTTTATTACGTGTTTCGTTCACGTATCTGCTACAGTCAGCAACGATGTGTTCGTCATGGTTTACATCGGTCCTGGTACCACAACCGTTTCAATGCATTCGTGTGATATCGATCTATACTTGTTTAGGATTCCAACTTCGAACCAGAAACATCAAAGTAGAGGGACATATATACACGCTCCTGATTAAGTGATCGACGAGTATTGCTGCTTGGACTACAGTATGAACAGTATATATTGATTGAAGCTCACGCTTAAGAATCCTCCCGTGAGTAGTGCAGATCAAACTATATTACGTTTAAGAGTTTATTGCAACTTACGCTTTAGGATATGCACGTGGATACCTATATGTAAGACCGCCCCGTTAAGAACTTGAACTATACCGACATGTTAGACCGCCTCGTTGAAAACTTGTACTATAACTACATGTAAGACCACCTTGTTAAGAACTTTTGCTATACCTACATGTAAGACCACCTCGTTGAGAAATTGTACTATACCTACATGTAAGACCACCTCGGTGAGAACTTGTACTATACCTACATGTAAGACCGCCTCTTTGAGAACTTGCACTATACCGTTCGGATTAATTTCAAGGGAGTAATTGCCGTTTTATTATACATTTTACATTTTAAAGAGGCATATAATATAACAAGAGATAATTATAAAGAAAAAATGTCACCGTGACACGTTCGCTGGCGCGGAAAACTAGTAAAAGTAGGAAAATTAATAAAATGTATATTTATTATAGCTACGATCATGCGCAGTATGTACCACTGTAGTCTAGCGTAAACTTGCGCAATGTTGTAGGCGTGAGTTCACATTTCTGCTGGAACCATGTATCGAACAATATTTGATCACGTTGTGTTGTTTATTGTTTCTTATTAATTCCATCAATATATTTTGCCAACGTTAAATAGTTTCGAGACAAATGGGAATATTGTGCTGATTTTAAAAGTGTTATATTTATGAGAAATGCCGTCAATATGCGATTTGTGAGAATACTATAAACAACTTATCATTGACCCATGTCAGGGTGTTAGGGATCATGGGGAAACACCGATTGGCACCTTTCTCCACATTCAACATTTATACGCGACCTGAAGCGCACCAATGTACGCCTATTGCTGTACTGTATACGTTAGATAGGGCTGCCGTTGACGTCATTTTGACGTCAACTACATCACCAGAAAGCTCACCTCGTGTAGGCAGTATTGGCCCCATAGCCCCTAACAGACTACAAAGCTTAATGGCGATAGCTCTTATACTTTTGCCGATAACATACATACACCGATTCTCTCTTCGAAGCCAATTTGGGGCCGAACATTTCTATGTCCGTATACGCGTGTATGCGTGTTTGTGATAATACTATATACGACTTATTATTATCCATGGGCAGGGTGTTAGGGGTCATGAAGACGCACCGTTAGGCACCATTCACCACATTATCAATTGATACGCGACTTGAAGCGCACTTGTGTACGCATATTGATGTACTGTATATGTTAAATAGGGGTGCCGTTAATATCGTTTCGACATCAATTACGTCTCCAGGAAGCTCACATCGTGCAGGCAGTTGTGCCCCATAAACCCTAACAGACTGAAAAGTTTCATGGCGAGAGCTCTTATACTGTCGCCAATAACATCCAAACACCGATGCACTACGGGCCTATATAAGGAAATTTAGGACAGAACATTTCTTGGTCCGTATACGCGTTTTTGCGTGTTTGTGAGAATACTATAAACGACTCATCATTGACCCTTGGTAGGGCGTTAGCGGTCATGGGGACGCACCGTTTTGCCACCTTCCTCTACATTAACAATTCATACGCGACCTGAAGCGCACTTATGTACGCCTATTGATGTACTGTATACGTTGAATAGGTTAGCCTAACATACTCCAAAGTTTCATGGCGATAGCTCTTATACTTTCGCCAATAAACCGATGCTCTACGGGCCTGTATAGGGACATTTTGGGCAGAAGGTGTTTAAGTCCGTATACGCGTGTTTGCGTGTTTGTAAGAATACTATATACGACTTATCTTTGACCCTTGGCAGTGTGTAAGGGGTCATGGAGAAGCACCGTTTGGCCTCTTTCTCCACATTAACAATTTATACGCGACCTGAAGACCACCAATAAACGCCTATTGCTGTACCCTATGCGTTAAATAGGGCTGCCGTTGACGTCGTTCTTACGTCAATTACTCTCTGCTCTCTACCTCATGTAGACAGTCTCGGCCCTATCGACCCTCACAGACTGCCATGTTTCAGGGCGATAGCTCTTATACTATCGCCAATAACATGCAAAAACCAAAGTTCTACGGGCCTATATAAGGCAATATTGGGCAGACAATTACTATGTCCGTATACGCGTTTTTGCGTGTTTGTGACAATACTATAAGGGACTTATCATTGGCCCTTGGTAGGGTGTTAGGGGTCGTGTGACACGACGTTTGCAACTTTGTCAACATTAACAATTCATACGCGACCTGAAGCGCATCAATGTACGCCTGCTGCTGCACTGAATACGTTAAATAGGCAGCCGTTGACGTCGTTTTGACGTCAACTACGTCACCAGGAAGCTCACCTCGTGCAGGCAGTCTCGACCTTATAGACCCTAACAGACTGCATGTGTTGATTCTGTTTTGTGAGCTCACGACGCAGGATAAGAAATGCTAATTGTAATTCCTCTAACCAAATACAAAGAACAGAACCAAACACTCACTACCCAAATAATATATGCATGTATACGAATTGGATAAATATTGATGTTTTATATAAGCTTGTTTTTTATTTATTTAGTAAGAGCAAGTTGTTAAAGACACGGATTTTGCAATTACCTCAAAATGAAAATATAATAATCACATTATGCGTTGAAAGTCAGGTTTCTACACCATAATTTTGTGATTTGTATTAAGTGTGTGCATGCATACTATGTACCATAACAACGTGTATATTACTTCAATTAATTGTTTACATTGCAATTATTATTTTATATTTTTCTGTATTGTCATCATGAAGCATTCTCCACTTTCTATTCATTCAGTACTACTACAATTATGGTGCATTACTTGATGCTCTATTCCCTGTATTTTAAATACATTTTACATTCAAGAAAGTTATGTGTTACGTAAACGTAGTCAAATTTTAAGATGGGCCTTAATCTGTGGCGATCGACGCCAGTCCGACAATAATATGAACACATATTATGCTAATTTAAAGAGTTCTTAGCGCAGGGCTAATGTGTATTTGTATTTCTGCATAATAATATCAATATGACAGGTTAATGTACATACCTTAGTTAGTTTGTGACTATTTGGTAATTCTTTTTTTTTTGTTTAATCATTATTGACATTTAGGAATAATAAGACGGCTTACTATAAGTTGTTTTTAACACGGCATTTTCTGTCTGCGAACATATATAATACAAATTATGTTATTGCATTAATGGTTAATACAATAGAAACATATACGAACTACCGGTATGGTAATTTGACATTTTAGTTAAATTCATCGAATAAAATGAAATATTGCTATTGCATGCAGAAGATATGACCACGGGCTACATTCAAACATCGCTTTCAGGTTTTTGCTCTTTTTTGCTCAACATTTTTTTGCTCAACAAAAAATATAAAATGGATGTCGATAAATATTTGCAATAATACAATGTACAGTGTGCACTACTTAATAAGACATTTTAAAAACTAAGTATGCATGTACAATCTTACAACCGATTTATGTCCCTAACTCTTAACAAAAAAGTTATTTATCACACGTTTCCATTAACAATGGAAGAGATGTTAAGAAGAAACCATGTTGAAAAAAAATACATTTTTGTTGTTTTTCATGTAAGCAAATACTCAAGGATTTAATAGTGTACTGTTGCGAAAGGCCCACTATTTGACCCGGTTAGCTCAGTCGGGAGAGCAGCTTCCATGAAAACAAAAGGTCCTTAGTGGTAAGCGAGAGGCTCGGCGTTCGAGCTATCCAGGTTGTAAGCTAAATAATTCTCGCTTGGTGATGTGACAGCATACACGTTAATACTGTTTGTAGTTGTTATTGTTATTGAGTAGAAGTTGCTACCTGGCTGTATTGTATTAATGTGTCTTACCATTTATCTCACGAGCAAAGTTAAGTGAAGAACTATACCGGACGCTAAGAAACGCGTTTGGTAGTTAAAATGGTGATTGATTACCCGTACTGGTATTTAAACTACGTACAAAACAAAGGCGACTTTATGAAATTGCCATTGTTGAAAGTGAATCGACAAAAGCAGCTAATTAACCTACAGGTCAGCCATCGCGTAATAAAACCTGATACGATTTATGACCCTTCTGACAATTGACTGATTTCACAGTCAGTCAATTTGACTTCTTTCATAGTCTTCTACTAGCAATGGTTAACCTATCAAAACGAATCATTTAGCACATGTTCAACTGTATAAGTATATATTGAACTATTTTGTTAGAATACGTGATTGATAGTACAATAATATAGTGATATGAACTTTCACTCAGTGTCTCTTTGTAGCGACAATCTATGAGTATCGTTCCAGAATGGCATTTTCAATTGCATATCTATTAAATGGGAAGAACATGTTTCCTTAAGTTCAACGTTAACACATGACTATGCAAATAATCTTTATTGGCTTTAATTAAGCAACGATTTGTAAACCAACAATTGTCCAAATCTATACGAAATTAGGCGTAAACCACATTACTAAATAGAGCTAAAAGTAGTAACATATATTATCAGTTTAATATAGCATTACTCTCTAAGCAATAGTAAAATATTATAAAACTGTATCAATATTAATACCGAAACGAAATGCGCCTTCAAAATTTGTAACACTCGGAAAAGGCAGTTTGTGTAAGAATATGTTAGTTAAAGTTAAAACGTATGAACTGATATGCTAACGTGCTGTGGTCACACGGTAGACACAGTGGGCCGACCCTTATCAGTGGATATATATACACTGCGGCAGGGGTAGATTTAAATGAAAACAGTCTACATTGCTCAGTTGGCTGAGAGAAAAGATTGCATATACTGATAAGATATTCATGGTGGGCCAATACACGTTGTGCAATTCCCCATGGAGAGCTCAGACATTCCTTGAGATAGGCGTTTAAACGACGAGCGCTCTCCCGACTGAGCTAAACGGTTCTACCGTCGGACCTCACAACAGCGAGTGCTCTCCTGACAAGCTGACCGGTTTTAACTTCGATTCTAGGATCGCGGAAACAAATGTTTGACATCCAAAAACAAACTCATCGACAAGGCATTAAGAACACTATATAAGTCGTGATATGAACCCCATAGCCGTAGAAAGAACACAGTAGCCATAGGGTCCACGTGCGGTCCATTTGCCATTTCTGTGCGTTTCAGATGCGACTCTACTGTGTGTACAGTACGTTACTCGGACGTTCTTCCCGTTCCTATCGCGTTGCTTTTGCAATTATAACGACGTCCGAGCGATACCTTTAGGTTGGTAATCCAGGAAGTCGAACCGTGGCGTTTATTTTGAGCATTTCCAACGTAGTCGCCGTTGGTGAGCGACATTAGGCATTATTTAGGTCCACGTGGCGTCTGTCTTCATTTTCACCATGACCCCATGGTGTCCATGGCGATCCTACCGCGTACCGGTCCGCCGTAAGAATACCAGCCCTGTCTGCTGGGGTAAATACCGCTATGATATAACCCATGCCTTCCGTCCATGGTGGAATTATTTTTACACGAAAAAATAACACACTCTATCCCACCGCCTTAAATTCACGGTATTGTAGTGTTCGACACTAAATTTAAAGCGAACTATGTCTGTTTAATATTTCGCGAATAGGGTTATCTTCGTTGTAAGTTGTGTTCTACTGATAACGTTCACGTGATGTGGTAGCATAGTCCTCATGTACGCCCTCTTTTCGTTAGATCAGTACGCAGGACGAATGTGATCAGTCGGGAATACCCTAAAGAAGAAAATAAAAAAGGTAATTACTATTTATTGATCTAGGTAGTATTATATTGATATGTTGAAACAAAACACTGCGTGTTGTACATTGTATATCTGTAGTATTGTCTGTGTTTACATATAAGAGATGTAGTTTATACTTGTTTTCTTTCAATTCGTTGTGCCTCAGAAAGTTGCAATTCTGCTGCGCTGATTTCCATCTAGCAATTGAGTAATTAAATGGTAATTATTCCGAATAATTATTATATTCTTTTACTTATGTTCAATTTTAACTGAGTTGCTATGAGGTTAATATTTATTTACACATAATGAATTATGAATATAACTGGGCCAAGTGTGAGTTTGGGGACACACAATCTGGGTTAAACTCACAGTGGTTTGCATTGACCGCGGTGATTATCCAATTGTGTGTGTGTGTGTTTGAAATGTGTGTTTGTGCTGTTCAATGACTCAAACATGCGATCTACATATAGGAAGACGTTTAAAACATTCCCAAAACAAGAAGGTGATATGGATCACTACTAAAATCAAAGGCCCATGTCCAACAGTATCATAACTTGAAGAAAATTCGTTGTTAACAATCCAACAAACGCGGATATAAACATAATCTCATTTGCCGTTGTAAGATTTGTGTGCGAAACAAAACGGGTCGCCTTTCGTCTTGGGTTTAGGTTAGTTGTGGATGTTAATACGGGTTTTTGCCCTTGCAATGTATTTGAGCAGCAATTATTCTTATAATTGAGATGTGCATTCAATCAATATACCATGCAAATATTATTATATACAATTGTATGTGAACATTATATTGACTGTATATACACACTCATGACACGTTTTTCTGAACTTGCACATGATGGTACATTTGCTTAATGTTGACCTGGAAGGGCAGTGTATTTTTAAGATAAACATAACAAAATGCATGATCTATCTTGAAATTGTAATTACCCGGCGTATACCTGGTATAGTTCAGTATCTCATGATCAGACATTATGTGAATATGATTGACTAATTACATTAAATATCAATGGTTCGATTACGCACAAATTCTACAGCTGAAATTGTGGATACTTGGTCCGATTTACTGACAATTTTCCAAATTAAATGTTGATAAGAACTAGATACATACGTAACAACAATATAACATAATTTACGGTCACATCGCTTAACTTGTGTAGTGAGTTTTATTAAATAAAACATTTAGTTCAAATGTAAACTTGAGATTCGCTATCTTCCCTATGCTGTATGTCGACAACAGCCCTCTACAGTTAAGGGATAACGTTCAGGTAATGTAGTGACACAGTCCTCCAATACGCCATATTTTATCTTCAAAATACCGAGAACGAAAATGACGGATCAAATCTTAAAAACTTAGGTATTTTTTATTGAAACCATTCCATGACTGATTGCATATCTTTGCATCAATGTATTGAAAGCGCTCACTCATTAAAACTGTTAGTTCAAATCAATGTTATGAAGTTTAGTTTTAGAAATAATGAATAGCATTATTTCAAACAGGTTTAGCTCATCTGAGAACTATGTGCTGAAGGGTGAGATATCGTGGACAGTGGTTGTCCGTCGACCGTTCGTCAAGAATTAACTTGCATTCTCTCATCTGGAACAGCTTGGTACATCTTAAATAGGCTTTACGGGACTGCTTCTCGGGTAGTATTTTATCAAAATTATACAAATTAAATTGATTCGCTAATACATGGAAGACAGTGAGTTAGTCTTTCTTATATGTCTATAGCAAAATTTTAAAATCATCCTGCCAGAAAACATTAATTGACTTTAGAAATTATAATTTCACAGAACTGTTCATTTCGTGACCATCTACCTAATAGCGTAATATTGTGTTATTTAGTTAAAATTATAGCTGCTTGGGTGCCTGACCTTTTTACCTAATATGACTTTATTGAAAGCTTTGAAAAACTTTATACTCAGAAACCTCTAGTAAAATTTAAACATTATTCGGTTTCAGGTTGATTTTGACATTGAACGCGTACAAAGTTCTGCAGGCACTTTGAGCATCTCAAGAAGCTAAAAAGATCACAAAAATAGCAGTTCATCGAGGCGTTAAATTATATTTCATTGAATTCACTGTTCTTGAAAACACGAGTCGCACCGAAACTTATACCTGTAGTTATCGCGAGTGTGCTAAATAAAATATAAAATGTCAAATACTTAATGAAATCAAATTAGGTGTCGGTGTTGATGTTTTTTCCAAATGTTGATACGCGTAATACTGTTTAGATAGTTTAACTTCACCTTATCAGTATGCGAATGGATTATAAATATGTCAACAAATTGTACACTGTTTGTAATTGTATGGGTTATCATTTGGTAGTTCGGAGGTTGGTCGAGTTAGATGGTTTAAAGGGAATTTGACGAAACAATAACAATGAAGGGGACCACAGGTCAGGTGTACATGCAAACTCAACTTTCTGGTAACAAACGTGTGATTTTAAAACGACGTATCCTGTTCATTAGCAGCAACAATCAGGTCATATATTATCGGTACTGCAACTTTCACGAAAAACACAGCGACTCCAAAGAGTACATACGCGTATGGTTTATTTGTGTAAAAGCATACGTTTAACAATTCAAACAATTAGAAATGTATCTCTTGCCTGCATGTCTAATCCTTACGAAGCAAATGTGCCTTGTTTACTTACATAACACAGTTGTAAAGCGTCGAACTGATAACGGAAGTTATAATCAAATACAAGTAATTTTGTGACTTGTCATTTTGATTGCAGTTGTAACAAGATATAATTTTAATCAAAGTTGTCATCTCACTAATGACATGAGCCGCTGTGGGAGAGACAGGGGACATAACCAGTACTGACACAGTCCTCCGGTATGTCCCTTGTAAACAGCCTGGCTTGCCGATTCAAACAGGATGATTGGGGTTAACAAAACAACAAAGCGAACACCCATAAGTACACATAACTATGTTGTGAATATTGGCAGGTGTTAAAATTATGTAAAAGTTGGCAGTTAATTATAATATTATTAGATCTATATTGTTGTACATTTAAATAACAACTTGTGTTTTATTTATCATTAAATGAAACAAATGTATCAGGAAGGTTTTGAATGAAACAAATATTTTATTTGGACAAGTGACTGTTTCTTGCGGACAACTAGTTTTTCGCAATGTCCTGAAGTATGGTACTGAGTACATTTAACTGTTTGTTTTTTACATCCTTCTATCGTGTTGGTCCTCTCAGTTGTGTTGTTCAAATATGAGATCATGAAATTTTGATTTTTGTAAACATTTGTATCTCCTTTAATTTCATTGGATGTGCAGGGGTGAGTTCGAAAGTTAAGGTGGGCACAAAAACAAGTCTAAATGAGAAAATGCAGGTAATTTATAATGTCTTCCATTTACTTACATCTGTTCGCATTAATCACTCAATAAAAGCCTTTGACAATTTAGGTTATCAAAACTACTGCACTCATAATATGGTTGTGACTGTTTTGCATTATATCATACCATAATTACAATATGAAATCTTCGCCTTTTAAATATGTTGTCAATGATGAAATTACTTCCGGGTCAAACTTTTATGCGGATACATTTAACATGGAAAAGGCAAATACTTCGATAAATAAACAATGACAACAACAAAGAATGTCATACGTACCTACTTGAATTGTTTGTCCATGTACACAAATCAGCAATACAGCTTTTATCATCAAATTAATCGAAACAACTAAGAGATTTCCGATCTCACAACGACATTGTTTACACAAAATGGCGACTAGCGACACCTTCGGCTCAGAGGAAATTACCCTTATAAACTGGTTACAAAACAGTAACATTTATTGATTTCACAATTTGTAAGGGCTAAAAGTATTAAGTTTGTTAGTTTTGACATTTGTTATCGAAAATGCTGCATATTAATGACATGCATGCTAAATGAAACGAGGAAACTATAGGTGAAAATCATGCAGTAATTTTAATCTCGCTTTTTCTCGACTACGTCGTTACCGCCACAGGACTCATTTTCGCTGACCGCGTCACATATATGTATTGGAGTTTCCGTTTGTACAGTCGAAAACTAGTTTTTGATATTTAAAGCCTCGCCTTTTCCTACGCCATATCAGACTCGTCTGATATCACATGATATCAAAAGTCACCAACCATATATTCTCTATTTATCAGGTTGTATTGAACTAGTTGTAACATCCTTTAACCCAAATATGTTAATTATTTAATAAGACGGAGGACGATGTTAAATAATTAGCATAGTGAGGTCAAAAAGTGTTTCAAGTGTTTTATACCATATTTACCTATCACTGTCTACGATACCGATCCCATAGGCGTTTCATCGTCGTCACGTGATGTCTAATATGATTTGCGTGTGTTTCGTTTCCAAATTCAGCGTTGCCATTATTTATCTGGTGCGCATTCCGAATGCGCAAGCTTACCGTGCAAATAGTATCAATTTAAACAAATTTTTAAATATCCCGCGCTTTGTATTTGTACGATAGGTTGCATATAAGACTCCACCCCCCAGATAGTGCTCTAATAATACAGTTATTGAATAAGGGAACATAAAGAAAACTCCCTTAAATATGGTATAAGTATTTGAAATTTGAGTGTTTGTTTCTTGAATTGTTTGCCGTGTTTAACAGTATTTCAGTCATATCACAGCAGTCAGTTAACCTACTCATACTTTTCCTGGGCAAGATTGGCCGATCTAAGCGGTTTACATACTAAGTGCTCATACTTGTGCCAGTAATTGACAACTGGCCTTCTTGAATCAGAGGTAGGAAGAGAATGACAGTAGAAATTATTGCATGACAAATCCCCACACAAGTTATGTGGACGGGCATGGGTTCGAACTCACAAACCCCAGATTGACTGTCCAGCGCTCTACCAACTGAGCTAGCCGGGTCCGGTTCCACGCTTAATGATATGGCATCATGTTTATGTTATTCAAATAAATGAGACACTGATTACTGATATCTAACTTAAGCCTTCTACTAATGGCATCATGCCTGGAAGTGTTCGAAGGCAGTTCAGTTCGATCGGTCTTCACTCTTCAGTAATTAGCGATACTTTGTGGTTCCACGGAGATCGATTAATATTAAAGTGACTATGTCATCGAAAAGGGCCTCAAGGGTGCAATTTCTTAAAAAATAATTGTCATTAAGATATTAATACTGGCATATAATTAGCATTAGAACAGTGTATTTATAATGGGTAAAGAGTGTACGCATTGTGATATAAAAATCAATTCATAATAAGATTCCTGTTTAGTTGGCCCTTTCACGCTTACATGTTGACGTCAGAATTGTGAATATATTGTATAATCATAGTTGACACACGAATAGCGCAGTTGGTTTATGCGCTGTCTACTGTCATTTCTTCTTATGGCATCTTAGTCGTGAGTTCGATTGGGATTTAATGTTTTTAAACTTTTTTGCTAATATGTTTATTATCAAACATCTCATTGTGATTTATATTGTTTATTATTTATGTAATGCAAATGTCTTATAATAGCTCATTTCTGTAATAAAATATTATTCACCATGTAATTAGAAGTAATTTTTTCGTTGACATAGTTCATTTAACGTTCTTCTAAAGATGACTTGTTTAACTTATGTTGTTTTCAACACTGTAATAAAGGTGAAGCGCGCAATCATATATCATCACTGTGTTCATATTATTTCAACAGTTCATTATTATTTGCTTTCATTTTATTGGAATGTTCTCGGAATTAAATATCATTAACTGTAAAGCTATTTCTTAAAATAGCCTTTCTTGATGTATGCTGACATCCAATTACTTTCAATATGAATTTGTAGCAGTTTATCTATAGACAGCATGCGCTTTTGGCAAAATTGCGATATTTGAATAAACATTTAATGAGATGTTGATCGCAAGTATGACCAAACTGATGTTGTTCATGAGATGGACATTATCGTTGCATACCATTATACAATTTTGCAACGTTTTGTGTCCGATTTCCAAAATAAAAAAACGGTGCATACATGGGAGCAAAATAACACTACAAGCCTCGAAATATACTGTTAAAATAGTTTCGTTCATGAGTAATCATCAGTTGAACTTGATACTAGTATAAAGCGTTTGTAACTTTAAACGATGCAATAATTTGGAATGTTTCTGTAGTTTTTGTTGAAATGGTTTACAACATGCGGAATACTTACATAAAGTAAATAATGCAGTATGAAATACAGAAGTCGGAATGGCCGAGTAGGCAAAGCAATAATCATTTATTCCGGAGGTCCCGGGTTCAAACCCTGGCAGAACCTTTTTTTTCTTTTTTTTATTGTAACTATACTATAGCTATATCCCATGTCGTCTCTTCAGGACTTGCTAATTTTACCAACAGTGTTCAAATTTCTTAGAAAAGCATTATTAAAAATGGACGTGTGTATTAAGTCAGACATGCAATTTTAATACTGTTTGGAACACATATAGTGTCTTTCAATTAGAAGGAAAAGTATTAATTTCACTGTACTTTTGCAATTAATGACTATTTTGGAACGCTATGATGATAGTAGCGTCTGGCTTCCAAAACTCCGCAATGCACCGGATGTCTGTGGTGTTTACACATTCGGATTTAAAGGCACTTGTTCGCACATGTTAGCATTTTTTTAAGTATGCCATTTAATTACTTTACTTGACATATTTAAGCATCGGAACTAAAAAGCTCAAGTATAGTTACAATAAAAATGTAAGAAAAAATGGTTCTGCCAGGGTTTGCACGGACTGCACAGACTAATACGGGACCACACTTTACGCACATGTATTAAGCCACGTTCCCACGACACGCTTCATATAAAAAGAATATTGCAATAAATACAAATTCGACTATCAAAAGCGGTGGCAATTTTGAAAATAATACTAAAAGCACACGAGTATGTTTGTTCAAACAGTTTTGTTTCTTTAGACTTTAATTTTGTTTGACCTAGTATATCAAAAGAAACAAACACATACATGATCAACAACAGAAAAACTAGCAAAGCAAGCGAAAAAATAAATCAAAATGGTATTGGTGGTACTATGAATACCTAAAAGATGGTGGTAATATCAATACAGATGATGGAAATATGAATCCGGGTGGTGGAAATATGAATAAAGACAGTGGTAATATGCATACAGATGATGGTAATATGAATACAGATTTTGGTGATATGAATACATATATTGGTAATATAAAAACAGATGGTGGTAATGTGAATACAGGTGGTGGCAATATGAATACAGATGGTGGTAATATGAATACAGACAGTGATGGTATTAATACAGATGGTGGTAATATTAATACAGATGGTGGTAATATTGATACAGATGGTGGACATATTAATACATATGGTGCATATATGAATCGAGATGGTGGTAGTATAATTACAGATGGTGGTAATATTAATATAGACGGTGGTTATATTAATGCAGATGGTGGTAGTATGAATACAGATGGTGATAATATGAATACAGATGGTGGGAATATGGATACAAAGAGTGGTAATATAAATACAGATGGTGGTAATATGAATACAGATGGTGGTAATATGATGACAGATTGTGGTAATATGAATACAGACAGTGTTAATATGAATACAGATTGTGGAAATATGAATACAGATGGAGGAAATATGAATACAGATTGTGGTAATATGAGTACAGATGGTTGTACTATGAATGCAGATGGTGGTAAAATGCATACGGACAGTAGTAATTATAATACATATGGTGATAATGTGAACACATATTGTGGTAATATTAATACAGATGGTGGTAATACGAGTGCAGATGATGGTAATATGAACACAGATAGTGGTATAATGAATATACAGATGGTGGTAATATGAATACAGATGGTGGTCATATGAATACAGATGGTGGTCTTATAATTACAGATGGTGGCAATATTAATACAGATGGTGGTAATATAAATACAGAGCATCTTAAAAAGTCTTAAACACTAGAGTATTTTTTGCTGTGACACGTTAATACAATAAACACACGAAACAAAGACACCGAAACAAAACAAATAACAACAAAAAATGAATACAGATGGTGGTAGTATGAATACAGATGGTGGTAATATGGATACAGATGATTGTTATGTACATACAGATGGTGTTAATATGAATACACACGGTGGTTATATAAAAACAGATGGTGGTAATATGAATACAGATGATTGTTATGTAAATACAGATAGTGGTAATATTTATACAGATGGTGGTAATATGATTACTGATTGTGGTTATATGAATACAGATGATGGTAATATGAATAGAGATTGTGCTCATATGAATAAAGATGATGGTCATATAAATACAGATGGCGGTCATATGAATACAGAGCTTCTTTTAAAGTCTCAAACCCTATGTAATTTGTTTGCAGTTACACGTTATTGCAAAAAAAAAACACACAACATACACCACAAAACATAACAGATAACAACACAAACAAAGCCAATAAAAGAAGAAAGCCAGAAAATACCATATACGTGTATAGACAATGCTAAACTATTTTATAAATGGTAATAAAATGTTACGTCTCCGGGGTTATAGGTTGTCACGTGGCGACAACTATTTGGATCTTCCTGATCCCTGCACGTGAAGCGTGAAGCACGTGGGCCACGTGACGATACTGGGGTCACTGAAACAGGTGACTGAGACTGTTTGTACCAGAAACTGTGGATGTAAAATTGTTCTCCTTCTGGATGTAATTATGATAATATACTTAAATATATAATAGTTATATAATGTAGTATGAGAAAATAATAATAATAATAATAATAATAATAATAATAAATAAATAAATAATTATACAACTAAGAAGAAGATGAGGAGAAAAAGAAGAAGAAGAATTTTAAAACTAAAAACATGAAGAATGGTAAGCAATATTAAAATTTCATAATAATAGTAATAATAATATTAACACAATTGCAAATCATAATAAGAAGTTGTAGAAGAAGTATATAAAATAATAATAATCATAACAATCTAAAATAATAATAATAATAATAATAATTATTATTATTATTATTATTATAATACAAATAACAATAATAATAATGATAATAATAATAATAATAATAATAATAAAAACAACTAATACTATTATAACTAACAATAACTAACATACAAATAATAATAAAATAATAATAAGAAAAAGAGGAAGAGGAAGAGAAAGAAGAAGAAATAATTACAAAATGAATATGACATAATATAAATTAAACCAAAATTGATACTTGTTTTTCCACATCCCTCAATGTTACAGAAATCACCAGAACGACAGCATTGTATGCACGTTGGGATGTCCTTATCGGAAACCTACGTGCACAAAACGATGGTTCTATCAACAACAAAAAAACGTGTGATGAAATAGTCCAATATTCATTTCAATTTAATATGTTTATTGCGTAAAGCACACTTACATGTTTATAACAATTACAACATAAGGCAATGGATGCTACAAAGTGAAACAATAATTTTATCACCAGAGCATACACACATTGTGGAACAAATTGTACAGAATAACAGTTATTGATTTCTTAACAGATAGGCATTATTTAAAAACGTTGATAAGTTCATTAAAGTCGTGTTGGAACTATTGACTAACAAACTAGTATTTGTGTGTAGTTTGGACAATATAGACCGAAACCCTTTGATAAACGAAGTTCCGAATATCTTGAACATATTTATAAGAAATGATACTCATTTCAATCAGTCTCTGAATACAATTAATGCATAATTATTATTTTGCATAATCCTTTTTGTCTCGGCGTATTTGAGTAGCGACCGTGTTCTATTTGTAAATCACGCGATGATAGGCTAAACCTAGGCAATGCAATTCATAAATATATGAGTAAAAGATAGCAGACATATATTGAGTGTTTAAATAAATAAAACTTTTGAAGACGATTAGAATTGTTAATATGAGAATACCAATTTTGTAGAAAAATATATAATAATCGTTGTTTTATTGTACTTAATTCGATAAGCATACAGTTTATTCGCCCATAAATATCCTACTCCGTGGCCATATAAGATGGATTTAATTCATGAAACCAAGATTTTAAACCTGCGTGTACAAAATGATGGTTCTATCAAATAAAGTACGTGTGATGAAATAGTCAAATATAGTACCGGTATCATTGCCTAAACAAAACGATGGTTCTATCAAAGAAATAAGCAAGCGATGAAATGGTATCACTTCATGTACGAAACGATGTCTTCTCTATAAGCTCTATATAATTCCGGTATCACTACATGCACAAACAAGACACATGGAAATTCCATGACATTTTTTCGAACGCAATGCCTAAAAGTTAATAATATAATAAAACTAGAAACATGGCCATGCCACGGAACCATGTGTTAAATCTGATCTGATCTGAATCTCGGCCTGATGGTTTAATTTTGATGAAATAATCGTATTAATATAAATTACGTTCATAGCAAGGTTGAAGCCAAATAAATATGAATGCAAATTTGCAGCAACAGTTGAAATGACAATCCATTTCATGGTTGTCATGTGCACCAAAAGGTACATGTAGGATACATGTATGATGCATGATCTAATTTTAGCAACAGTGACCTTGATAATGGCCCCAGCTACCCATGATGAATCTTAGCATTTAGCTTAATATAAACTACTTACACACCAATTGTTTTGAAAATATGTTTAGCCAAACAAACACCGATTTTTTTATTTAAGAAACATCGACCTGGACCCCACCCACCCAATATGCAATCCAAAGTGAGGTCTTGCAATATTATAAAAGGTATCTATGTTTGAAGATTCACTATACTATCTCAATTTGTTCTCCAGCTATTGAGTAGAAACCATTTTTCTATGTTCAGTAATAGTGACCTATACCTTCACCCCACCCATCCCATATGCAATCCCAAGCGATTTTACTTATGATGTTTCACTGAACTAACCTTTATCATTCGCAAGTGTATACCGTTTTCTATTTTTAGTAACAGCGACCTTGACCCAACCACGCCCCATGCATCCCAAGCAATGTCTAACAAGAAGGTAACTAGGTATGAAGTTTCATTAAAATATCTCATTTCGTTCTTTAGTTATCGAGGTGAAACTGTATTTCTATTTTTAGTAACTGTAACTTTGACTGTGACCACACCCACCACATAAGCAATCCCAAGCAGGATCTTAATTTACGGTATCTAAATGTAAAGTTTCATTGCACTACCTCTATTCGTTCTTTAGTTATTGAGCAGAAAGTATAATTATATTTTTAGTAATGGTGACCTTGGCTTTGAATTGAAACCTTCCAAATGCAATTACAAGAGGGGTCTTGATATAAGGAATTTATATTTGAAGTTTCATAACAATATCTCAATTCGTTCTCGAGTTACTGAGCATAAACTGTATTTTTTCAATTTTAGTAACAGTGACCTCGACCTTGACCCCACCAACCCATATGCATTCCCAAGCGAGGTCTTAATATAAGGTATCTACGTATGAAGTTTCATTATAATAGCTCAATTCGTTCTTGGGTTATTGAGCGGATTTGTTTTCTATTTTTAGAAACAATGACATTGACCTTGAGCTTACCATCCCTATATGCAGTCTCAAACAAGGTCTCTGTATAAGGTATATCTATATGAAATTCCATTAAAATATCTCAATTTGTTCTTGATATATTGAGAGGAAACCGTTTTTCTATTTTTAGTAACAGTTACCTTAACCTTGATTCCACCAAACCCATATACAATCCGAAGCGAGATCTTGATATAAGGTATCTATAGATGAAGTTTCATTAAAATATCTTAATTCATTGTTGAGTTATTGAGCAAAAACCCCAGTTAGACGCTGCCCGCTAACTTGTTTTTAAAATTTGGTTAAAAGATCAGCATTTTAACAAAGACATATACATGTGATAATATAGATCTTGTAACTCTGCAAAACTGTTCAAAACAACGGTTTCTAACAAAGTCATATACGCAAATTTAAATATGACTATATAGTGCTATACAATATCAGTATCACTAAAATCGAAAAACGATGGTTTCTATGAAAGAAATACACTTATAAGAATAAAATGCTTTATAATTCTGATATCACTTCAGGACAAAACCAGTTTCCATTCAAAGAAATACATATGTAATGATATAGTGATATATAATTCTATATCGCTGCAGGAAAAAACGATGGTTTCTATCAAAGAATTACACATGTAATCATATAATGCTATATAATTCTGATATCACTACAGGTCCAATCGAGGGTTTCTATCAAAGAAATAAACCATGTAATGATATAGTGCAATATTATTCTGGTATCACTGCAGGACAAAGCAATAGTTTATATAAAAGAAATATTATTATATGTGATAATATATTGCTGCATAATACTAGTATAATTCTGGTATCACTGCAGACACAAACGAGGGTTGCTATCAAGGAATCATCTTAGCGATTATACAGCATCTTAGAGTTCTTTATCACTGCATCTACAAAAAGAGGGTTTTTATTTAAAAAAAACATCTAAGCGAATATATATTAGCTTACAGTCCTTTTTCACTGCATATACAGAACGAGGGTTTCCATAAAAAATATATAAGTATTAATATAGCGCTATATATTTCCAGTATAGCTGCTGACACTACTACTACTACAACTTAGTAACCTCTACTACTGTTATTACTAATTCTACTACTATTACTACTACTACTACTACTACTACTACTACTACTGCTACTACTACTACTACAACAACTACTACTACTACTACTACTACTACTACTACTACTACTACTACTACTACTACTACTACTACTACTACTACTTAGTAACCTCTACTACTGCTATTACTAATTATACTAGTACTACTACTACTACTACTACTTCTACTACTACTACTACTACTACTACTACTACTACTACTACTACTACTACTACTACTACTACTACTACTACTACTACTACTACTACTATTACCACTACTAATACTAATCATACTACTACTACTGCTACTACTACTACTACTATCATTATTTCTACTTCTATTACTACATCAACTACCACTTCTGCCACTACAACAACATTTACTTCAACCACGATTACTATTTTAACACATAACGCTACCGCAGTCTGACGTTTGATACCGGAAGTGGCTCTTTTCTGCGCAAGGAACGCCGACGTCTCGAAATGACCTCGTTTATGTATGGATGGACATCTCTGAAAAAATAAATGCCATTTTTTGTTTTATTTAACAACTGCCGTTTTCACGTTTCAGATAAGTAACTTTATATGAATTGTTTGTTTTTCGCTTGTTCAGCGTCTTTCAAAAGCATATTTGAGGCATGTCGTGGGAAAACCGGACATACTGCATGTGCGTAAAGTGTTGTCCCGAATTACCCTATGCAGTCCGTGCGGACTATTTAAGGACGGCACTTTGCGCTTGTTTTTTTTCTGTTTCAAGGAAGTTGTTTTTAAACATAAATTCACTTGAGGCGGAAAGTGCCGTCCTGGATTAGCATGTGCGGACACGCATTCATAAATCTCCTTTTTTGGACAGGTGTCGGGATTAAAGATAATAACGTCACTGCCACAGGCTTCACACATAAAAGGAGTTACACGATAAAGGTGTCATCAAAGCCAACAATAAAACGTCACCTTCCGAATATGAGAGAAATCAATCCGACGTCCCTACACTTGTTGTAGATAAACAACCACACGTGATGAAGCTAATACAAAACCCACCATATTCAAAAGACAACCAGTTAACACTCCACAGAGTAACTGAATCCGATGGCTTTAGACATGCTGTCGACATACAACTACGCGTGATGAAGCTAATTTACAAACCATTAAATACAAACGAACAATACAAAGTAACTCACGTCTTTGTCGAGTCATCCAGAATAGTAGAGAATCAGGCCGCCGCTGGAAACAATCTGCTCCACGTAGCACACCTCGTACTGGTTGCAGACGGTTGTGACATCGCAGTCCTGGGGGCGGGGCATGTCCGTGCACTCCAGACACCTCATGCTGGCACGTGCTGAAGTAATCAGTGTTGTCTTATTACAATAATATCAATTATATTAACTGCATCCATATGCAAAAGAATCGCTGCAGTTTCATTGCACTCATCTCAAGTTCTGCTCTAATTATTGCAAAGTAGATCAAAATAGCACAGAAGTTGTTTCACGTATTAATCAGCACCAGTCGCGGCCGAAATCGCACGTTTAATGAGCAAACATACATATTTATTCAGTACGTAATCTTATTCGATTTTGAACAAATAAGGGAGCTACGGTCATGATTGACTGAACTATATATACCCGTTATTATATGCCATTGCCTTCTTAAGGCCCATTTCGATGGAAGAGTCCAATTAAGTCCTAGCTCTATAAATGGATAAAAACATTGTCAATCAAAACGCGCCAGTTGGTCAATTAACGCATGGAAGCGCTAT
The DNA here is from genome assembly GCA_027627225.1 of Congeria kusceri. Classification (NCBI taxonomy): domain Eukaryota; kingdom Metazoa; phylum Mollusca; class Bivalvia; order Myida; family Dreissenidae; genus Congeria; species Congeria kusceri. Next base: position 101,617,564 of record CM051026.1, read on the forward strand.
ACGTACCCGTTCTAGCACAGAAAGCGACGAATAGAGCTTGAAGCCAACAGAGTCTCATTCTGACACCTAGAATTTAATGTCAGTGTTGTTATAGTTGATACATAGGGAAATGTATTTAACGCAGCATGCCCTTTTCTAATTACAAGCACGCAACGTGCAACGTATTGAAGCAAACACGTTTACACATGCAAGTCAATAAGAAAAAGGTTAAAAATTTACTTTAAACTTTATATATTAACTTATATAAAGATATTTGTAAATATTATGCAATAATTTTTCATAAATGCATCTTTCCTCTGTATTATAACATATTATCGAATCTGAAAAGCAAAAATTACTACAAACGGCTTCATGTTGGGTGAGAAAATTATAGAAATTAGAACACAACACATATGTATCATCAGATAAACTTTAATGAAATGATATTGATAAAACAAAATCATGGAAGTACTTTCATAAAACTATGTTATAGTTTCAGATCAAATTTTAAACTTTGGTACGTGTGCTGCATTATGGTCAAAATGGTAACACGAAGCAAAAACAGCATATGCTATTTATTAATCACAATACAAGCCTTTATCTGAAATGAAAACTGAAGTATATAAAGTAAACAAAACAGCCACAGACTTAACAAAAATTATCGTTACAAGAAATTTACTTTCTTTACAAGTTTGTTTTGTTAAAAGGATTCATGAATACGGACCATAATTTATCCCGAAGAACTTACTCCGGTTAGAAATCCTAAATAAATTGAGCACTTGTGTAGACCAGATGCAGGATTTATCAGTTCTGTATTCGAGATAAGGGGGCATCGCGAGGTGAACAAAAGTATGGTGGTACAAAAGGGATATTTTCAGTATTTTGTCAGGATTTTATTGTTTGATGGTTATATATCTTAACAGTCTCAAAAAAGCTTAGACCGTTTATAGAACTATGCGTAGAATTCGCAGTGGTGTCACGGAGATAAAAGGTCAACACAAATATTTTTGGACATACATTTATAAGACATTTGCTGTGAATGAATCTATAATGGCAAATAAATGCAATAGTTTCAATTAAATTGAATTCAATTGAGACAGTGTTTAGAACCGAAAGTCGAAATCGCAGTGGTGTTAATGAGATAAGCGACCACACACAGGTCGACAAAATAATGGTGGTACACACGTTACATCGTTTTCATGATTTGAATATGTTATGGTTCATGATTTTAATGGTCCCAAATAAACCAAGACCGAGTGGACAACCAGAGAATTCGTAGTGGTTTCTCAAATATAACCTTGCAAAGGTTAACAAAATAGAAGTGGGAAAAATTTGACATCTATTATCATGGTTAAATATTTGAATAGTCTCAAATAAGCTTCGATAGTGTGCAGAACCATGACTAGCATTCGCAGATGCGTCAATGATAGGACCATGCAGTGGTGAACACAACTACGGTGGGGTATAAATAAGAATTGTGATGTAATTAAATATATTATGGTCAATAAGTTCAAAAGTCTTAAAGTGTTAATAAAGTGAACATTTGTAGAGAGCCATACTCAGAATTCGCTGTGATGGAGATAAGCCATTGCCGTGGTCAACAAAAATATGGTTGATTAGAAAAGTTGTGGCAAAATCGACCGATGGAATGTATTCTCATGTTGGTATACGACAAATCTAGATGACACTGTCAATCATATCCCGTTGATCGGTTGATGAACATTTTTATAATTACTTGTAAATGGATAAAATTTGTTATCAGAGTTGATGTAAACATGTGTCATGTGTACAATATGTGAGTTAATATTTTTCGTATGCCGAAACAAATGGAAATATCATATATTTCCACCCATTATCTATCTCACTTATTTTGGCAATTTATTTAAATTACTTTAGCAATTGCATTACAAGCATAAGTATGCGCTCGTTTGTGTATCATAATTTCAGAGTTAATCATTTGATAGACTTATTATGTAGATTTCCATCAAATGTTTATATTATTATTTCATGTCACATTAGCTTGTGGGAAACTAGATTCTTACCCAAATGGGAAATATGTCACAGCCACCGGTTTTGACTTTTGTGGCACCTTCTTCCCACACTCCGAACATTTCGCACATGGTAGCATATCTCGCGTCAATGAATTGTTTGCTGACAAGAATTGTTTCTTCGTCTGTCATGTCTTCCTCTGTAACATTTGCTTAGTGATTTTTTCATTGACTGTTCCAAGGCGGTGACCCCAGTTTAATCATTTTATTCTTTGTGTTGTGTGGTATGTATTGTCCTGTATTTTATATGCAATTGTTTACTTACCTCAAATAAAGGACCAGCTGATGGTAGTAAGGGTTCTTTTCCTGCTGATGTCTCCAGAGTTTCATTATTCCTATATTTCACCAGAACTGAGTAGTTGAATACCATTTTCGACTGAGATGGGAATTCTAAACATAACTTGCTCTTGAGTGAACATTTCAGATATGTATCTCAATGTGAAATTCAATTATTTATGTTTTAAAAGTGGTACATTTCTCATAAATGTCCACAAACAAACCTGTTTACAGTTTTCCGATAGAAAACACACCATATTTTAGCGTGTGCTTACATGTTCAACAAAACAAAAACAATTCACTCAATTTGTTATATTTTGTTACTCTGTATAATGTATGCTTTATGTTTTCAATCATCGTAGTTTGACTACCTTAGGGTGTTATTATGCATGATTGTGCAGTTCGTAAATGTATTCAGCTTTTTAACGATAATTCATTGTAGTATTTAAAACAGTTTTATGTATAATTGAAATCGCTCTTAATTTAATTTTGATGGAAATTGATAGTATACTTCCATTTTGCATACACGTAGATGTTTATTATTTTCGGAGGAGTGTTCATTGAAGCGGACCCTGTGCATTTAAGAACAGCCGAGAAAAAACTATTCAAACAACTTATTGACGCATATATATTGGCACATCTGATATAAAAAATTTACGGTGTCCTGCATAATGGAAAATATTCCTTAATTCGTTTAACTTGCCAAGTCCCCAAATTACATTTTCACATCTGCTGCAGTCACGCTGTCATCCTCTTTGTTCCCCCTGACAAGTAAATTTCCTGTTTACAAAATTGCACAACAGTTGACACGCAATTCGAAAGTACCAACGATGTATTCGTGTCCATGCGTGCTCATATCGATGACATGGTGAGCAATTTTGATATCATTCCTGCTCTTTTTTTATATTTAACTTGTATTGTAATTACTAAATCGTCTAAGGGGAAATCACGCATAACGACATATTATTTAGTGCAACTGTCATGTTGTGGACTCCAATGCTGCTATGTTCATGTATTCAATGATTTTAGCTCACTTGAGCACAACGTGCTAATGTTGAGCGTTTGTGATTGCCTTTTGTTGTCCGTCGTGCATACTGCGTCGTCCGTCGTGCGTCGTCAAATTTACTTTGTGAACACTCTAGTGGCCACATTTGATGGCCAATCATCATGAACCTTGGTCAGAACATTTTTCACAATACTATCTCAGATAGTTTTGAAACTGGGTCATGTGGGGTCAAAAACTAGGTCACTAGGTGAAATTAAAGAAAATGCTTGTGAACATTCTAGAAGTCACATATATTGCCCAAGCAACATGAAACTTGCTCAGAACCTTTGTTCTTATGACATATTGGCCTAGTTCGAAAATGGTTACGGTTCTTTGAAAAAAATGGTCGCCAGAGCGGGGGAGGGCAGTTTTCCTTATACGGCTATAGAAAACGATTGTGAATACTCAAGAAGTCACATTTATGCCTAATCAACATGAAACTCGTGTTTAAGTCTTATATGTTTAAAAAAATTAAATTAAATTGTCAATTACTATTGCCTTAGAAGTTTTGTCTTTATTGATATATTTGGTCCTCATTGGTAACTTAGCGAGTGATATTATACTAGTATATTAATGATTTCAAACTGGAATAAGAATCAATCGGGTAATATACATGTATACTATCCAATCCAAGACATCACCGTTATCTCCCCTTCTTCGCTATATTGGGCAGCAAGGGATGTAGAGTTTGCTTTTAAACTGAATGACAAGGCATTGAAGTTTTCCCAGGTATTTGTCTAATATGCTCAGCAAGAACTATATTGTGTATCCTTCGCTTTAAAAACGTTCGAGACGTATTCTTGATTTTTATTACATTACAAATTCATCCATACAATGACTGTAGTCACATGCATAGCGAGGTTACAACTACCAGTAGCGGAAGAAAAAGTGGGTGGTGACCCGAAGTGCGTCGTATGTCTCATAAATAACCTTGCCACACATAACACATGTTTCATGCTTGTGATGGAAAGTAAAGTTACTACCTTATTGTAGCAAGTAAAATTCAGGTAATATGGATAATATATATGTAATAACTATGCACGTTTCACCGAGAAAATGTACACACAGTAAGAACACATACCAGTATGAGTACCAGGTAATATGTAAATATGATTCACATGTATTTACTTTTATGATTTCTTAATAAAGGGCACAAACTTACTGTGGAATAATTTTATTTTACGGTGTTTAAATTTATTCCATTCTCAGAATGGGGCTGATTCCCGCGCTCTGGAATTGGCACGTTTTTCGGACGGCAAAATACGCGAAATTAAAATACTGATAAATTGCATGTAAATGAGTTCACATTTCTTTGTATTGGTAGAACAGAGTTTGCCGTAAAGTAACCCTATTAGATGTAAACGTCGTCTCTAATGGTAACAATTAATCGGTTAACACTAGACCAAACTTAAATTAAAGTTTGACTATCTATCTGACAGTAATTTCGATGTCGCTTTAAAGCGTACCTGTAACAGTACACCAGTACTCAAATACAAAGGCGTACATGCGTTCTGCGAGCAATTGAGCATGTGTTAGGCTTTAATAAATTGCCGACTTTCATGAAACTGTGTCTGTTTCCAAGTGCGCTGGCAGTCCTGACGTGACAAGCGCCAAATACAAAGTAAAGAAACGGTGCAAGGCTCCGACATTAAACATGTGGATCCAGGCCCCGCATGTGATACATAACGGTTTTAAGACTATGATAAAATGGAGAGCTGAATGGCATTCTTAATATATTGTACGAATTTGTGTTTAAATGAGATCACATTGTATATATTTTTAATCGAATCCAAGCGGTGATAAGAAGTAAACATTCAGGACTTAATATATAAAATGATAGACACCTTTTTGACGTTATATTCATACACGTGTTCGTTATTTTATATTTCTTTCGCTTGGGATCAACATATCATTAACAAAACTGTAGACACTTAGTATGTATTTGTTTGCCGATTGCAGTGATTTCTAACTATCTGAATATAGTAGAGTTGGCATAAAAACAATCAAATATTGATAAGACGTTACAACCATTGACTTAAAATTGAAAACATTTGATCATATTTGTACACACTTAACGCTATATTCATAGTCAATTTAATCATTGTCTCAACGCTGTTTTGCATACAACATACATACATACATACATACAAACATACATACATACATACATGCATGCAGGCACGCACGCACGCACGCACGCACGCACGCACGCACGCACGCACACACACACACACACACACACACACACACACACATACGTGTCTACGGTGTAGACTGAGGACACCTGAAATTTGCAGTCGACTCGGGACACCATTATGCAAACATCGTATGACTTTCTAATTTCACATACATGCTCTATAGTGCATTGCCATCCTTTACAGCTATTTATTTCTTGTCTAAAATATAAGGATAAAACATGTTATTTTACAGACAAATGGGGACAGTTGCTTGATACACTTCACACTGAGGACAGACCTATCACTGAGGACAGACCAACCACTGAGGACAACTTACACACAAACAGTGGGGACTTCACACACCATTGTCTGAGGACATCACACACAAAATATATTTAAATTATAAAAATATCGTATTTATTAAAATATATTATTTTACTCTGCTTATTATGTTATTGTTATTATTTAGTAATATTATTCTTTGATATTTGATAACAGCGACATCTCGAATATATCGGATATTAAAGTAAATGCACTTTTGTTTTATTCGAACTGGGCACATCCCAACCACTGAGGACTTACACACAGACAGTGAGGACTTTACACACCGCTGTCTGGGGACATAACACAAAGTTTTGGATTATATTGCTTCTCTTTAATTACAAATTTAGTTTTAAAGCCATTATTATATTAATAATATTAACTATAGCATTGTTAGTTGTTCGTATATGAACCGAACATGATCAGAGGATCATTGTTGACGCTATTTGTATTTGGATTTAGTCCTTGTGAATTACCAATATCGAATACATATAATAAATAAGTATAAATTACTTTCACCTAACTTTCCTCTATCGGTAAAAGCGGTAACAGAACATTTTGCATTACAAACGCATTTGGAGTGGATAACGTTTAAATTGAAATCTGATTCATTAAAATGGAGCAGTTCAGCGCACTGTCGATAAAATCCAACATAATGCTGTGAAACAGTGCAGATATGCTTAGAACATGGGGATATTTGAGTAAACTGAAAGAGATGGCGATGTTTGCTGCTAAATTAACGACGACGGGTATATTTTGCATTGACAGATATTCAATAAGTCGGTCTATAAATGACCGAAAATGCCACTCCGAGCATGCTTAATTATCAAAGTCAAACTGAACATTTTTATTCCCTTTACAACTACGCTCCCGATAGGGAAACAAAACAACAAACCAAAAACACGTTTTCTGGTATAGCGGTTGGTATGACCGACTGACTGATACCGTGTACTACGTCTTCTGTCCGTCCATACAATATACACTCATGCATCACATAAACATGCTAAACTATATCATTCAACAATACATAGTACAATACAGGTCACAACATTATACGGCATACTGTATGCCACCACGAGTTCCGCTCGTAAGAAACTATCAAGGCAGCCACGCCTACAGTCTCTTCCGGAGACAAAAATCCCAAAGTGGGATAACTATAATATATTCTATATTATTCCAGTATACAACATGGTGGATTGCAAGCATTAATGATCTATGATCTTAATATACAAGGATATTGTCACACTGACACAACAAGGTACCACCGATAGTATAACGGCTGGTATGACCGACTGACTGATGCCTTGTATTACGACATCTGTCCGAAAATACAATATGCACACATTCATCACATAAACATGCTCAACTAAAATCATAGAACAATATAAAATACAATACAGTTCACAATATTATACGGCATACTGTATGCTACCACGAGTTCCGCTCGTAAGCAACTATCAAGGCAGCCAAGCCTTACGTCTCTACCGGAGAAAAAAAAACAAAGTGGGATATCCATACTATATTATTCCAGTATACACCATAATGAATTGCAAGCATTAATGATCTATGATCTCAACATACAAGGATACTGTCACACTGACACAACAAGGTACCACCGATAGTATAGTCGATGGTATGACCGACTGACTGATACAGACTATTACGTCTTATGTTTGTACGAGTCATACATACAACACATGCATCACATAAACATTCTCAACTATATTCAACAATTACATGATACACAATATTTCACAAAATTATAGAGCATACTGCATGACACAACGAATTCCGCTCGTTAGCAACTCGTTAGCAACTATTAAGGCAGCCTCGTCTAACGTCTGGGCCGGAGACAAAAACCCCTCAGTGGGATAACTATGCTATATAATACCATTCCAGTATACATCATAATTCATTGCAAACATTAATGCTTGATTATCTCAATTTACAAGGATACTGTACCATTGATATACAACAAGATACTATTAATCGTAACATTCAGTAATAGAAAATATTAAATAATATTTATTGCAATGATATGAGGCGTTATTATATAGCTGTACATGTGCTAAGTAGTAGAAAATTGAACAAACATTCATTAAAACAAATGCCTGTAACGCTCAATGTTTTGTTTCTTATTATAATTAATATATTTTCTTTTTTTTAAATATAATAACATATTATTTGCATTTGTATCAATAACGTTTCAAATCAATTCGCTGTAAATGATTTAGAATTAACGTGTATATCTGTCAGTCAATCCTAACGCTGAATGCCTAATCAGCTCTACTCATGCAAGAGAAAAACGTGAAATTACCTATCGGATCTACATTGACATATTCGTCTGATTCGCTTTGCTAAAACGCCGAAAATTATATTTTTCGACAACAGAGGACGAACGAACAGCATGCATTATTACAATATGTAATATTCATTTGATTCATTCGTATATAGTCCGAATGAGAATAGCACCCTAAACCAGATCGATATGTCGTCTGTTAAACACGCGTTCACTAGTCTGTAGTTTGTAGTTATTTATTTGAGTAATTAACGTAAACGAAGCTCCGGAACGATATCTATCCATTTCTTTTCAAGAAATCTATTTGTTATCTTTTAAAATATAACTTGCGTTCATAAATACCATTCAGCACCCGTACGAGGTCAATTTAAGGGTAATGGGAAAAACCGCAAATTATATTTGTCAGAAAAGCCGGACTCTGCACCTTAGAGTTTAATAAATGTGGTTAGATTACCATTTCTTATACTTATTTTTAACTGCATGACGTTATTTAATATTATTTTGAGTGGCTAACGTGCGAACTCACGCTTAATATCCTACGGTGTCACGTTAGGACCACTCGTTGTTTAGCATTGTCAAAATCTCAAAATCTCTCTCTCTCCCTCTCTTCCCCGCCCCCCGACCCACCCACCCACTCCCCTCTCTCTATGGATTACGATGGCGAAAATGCGAAAGCACGATTCGATGGCATGAGACGACGGAGCGATAACGCGAGATTACGATGCGAGAATGGGTAATCTCGCGTTTTCGCCCCTGTAAATACAAAGGCCGAACATTCGAGAACACGATGGGAGATCGCGATATTAACCTATAAGTCTATTATTAATCTTTTAATCTAATAATATCTCCATATTAATTTTGCGATCTTGAATCGTGATCTCGCGTAATCGCTTCGTTATCTCGTGTCCTCGTATCGTGCTTTCGCGTTTTCGCACTTGCAATCCAGAGGTCGACAATGCGAAACAACGAGTGGTCCTAACGGAACACTGTAACATCCCCTTAAAGGTTTACCCACCGCGAGGAGTTCTTTTAAATAAACAGCAGTGACGAATACCACTGACGCCGCATTGCGCAGGCGCCGTACTTTTTCCGCATACATCGTACCATTTGAAGGCTATATAATTTAAAATCATGAACTATTTCACAACTCCAACATGTGCATAATGTTCTGAGTTGTTCTTTTAAGACACAAACAGAACAATATAGCGTACAAACCGTTATTTCATTATCATAAAACATCACTTTCATCATAATGTGTACAACACTAACATGAAGTTGTTTAGTGAAACAATTTTCTAACTGAAGAAGGCTCAAATTTTAGTTATTGGTATTTAAGTCTCGGATTCAGGCTCTAAATGTTTGTTAAAACGGACCCAGGACACAAGGAAAACTGGAGTTGATTATTTTTGCGACCGTCCACTGAGGACAGTGTGACCCACCACTGAGGACAGTGTGACATGTCACTGAGGACAGTGTTTGCGAAGTCGACACATCCATTTCAACATGTTTTAGTCAAATATGGAAATAAACATATGCATTTGAGATGCTGATGAGCTTCTAACAGACACTGAATCTTTCATAATGTGTGTTGGTATGGTGGCTGCTTTATGCCATCTTTCTGGCTTGTTAGCGGGTTTGAAGGACGCCAACACGACAACACGCCATAACGATACATATAGGCTCCAGTCCTACAGCGTTCGTACAGCGTCTTAACGGCGCTTGTAAAGTTTAAAAGAACGCCGCATTGTTGCTACTACGTTCCCACCGCGCTCTTTCCAGCTCGTCGTGCAGACGCCAAGCCACGTCGATGTCTTTGAATATAGAAAAAATAATCTCGGCGACAGGGCGTTCTAGGCGTTGTCGGGGCGCCCAAAGTTGCTGGCGACTGCACAGCGCGCACCTCTGAGTTCAGCAAATATTTTGGACGCCGTGGGTGCGTTGCGCGAAGGCCGATTTGCTGTAACTGGGGTTTAATGGTTCGAGAACATGATAACTATTTCATTAGTGTCATTTATTACATGCGCACGCGATAGTTATTACGTGTGCCTCACGATAGCTATTACGTGCGCAGGCCATAGTATTAAGTATGCACGCGATAGTATTATGTGCGCACGCGATAGCTATTTTGTGCGAACGCGATAGCTTTTACGTGCGCAAGCGCGAGCTATTACGTGTGCACGCGATAGTTGTTACGTGCACACATGATATTGATTACGTGCGCACGCGATAGCTATAAGGTGCGCACGCGATAGCTGACTAATGAGAATAGGTATCTGATTATTGGTCAATTATTACTATAGCATGAGAAGTATTTAAAAATGATTGCTTAACACATACGTTACGATTTTATAAAGACCAAATATTTATTTTAATGATTTTATAGAATTATCCCCGTGACACTTCGTGGCCGAGGAAAATCAATTGTAGTAGTCAAATCGTTATGCATGAAATATAAATGAAGAAGAAATTGCAATATTGTCAACGGTACTGTAGTTGCGTACAATTTTCATTTGACGTGCACGGCTTTTGTAGGTGTTAGTTCAAGTCGACTGCAGCCGTGTATCGAAAATACTTGTGTTTATTTTGTCTTAACGATACACCGTACATAATTCTTATTATTTCATTCAGTTGAGTGTTTCATTGTTGAATATATGAATTTTGAACATTTGGTGAATACATAAACTTTGAACAAGACTAGTCTATTCACAGCGCTTGCAGACATTAAGAAGACGCCAAAGCGTTGCTACGGCGTTCCCACCGCGCTCTCTCCAGCGCGTCGTCCAGACGCCGAGCAACGTCGATGTTATTGAATATGGTCAAAATAATCGCGGCGACATGGGGTTCTAGGCTTTGTCACAGCGCCCAAAGTTGCTGGCGACAGCACAGCACGCAACTCAGCGTTCTGCATATATCTTGGACGCCGTGAGTGCGCCGCGCGAAGGCCGATCTGCTGTCACTGGGGTTTAATGGTTCGGGGACATAGGAACTATTTCATTAGCGATAGTTATTACGTGAGCCCGCGATAGTTATTACGTGCGCGGGCGATAGTTATTACGTGCGGACGCGATATTATAACGTGCGCACGCGATAGATATTACGTGCGCAGGCGATAGTATTTCGTATGTTCGCGATAGAGTTAGGAGCGCACGCGATAGCTATTATGTGCGAACGAGATAGCTATTACGTGCGCACGCGATAGCTATTACGTGTGCACGCGAGAGTGATTACTTGCTTACCCGATAGCTATTACACGCGCACGCGATAGCTGACCAATGAGAATAGGTTTCTGATGATTGGTCAAATATTACTAAAGCATGGGAAGTATTTATAAAATGATTGCTGATCACATAGGTTACGATTTTATAAACACCAAATATTTTTTTAATAATTATAAAGAATTGTCCGTGGGACACTTCGTGGGCACGGAAAATCATTTGCAGTAGTAAAATCGTTATGAATGAAATATAAATGCAGAAGAAATTCCACTTATGTCAACGGTATTGTTGTTGCGTACATTGTAGGTGTGAGTTCAAGTCCGACTGCAGCCGTGTGTCGAAAAACGTACCTTGTGTTTATTTTTTCTTAACGATACACAAAACATTATTTTTGAATACGTGTCTATATTTGATGTACCCCTTAAACCTACTTAAGACATGCAATCCATTAAATCTTAACCCTATTAACAGCTTTACAATCATTATGATTAAATGTAATAGATAGAATTGGGAATACCTGGCATTCAGTGATTGACCTTCATTTATAAACTAAACAGGCTGCATCGTTTTATGCGCACGCGTTGATGTCACACAACTGTACAAGATTTTTATACATTTCTATCAATTAATGTACAATCTGAAATAAATCTGTAACAACTCGTACATATTTGTTAGGGTATTTATTCATGATAATTTCCGGATATATTATATAATTGTATATACAGTAGAATGCAATCATTGTCAAATAAAATCAGTTTGTAATTCAATTCTATACGCAAATTAGTGGTAGTCTAATAATGTATAAGTGTGACAACTGTCAAGTTTGGTCACTAGCAGTGGATTGCTCACAGCAAAGAAAGTGACACAAAATGCAAGATAAACAGACTGAGTCATGTCCTGGCAAATATTTTAGTTGGTATGGAGTTTGTACAAACAGTTCTGATAGTCTATTGGTCAGTGGCACATTAGCAGTACACAAACAACATAGTCACGTAATAAAGCTTATTATCATGTAGAGAAACACATTTTCTGAAAAAATTAACATAGAGATTAAAGAAACAATGGTCTCCAGAATATCTTCATAACTTGCTATTTTTGCTTTTTTATAAATGTTTCTATCGGAAATAATTGTATTGTATCAAATCCGAAAGCATAACATTTAAATGTATGACATCGTTTAGCATTCTCTACATCTATAATTCCAACCATTTTGCTTTGCTACATTTTGTTGATTATCTTGAAAAAGGCAGAATAGCCGAAACATCAATATATATTCAACTAAAACTGTGTGAGTTTTTTATGAAATATTTATTTAATTACTGTGGAATCACTTGAATTCGAGGAACAAAAATTTCGCGCAATACGTTTGAAAATTTGAAAACTAGTCCAAGAAGTTAGAACCTCAAGACAAGAGATTTTTAATTCAAAAAAGCAATTAGACCAAGTTCATCTAAGATATTGATTCCATTTGAACAGGTCACTATATTCTATACAAAATGATGATAACAGTACACTGTAGTTGCTAAAAACCAACTGGGCAAAAAACAGCAATTAAATTGAACAGTCGTCAAACACAAAGTACTCCAAGAAGGCACTGATCAGAAACGGAACATATTTTTTTGTGCACACACTTGCTAATGAAGCTTCTCATAGTTTCTTTTTAATCGGGCCAGTAGTATTTGTACAATATATTCAATTCACATAATTTCAGCAAAGTCCAGGAAATAATTTTAAATTATATATTCACTACAGCAGTCATCCAAGCCTCATCATTGAAAAGAAGCAGTGATATGTAGCACTTTAGTACAGCATTCAGTACAGCGACGAGTGTTTGATGACACTGACATAAGGCAACAACATATTTTGTCTTTGTTTTGTTTTTTTCAGCCATAATACGGTTTTGTATAAACTGTTTAATCATCGTCCATGATCTCTATTGTAACTCTACATGTTGACGTAAAAGCTCTGCACACTGGTGTTTTCCAGAAAGTTCGGTAGAAGTAGGTATCGAAAACAACACAATAGTCTTTTCCCCTTCAGTCCATGGTCTTCTGTCACTGGAGACTTAAAATAAAACATACATGATTAGAAACTTATTCCACTTCGTGAAAATGCTGTACCTTACTGGCACTCACATTTTATAATGGATTTTTATGACCTAAAAGAAAATGAATATTGAAAATATGAGGGCTAGAAAACTTCATTTATGCTTCGAATCATAAGTCTCAGTATTGTGTTAGTAGACAAAAAGAGTTGCCTCTACTGTGCAAAAGCTTGATGTGCAGATGAACGATGAATACAAAATACGCAGATAAGCTCAAAGACCCCTTAAGGCTACCCCAGTGTGGATCCAACTTGTGACTGCTATACTGACAAACTGGCATACTTCTTACTGTATTATCCGGATGAATCCTATGAAAATAGTTTTCAACAGATTACACAACAAAGAATACCTTGCTCAATGTCGCTTTGGACCTCCATTATATTCTAGTTCAGGTTCTTGCTCATCTGGTGCAACATCACAGTCATCGTCAATGTGGTCATCAGTACTCTGTAAATAAAAAAGTAATATCCAATCTTACTGACACCAAACGAGGACAGTGTAAACTAATACTGAGGACAGTGTAACCTTCAAAGGGGGACATGCAAAAACACAATGACATTATTTACATTTATGTGCATAATTATTTTCAGAATTAAAACAGAATTAAAATTCCATTCTTCCAATGACCCTAAAGTTAATTTAGGGCAAAAAAACTAAGCAACCCACCAGTACTTTTGGTTTCAAGTAATCATTCCTATGTGTAACAGTAGCCAGCGCTCAGAAAAATGGTGTTTGAAGTCCAAAGGCAAATAAAATTAATAATATTAATGAATAATTTTACTGCGGCTTTTCTTGGTTACAATCATTGTTGTAGGTAGAAATATGAAGTCCTTCTTTATTTGGATCCAACTTGTGAATGCTAGGTTTATAGACCGACTCTTAATTAACTGAACTAGCCGGAGATATAGGTAAACCTTTTTTTCAACAGGTTTCACACCAAAGAATACCTTGCTCCAAGTTGCTTTGAACCACCATATGTATCAGTTCAGGTTCTAGGCCATCTGGTTCAACATCACAGTCATCGACACTGCAGTCATCAAGACCTGTGTAAAAAAAAGTAATATCTAATCTAACCAAGACCAAGTGAGGACAGTGTAAACGCACACTGAGGACAGTGTAACCTTCAAATGGGGACGTGCAAAAATACAGTGATATATATACAGCATTTTGCATGTAGATTTAATGTCTAATTGTTTGTGCACCATCCTGCTTAATTTCTGTGAATAACTGGCACATATGACAGACAAAAACTTTGCTGAGACCCACCCTTAAGACAATTTCAATCCCTTAGCCAACACTACACATTGAGTCACTGCCATATTAATTCCTTGGAAGCCAATGACCTTGTAAACATAAGAAAACAATTTTATTAAGCATTCCACATTGTTTACAGAGACTTGTTTACATAGCAAAATGACAATTATCAAATAAATATGTCACAGATTCTAATAGACATATGTCCATAAGACACGGATGCCCCCACATTCCACTTTTGTCTGAAAACTCCCATAATATCGAAAAAAAGTTAATATGTTTGTAAAGTTTCATTGCTATAGCAGCAAAACTATTTGAGTTAAGTGCGATACAAGTTAAAATAGACATTTCTTTTGCCAAAAAAAATCCATAAATCCAGGTATGTCAAAAACATCCAAACCAAAATATGGAGGTGCGCAATTGCACATGCTGGTTAATATGTGTGTAAGGTTTCATATCTCTTGCAGTAATAACTAATACTTTTTGAGTTATGCACGACACAAAAATCTGACGGATGGACAAGGGCAAATATAAATGCCCTCCCCCCTCTGAAAGTGCGGGCATAAAAAGGAATGTATACATTAAATTTATATAAGAACACGCGAAATAACACTCATGACCTGCCTGGAAAAAATATTTTGTTTATTAAAAATCATCAATCAGAATAAACTAGAACTGTCATTGTCTTGTCTGAAATACCCCCCGAATGCCGCTTAGTCAGGGGACTTTGCTGGTTTGGTTTGATATTCGTTTAATTATAACATATACATCTGATAGTTTTTATATATATTATCCAGACAAAATTCAAATATATAAATTAACAAAGGGCAATGACTTTATAAAAATTGAAGCGAGAGTTACTGCACTTGTTTACTTCACTTCCCCTCAATGAGATCTATCTACCAATTAAATTTAAAGTTGATAGCTCTTTTAGATATCGAGTTGTTCTCCGGACTAAATTCATATATACAAATTAACAACGGACAATAACTCTAAAAATATGGAACACGAGTTATGGCTCCATGTTGCTTTGAACCACCATATGTACGATCAATGCCGACATCAGTCGACATCGGGAGTTTATTACGGATACACTACCTTAAGTTCATTCAAACATAATAATTACACAGATTGATTACTGGTAAACCTACCCAAAACTTCCGATAACATCAAGTGTGATATTCAAGGAGACCTCCGATAAACACTAATAGTTTTAACACTCCTTTTATTTATACTGTTAACAGCATTGTTATTTCAAACAATCTTTTGAATTGTAATGCATTTTTAATCAATTAAAAACTTAAGTATTTGGAGGGTACCTTGTTTGTTGACATCCCTTATGTGTAAACCTTTACAAAAAATGTATAATACTAACCAATTGGCTTATAATGTCTGATATGAACTGGGGTTAAATGAAATATGCTTACTTTTTATATAATTTGTCATATAATCACCATTCCATTAGTCAGTTTGTTGAAACAAACACAATATGCAGAATATGCTGAAACAAACACAATATGCAGAATATGCAATAAAGCTGATCATATACCAATCCACTGACATATAAATCAAAACCATGTTTGTTACTTGCCAATTTTGACCAAGAATCTGGGAGTTGTTCTTTCTTGTCAAGTTGACTTGAACTTGAAGACTTTTTATTCCGAGATACACTTTCACTTGTGCTATTTACACTCATTGTTTATACATAAAAAAACAACATTTGCCACGGTTGTTGAGTACACACATGTGATAAATCCATAAATATCATACGATGTTCTTCATTATTTTTATTGTTATTTGCAATAATCGCTGAAATTTGTAATGCCATTTTCATATTGTCCGCCATGTTGGAATATTGACATCGCAACACTGATGTCTTGATGAGTAATGTGTTTACCTGTATCTATTTTTAGATCTGTTGCAAGAACATGGGCTATTATTAGCTGCTGAAGGCTTTATAGACTTAAAACCATTTACAATTTTGTTTCAGCGATAGGCTAATTGTATTAAATCTTTAGAAAAGAATGAAATAAAAATAAATTTCCCGAAAGTAACTTTTATTTTATCCGATCTACATTTTTTATTCCCTAAATCCGGTCATGTACCGTACATGTATTACTATACACATCCATCAAATACGTTTTTGCCCATAAAATAAATAGCTCCTATAATTATTTTATCAATATCATCTCATTTTATAATTGGTTTTGACCATGCAAACACAGTACTTGTCAGGTGTCCAGATTTAAGTACTGTCCGGGTTTATGCCCCGTATTTTGGAGAAAGACTTCAATGCATAAGCGAAAGAACTCACAAAATTATACCGCTATATTTAACACCATAATTATAATTGTCAATTTCAAAAATCTTACCATGTTATTTGTAAATTTGTAGTTTATTCCCACTTTCGACTCTAACAATGGCGACCGGCTCCCAAACTGAACGAAACGATGACGTAACTAGATGACGTAACAGGAGTGCGCATGCGCAATGTCATCGTGTGTATAAAACCGAATCTGCGAAAAATGGTCGAAATGTAAAATGATGATACACACGCCGAAAAATGCTAGGAATCGGACGACAAGTGGGACTCTTCGATTTGACAAGTTTTTTACATGTTTTGTGAAAAAATAATTATTTTGAAGCATATTTACTCTGTTGACAAGTGAGGACGTCCTCACTTGGTCAACGAGTCCTCATTCGTTGCTGTGTATCCTGATGGATGTCCTCATTTTACCGTGCATACAAGAGCACACACACACACACACACACACACACACACACACACACACACACACACACACACACACACACACACACACACACACACACATACATACATACATACATACCTACATACCGTCATAGTAAACAATTGAAAAATACACTGTTTAGTACTGAAGGCGCTGTATACTGTTTAGCACAAACATATTTCAATATGGTTGTGTGATAGCTACAACAATAGCATCAATCTGGGGAGCGGTACTACCACTTTCTGTGCGCAGTGTAATGCGGACATGTTCCCAACACTCGGAACAAACATACAAACACTTGGGCGCTGTGTCTCCACTTTCTGTGCACAGTGTAATGAGGACATGTTCCCAACACTCGGAACAAACATACGAAC
>CM051026.1:101640408-101695408 GCA_027627225.1 Congeria kusceri
TAAATGAGCTGTTTGTACTACAAATCCATAGTTTGCGCACACGTTTGTTCATATAATATTGAACATGCACATATTAATTGATTGCAACGATCAATTTCATCTGAGAAAATTGACGTTTTCAAGATCGAGTCTATAATTATTGACTTTTTGATATAAAATATTTTATGCTCAACATAAACTGATCCTTTGTAGTGACCTTTAGTGCATTTATTTCTTATGTATTGAATTAATTGTGTATGGATGACTAATTGTCCCACTGATGACGTCATACCACTACCAAAGTTCGGGTTTATGTGAATATTTATAAAAAATAATGTGTTGTGTTATTAATTTCGGTAACAGATGCTAAAAATAGATCAGGCACCGTTGTACCAGGCCGATATTAGCATAGTGGGATGATAAATACAAATATTGTATATCTCACCTTCAGCAGAATGATGAAATTTAGATTCGTCATAAACACAACAACAGTGTTTTCACAAAAAGTCAGTTTGTTTTCCAGAAACATCTTAAGGACTTTTATATTATTGAACATAAATGCATCATTTGATGTAACTTTTTTATTTATTATGGAGTATATTATGCACAAGTATTTATTAGCTATAGTATTACCTAGTGTTTGTTTTACTGCGAAGGGATTCACACATTTATAGGATAGGCAGCTTTAAATGTATAACATTATGAAGCATTTTTTAGAGAATGCCTTTCGACAACTTCCTGTCAACGGGATTGTGACTACATACACGTTTGATGTGTCTCATTAACGGGGTTTCCTTTACATCCCACATATTTTGTTTTGAAGTTCGCCACTAGATAAATACGTACTTGAGAGTAAACAAGTTATATCATATCATACGTTAATGTATGTGTACAACGTTAAGATACTAAATGTTCTAAGTCGGCTGATAAAGGAAGTGTGTTTGGCAAAACCAAACGTCCAATTGTTATGATATTATGGCTTTACTGAACAAAAAATGGAACACCTATGCAACAGTTTAAGTACAAACATGTTTCCCGTGTTTTGTAGCCTTTACAATATCTGCAATTGTTCCTCCTTCTCATTTTATCATATTGAGGTGTCGTGGTATGACAATTTAAGATTATGTTCTGAAGAAACAATGCACTGCCTGAAGTAAAAACATCACAATTGTAAAGGTTGTCATTAAAATTGCACATATTAAAAGGACATTCGTAAAGTGTGCTTTATACTGTTTAAAACACTCGTGTTGACATATAGTTGATGAATATCATAAGTTATTGATATTTGTATACTAGTCAGAGTATTCACGATGTAATGAAAGTGAAATGTAACATGTAGAAATAGGATTCCGTAAATGTCTGTACCAAACATAAACAACTGAAAGGTTTCTAGTTCACATTATTCAAACGTGTATATTAAACGCCCGGTTTTACTGCTTTATTACTAAAAGGGTCCTTAACAACGTCCGTTACATTTATTGAGACTCAATGAGAATGACATGGCAACATATGTGACCATGGAAGGAAATCACTGCGAGGAGTGTGTTATTAAAAGGCATGAAAGGCATAATGCTGCAGTTCAGTAGTTTCAATATGTACCTGATTTTCTCATCAAGCTATCATCCCAATCCTCTATTTTTAGAGATAATAACAGAAATTATTTCGTAACGAGAATTGTGGTGGTCGTACCGGAAATGACAGCGGGTGACGTCATGTTATTAGTGATTGCACACGTTGCATGTTTTGTTTAAAGTTAATATAACTGTATTATTGCAGCATGTGCTAATAATGCACATGAATAATAGTGATTTGTTTCAACATATATATTAGGGCATAATAACCTAATATATAATAACATGTATTGGGCTGAAAAGTGGTCCTCATTGAAGCCTCTCCCGATATATGATAATATTACTCGCATTATGTCATGACGTCGCAGAAGAAATATAAGAACTATAAACAAAATAAGACATGATACAATTTTGGGAAATATACAACATGCATATTGGAAGCGAAATAGAAGATATAAATTTGTTAATATAAGTAATAGAAAAAAAATGAATAAAAGATATACAAAAACAGGAAGACAGAGATGGAGGAATGTTTGAATGTTTGGGATGTTTGAATATAGTACTATTTTGATCGACTGAGAGCGAGCGATAGCAATACAGAAGCACATATAGGGCTGGACATCAAATCTGTGACACACCATTGAGTAGCTGAACACGAGGTTCTCTAAACTTTGGTCAGTGAAAGAATGATTGCAGTCTTAAATTACTCCACAAGATAGAAAGTTAGGTGATTCAATAATATCCTTGTGAAAGAGGTCGGCAGCAAGAGCACTGCAATTGGTTCGGAGTCGGGTATCTAGAAGTTGGAGTTTACGCGTTTCTTAAAAGAAGTGCTGTGGAATAGTTTCTATGTTAGCGTTTAGCGATTTAAGCGAGTATGTAATTATCTGACTCCAAAATCGAACTGAATACTACATGCATATATATTCATTCCATATGTGTGTATGCTATTTTTCCACTTACAGTGTGTTGTTTTTTTTAATCGTTGGTGCATTTCTGGATTTAACTGATTCTGTACTGATAACAAATCAGACGGTTTCGTGTATTTGTATGTTTCAAATTGACTGACTCTATACTAAACCGCTATCAGCTGTTTAGTGAATTTCTTTTTTACTGAATCTTAGCCAATAAGCAATTACACTGTTTCATGCATATATATGTTTGGGTGATTCTGTACTGATAACAAATCTGACTATTTCGTACATTTTTAGATTTGACTGACTATGCACTAATATGCAATAATATTATTTTATGCATTTCTATGTTTGGCTGATTCTGTACTGATAACCAATCATACTATTTCATGCATTTCTAGCTTTTACTGATTCTGTATTAATAAGCGATCACACTTGTTCGTGAATTGTTATGTTTGACTTACTCTATACTGATAAGCAATCACATTGTATCGTGTATTTCGAAGTTTGACTGACTCTGTACTGATATGCAATCATACTGTTTCGCGTAAATCTAGATTTGACTGACTCTATGTGGATAAGCAATCAGATTTGTTCTATATTTCTAGGCTTGATTGAGTCTGTACTGATAACTAATCAGATTGGTTTGTGTATTTCTAAGTTTGACTGACTCTGTACTGATAACCAATCATACTATTTCTTACATTTCTAGACTTGACTGACTTTGTACTGATATGTAATCATACTGTTTGTGTATTTCTAGATTTGAATGACTCTATGTGGATAAACAATCAGATTGGTTCGTGCATTTCTAGGTATTACTGGCTCTATGTTTATAACCAATCATACTCACGGTTATGAAACTCACCGGACCAACAGTATCAGCATTGAGTCAGTTAAAACACGGTTTGACGTCTCACCGGAATACCTCATTTCGAGGTATAAAGAAAATTTCCGACGGTGACCTCCGAGGTAAACCGGTGGGATGAAAATATTGCAACCAGAACGTATGACTTTCCAATATTGTTTTATTTTCTCCTTTTAAATGTGCTTCTTTTTTTAATCGGCTAATATAATAATCAGTACATTCACTCGTTAGTAATTTCATTGATAACAACTGTAGGTTATGTTATAAGATGATAGTATTGTAAAATGTTCTATACACTTAACACACCAAAATGAGGTGGTCCGGTGAGTCTTTTAACAGTGATGCTGTTTCGTGTATTATGTTATGACATACTCAGCGCTGATAAGCAAACCGGTTGTTCATACATTTAAAGGTTTAACAGGCACTGTGCTGATAGGCAGTATGAATTTGGATCGAATGCCATACGCTACAATGAGGTCGCTTACCTGTACAACGGAGCAGCGGAGTGGAGTTGTACCCGGTACGTGCGAACTGTACGGTTTTTAGATATAAACGCATGAACTGTACGGTACGTGGAACTGAATGTGTACACCGAACGGTACGTAGAATGTTTGGATTGTATTATACGTATAATTGATTGTGTGAACTGTATTTTACGTATAATTGATTGTGTGGACTGCACATTATGTAGAAATTCAATGTGTGAAATTTAATGCCAACCATACTATTTTTACTTTTAATTCTACTTCTACTACTACTACTACTACTACTACTACTACTACTACTACTACTACTACTACTACTACTACTACTACTACTACTACTACTACTAATAATAATTATTATTATTATTAGTAGTAGTAGTAGTAGTAGTAGAAGTTGTAGTAGTTGTTGTAGTATTATGATTATTATCATAATAATAATAAAATATTAATAATAATTATAATATTTATAATAATAATAATAATAATAATAATGATAATAATAATAATAATAATAATAATGATAATAATAATGATAATACTACTGCACTTACCAAAACCACAGCTAACTGTTAGTGATACTGCTTTTACTACAATAATGATTTATTTTCCTCCTTCTCCTTATCCTGACTATTATTGTGCTACCACCTCCACAACCAACTAACCACCCATACCAACACAACCACCAATTGTTCAACAATCGTCAATAAATTGGTGTGCTAATGATGAATTTCATGAACATAACTACACGGCTATTCGCTAGGGTAACGTTTGGGAATTTCTTAAAGTGCTGGACAATGGAACTAGGGTCTACTACTTCCCGTCGGACATGCCCGTGTGTGGTTTGCTCAATGAGAAATGGCCGACTAGGCCTACAAACTGTCCGACCACGCATATTTTCTGCTCGCCCACGCCTACCACCTGCCCGCACACCTCAACTATAAGAGAAAGCCATCCAAGCAAGTAGATTGAGAGGCGCAACCCCCATTACAATATAGGGATTATTCACTTATTGAATTTGCTAACGTCCGCAGAGGTCCAAAAAAATGGGTTATAGCCCGATTGTGTGTTATGTCCTCCAAAACATACATCTTGAGTGACAAAAAAACACGAAACAAACAGGTACTTCACTATAAACTCGTAGTTTTCGGCGTATGTGTCTAACCCAACGTTTAACCTTTCTCAATATCAAGCCAAATGTTGTAAAAATTTCCCGCCAGTAGTACCTAATGAAGTCCTATTATTACATCGGCTATTTGTAAAATAGTTAAAGAACAATTGTTATAATGCAATGGGTTTAAAATTCCTAAACTATAGAGGCTTGTTGGTAAAACTTTCGAGTGCCTCTTCTATATTCGTACTCAATATGCTCGGTTCTGCACAAATTACAGCAAAAGACAATGCTCGCTGTCTAAGAATTGACCTTTTTAAACCTTATGAAAACATAAAATTATTCAGACTAGTTTACAAATGAAATATGGTACAGAACATGCAAGCAATTGCACAAGTTTATCAGATTAAAGTTATGTTAGTACACGACTAAAGATATGTCGAAAAAGCTAAAAGATATATATATACTCATTGCTTTGCAAATGTATATTTTACATTGTATTTTGTATAGGTTGACATAGGTACTGAATTCCGCCGATTTGAACTCATGATTCTCGAATGCAGCTAGATAAATTAATTTCACTCTCAATCCTCAACAAAGACAAAACCTGACCTATTACTTACGGCATACATACCCAGACTAATTCATATAAAGCCATTATCACTTTTGGGGTTTCCACACAATTTGAAAGCTCCTGTCTATGTTATTATATTGTTTCTTGATATTTATAGTCGCTTTAAATGTTGTTGATAATGAGTGAACATGCCACTTAACTAGGGAGGGGGGGTCGTGGTTTTATGTTAATAAACACGCAAAATATGTCGGTGTTTAAAAATCGCCCATGTACACAACGGTTCTCACAAACACATTTTTACCCACTGCAGTATTTTTATTTTGTTTATTTTTAAAACAAAGACATATGGCGATGGGATAAAACAAATACTAGTTAACTTTTGATTTAAGAGTGCATGCTCGACACGATATAAATCTTTATTAACATAATTACATGTCTATTGACACGGTTGATATAGTTTTCGACCAGTACAAGGGCTATGCAAGACATACCTGTGTAGAAGTTTTATTTGTTCTATATTCAGGTTTGGACAAAGGCGTGATTATTGTCGTCTCCATTGCTGTGTCAATCACCTTGGGTTTTGCAGCTTTCTTCCTTTACAGGTGAGCCAACGCATTTCGTTCATGTAGTAAATTACGTGCATCAATGTTATTTTTTAACCTTTGGGGGAAAAGTGGCGGGACCCTTCAGATTGGGAATTTTACGGCAAGAGGGGAATTACTTTAAGCAAATCTGTATAACATGTTATGTTTAAAATTTACTTATTTATCAAACATTCATTGTTTTGCTACAAATGATGAGATTAAGCATGAACTTGGTTTGATAAAAAAATGATGGGATTGTTTACGAAAATTCCTCTATCTAAGTCATTTATTGACGATTTTTTTCACAATAAAGCTTAATTTCAGAGGATAATTTTAAGATAGATATAGGGGAAATGTATACTTTTAAAACGGAGGAATGGGGCCAAAGTCCTGCCTACTGGATATTGTTGCATGCTTGACAGTTGTCGCTGCTAGTTGTTAGTTAGCAGCGCGAATCTATACACAAAGTGGAACGCCTCTAGCTGCATAGACAGGAGATAACCCTTATAGACAGAACAATAATGTTTGCTGTATGTTCTTCAAAGGTGGTGGAGAAAAGAGAAGGACTTGAAAAATACAGACTGGAAGATCAACTTCAGTGATCTCATATTTGTTTCCAAAGAAGATTTACATAGTCCTAAAACAGCTACACAAGTATGAGTATGATATAATTGGATTGTTTTCCATCGACATTGCTGGTGGTAAAAACAATGAACTGACTTAAACAGAAATTGGATTTGCTAAATCTAGACATGTTATGCTATCTGTTTATTCCCAGCTGTTTGTTTCATTGTTGTTCTTGTTGTTGTTGTTGTTGTTTTGATGTATGTTTGTTTGATTATGATTCTTGTTTTATTTTATTTGGTGTGTTTACCCTTTAATTATTAAATTGTGTCTTTACGATTTCTTCATATCGTATCGTTTCTACATAACTAGACGGGAAGTAAAAAGTGATCTCAATGGTGCTGCCAAATAAGATGTTCATGGTTCTAAATCAAATAACTGACTCAAACAGAAACTGGATTTGCTAGATCTAGCCCGTCGGGGACATGCTATCTGTTCATTTCCTTCTGTTTGTTTCACTGGTGTTGTTGTTGTTGTTTGTAGTTTTTATTTATGTTTATTTGTGTGTATTACTTTAATTTATTTAAACGTGCGTGTGCGGTTTTGAAGGCATTTGAATAACAAGGTGAAATGACAAAATAGCTTAAAAGCAAACAGAAAAACAACCATAAAAGAAACTCAGAGAAACCAACGGAAATTTTGACTGTGCGCTGTGGATAGGTGCCTATTAAATGTACATTGTTTACGCTTAAACTTGTTTTGATTGTTTATATTAAAACCTAGCCAATTTTGCGTTTTATAGCCATGTTTGTTTGAGGCGTTATTCCATTGTAAACCAAAATATTTCATTTTACCATAAAATTATTAATATCTATTACATAGGTGCGCAAAATCTAAACATTTATGACGTAAACAAACACAAACACTTAAACATATCAATGAAGAAGTGTATTTCGCGCATGTACACAAATTATGACGTTTTACGTTCTGACGGAACACTGCAGCTTATCAGGTCTGGGTAAATATGCTATAGTTGTGTTGCTAAGACTATGTTTTCGTGAATTTTCGAACTCCACTTCTCGAACGAAAATGATTATATCATAGTGTTGACAATTATTGGTCTTGAGATGTAGGTTATGTGACTTTGTATAATTGAGTAAAACGCCCTTTTATAATTCCTAACACGATAGTATTCACTACATGTTTATTAAAGCCACAGTCCATAGAATATAATTATATACTTCTTAACATGGCGTTAGTTTTAATGCACGCTTTTGACGTTTGTTTTCGACTGAAAACTGTTTCTTATTAACGAAAGGCATTTTATAATGCCTATGTTCGAAAACGCTTGGTACGCACGGAATATACAATAATTAACACGCTGATTTACTTCAGAAGCATTACCAGCTACCCCATACATATAACTTTACGAAAACAAGTTACCAAAACGTGATTATTTTACCGATTTCAATACGTTCTTTTGTACTTTGAATGGTAAGATGTCCATTAGAAACGATTTCTGACATTTATACTGTGACGAACATTTTGCTGGACTGCTGTTATAAAATGGTATCATTATCAAAACGTCTTTTTTTTCTGAAAAAATATTATGTTAGAACAAATCAACCTGCCCATTTGAAACACATAAATATCATATTCAATACACCAAATATGTTCCGGTTTGTCAAGTATCTTATGAAACCAAGAAATTTGAAGTACTAGTCGATATATAGATAAACGGCCTGGGAACCTTTAAATATTGTATATATTTACTATGTTTCTATGTTACATCTTTGTTTACACTTGGCCTTCTAATAATACAAAATAATATGTACACCAAGCTCAAATAAACTTTACGTCAAATTCATTATATTAGCATCATTTTTGAATGCATTTCATACTATAAGTGTAATGTGTATAATTATTATTTTTGACATTTTATACACATACCCTACAGCAGCAATCATAACGAGATTTACACGAAACATAAAACGAAACGTCAGAGTTTTTCGTAGATAAATATATTCCATAAAAGTAACGCAGGAAATAAATCAAGCACTGTATCAGATGAATTTGAATATATAAAATAAATGCGTGGAAGTGCAAGATATTGTTCAAAGGTCAGCGTTGTACATACGTTTGAAATTTAATATATTATTAGCTCAGATGATGTACATTGTAAATGTGAGGGTTTGGAAGGACTCAACTCATTTATGGTCTTTAAAATGACCTTTTAAGGACCGGCGGATCTTAAAAAATAATGTTCGATTTATCTTTGTTTATCGGCCAATAAACAACGATTTTGAGTTTTGATGCGTAGAAATTAAACCACTTGGGTGTTAGCTTGAGTTGTTTTATAGTCACGCATCAGAATTTTAAAGAGTTATTAATTGGCCGAAAAACAACGATATTGCGAACATCAGTTCCATTCTAAATACTTGACGTATATTTTTGCAATGGTAATTGGGACTACTTTTTACTATGCTCCGCTCAGAATCGGAACATCTTTTGCGTTGGGTAGTTT
This sequence comes from Congeria kusceri, assembly GCA_027627225.1. Classification (NCBI taxonomy): domain Eukaryota; kingdom Metazoa; phylum Mollusca; class Bivalvia; order Myida; family Dreissenidae; genus Congeria; species Congeria kusceri. Next base: position 101,649,580 of record CM051026.1, read on the forward strand.
AACAACGATATTTTTGCTCTTTGTCTTTAGAAAAATAAGCAAGTAAAATTTTACAATAAATAGGTCCTCACTGCCGATACGTTTTATTTATCGTATCTTACGAAATTTAATCATATATTATTGTAAGTCTTATGAATTTGATATTGAGAATGTATATAAACCTTAAGTAAGTATTTTTTACAAGCTGTTAAATCGAATACGTTATTAAATTGCTGTGTACACTGAACAAGGACCGTCTTCACTTAGGAAAACAAAATTAAATGTTTTCAATTGCCTTAAGTCCTTAAATCTGTGGCTTTTTCATATATATAGCCACTACTACCAAAACATAAGCGTTTTTATTGTTGTTTATATAAAAATAATCGGAGGTTGGTTATTAAAAGAGCTACGTAGCATAAGGATCAATTCCGCGTTTTCAAATGCATTAATGTGTCTGGCGACGCAAGGGAAATGTCACACAAACTTCTAAGAAATAACAAGTCTGTCAAACCTTAATAATGATGAAGTATGGAAACTTGAATGGCAGTCGCGCCAAAAGACATTGTTAATAGTTATAGAATCGTATCGACGGTTGACAGTTAACAAAACGCTAGCGGTGAAAGTGGCACAATTCAGACTGATAATTACATTTTTTAAACGGTCTTCTTACTGTCTCTCCCATTATGAGTAAACCTTGCGATACATCTGACATCATTAACATTATGTTTATGTAATATATTCAGTAAACTTGTTGGCAAGAACTATAGCTGTAATTACATGTCTAATATCGATGGCAAGAACGATAGCTGTAATTACATGTTTAATATCGTTGCGATGCGGATTAAATCCGTCTTCACAAGTCGCACGGTGTTCTATATTAAACCACACGGAGAGTCACACGCTAGTTTTGTAGTATTTAACAAGGAATACAATATTCTCAATATCAAAACGTTTAACACTATTTATTTTAGTTAAATATAAACTTGATGTTATTTATGCATTATTTTATGTTTCCTACCTCGCATTATATATTTAAATGGTTAGTTCTATTAGTAAGGCATTGTTAGTGTCTTTAAGGTTACCTTTAATTTACTAGTGTTTATCAAAACAGTAACAAAATACCGTATCCCGTTTAACAAGTGTATAGTGTTGCTAAATTGTAATTGGGTGGATTCAGTTTTGGATGGAACTGAAGGCGGAAAGGTCAGCTTTTACAACTTTTTGCACAGCAACACTGTTTTGGAATCTTTTGACCATGTACGTGTGACTGTCTGACAAAAGTGTATATTATAGTAATATATTACCCAAACTTTTTCAGATTGTTTTTTTACATTAAGAATATTTTGTTTTTTGCGGAATTCCTATTCGATATTATTTAAAAGGTTCCTATGTCGTAAACAAGCCTATCTCATTCATGCTAAATAAGTTCATTCGCCCCATTGTAAGAGGCCTTGGAAATATACTTAGACGCAACAAATGCATCCAGAATTGCAATACAATATGCTCATGAGTGTTTTGAATGCCATTCACAATGACATTCAAATGCAAATCAAATTACTAGTTTATCCGTATATCTGTTTGTTTTGTTGTAGTGCTGTTAGTATAGTTTATGAAACAAAATTGTTACTAAACAAAGCGTCAGCAGCACGATAGTGCAATATCGCATATCATCCCTTCAGGACTTGATAAAAATGTACGTGTGTATTAAAATCAGAACATTTTGATACTTTTCGGAACACATATAGGTCATTTCAATACGAAAGCAAAGCATACATTTCACTGTACCTTTGCAACTAAGTACTATTTTGGAACGTTTTGATGATGGTAACTTCTGGCTTTCAAAACTTTATAACGCATTACTCATGCCAGCAACATCTGCTGTAAATCAGCGATAACGTATGTCTCATGAACAACATCAGTTTGGCCGTACTTGCGACCAACAACATAGTAGACTAATTAAACTATCAAGCACAATGTAAGCGATAGATTCCAAGAGTTTGAATGATTTATTTACAGATAGGAAAATACCATAAGGTTTAAAAAGTATGCATACCATGCATTGCAGAGTACATTACAATATGGTATATATTGGGAAAGCATAATACCCTACAGCATAATAAAGCACATTGTATCATATTATGTTAATATTTTATTAATAGCTCGCGCTTTACAGGTTGGTGTTATATAAATAGTATAGGGCAACGTTCGCCTCTGATGACATTCTGTTTCGAGGGTTGACAATATCAATGCCACACACGCTGCCATTTGATATATTTTATTATTATACGGAACAAAATTACAAAATTAGATAAAAACATGAAAAAAGAAGTATTTGCTATTGCTCAATACACATGTACTGACATTTTTGCTATAAGCTTATACAACCTTATTATTTTAACGACCTAATTGATGCATTACACACAATATATCATTGTCTGTGATTGATAGCATACGACCTCAATACATACAAATTATGGAACAAATACGTTCTTAATACTTATTATTCATTTCGTATTCGTATATTCTTATTGTTCGTGTGTTATTTATAAATAAGAGAGAATACCCGTTTAGTGTTGATGCTATAGCCGAACAAGATATGTTCTCTACAATCAACACCAATCCTAGTATTCTATTTATAACATCATTTTCATCATTTTCGACTTGTCGTTCGAAAACTATAGAAAAACACAATAAATAACACGGAAACATAAAAGGACGTCACGATGAACAACACAATGACGTCATTATACTGCGCGTGTTAACTGTATTCGACATGGTGTAAATATATACAGCTCAGTTAATACCCAGGGGTGGTTTTTCGTCAATATCATTGCGAAGATGGGATTAACTATGATATTCATGTTTAGTCTAAAGCATATGACTCGTACATGCCTACTTCAAACTTTAAGTTAAATCAGAGAAGCGTACATATCAAAGTATTACTACCTGAAGATTAATATTGGTGACTACTTATCTGTTTTACATATAAAATATATGACATACATCAATTAGGATAACAATACATTCCTAGCACCAACAACATACTGTTGCTAAATTTACAGCGACGATTTAAATCATGATATGAATTCATTTTCAGCTAAAACATGAACAATAACGTTATCAATATATTAACAGAAACATGACAATCAAAATATCGATAAATTCATAGGGACAAACACAGCAATGTCATACATAAATTCATAGCGACAACAACATTAACTTTATCATTTAATTAACAGCTACAAGAACATGAATAACGTTATCAATAAATTCACAGCAACAGTAAAAATAACGATATAAATAACATCAGAGCTATAACAACGATAACGTTATCAATGCATTCACAGAACGCCGACAATAACGATATCAATAAAATCAGAGCTGTAACATCAATAAAGTTTCGATAAATTCACAGCGACAACAACACAAATATTCTCAATTGACTGACAGCGAAACAACAATAACGTTTTCAATAAATTCACAGCGAAAACAAAAATGAAACTATCAATAAATTCACAGCGACAACGATAATACTATTAGCTAGATTGCAGTTATTATAATATAGTGGTCTTTTAAACGCTTTTCATTGTAAACGGTCACATATCTCACATGTACATAAACTTTTACTATAAAAACTTATTATTTAAATGGACATTAAAAAGGTCAAATACGATAATGTACTGAATATGCCTGCAGACACATCAATATACATGTAATACCAAAGATATGTAATATTTCGAACGACATATTTCTTGTGTGTTCCAAATCTGGTTTAGATATATGTCAATGTTCACCAAAACTGGAACAGACATAAAAGCATGGACCATTGAGCTTGTTTAGGAAATAGTGGACTCTGATAATGTTAGCTGGTGAAACTTTTCATTATTTAGGCTACGTCTTCAATGTGTTACTTTTAAAAAAATGGTTGACAATATTTGTGTATCTTCAATATGCTCCAAATGTTTTGTTTGACAATATGGAAGTGTAGTCTGGCTGGTTTTCTCCCTTGTATGGAATAACTTCCCTTGTTAAATTAAAATATCATTCTGTCGATTATACTTATTTGTTGTTAATCCTGCTCAATTAGAATATCCAAATATAGACAATCTAATTATTTACATAAAGTTCTGGGTATTATGTGATGTTATCATTTTATTATAAATGTGTTGTATAATCAATTGGAATATTATGTCTATTCCACTGATATTATTTCCCATTACTAGAAAGGGTTTAATATATTACTGAAGGTTATGCCATATTGTATATTATTGTTTCCTTTACATCCCCTTAGGTGCTAGATCAAAACCCGCACTATAAAATAATAATGCAGCGATTTATGACACATTAATATTAAATATTACCGTTGAATGGCACTAGAAAACGTACGAAGATAGACATAAGTCAGTTACATGCATTTACGGTTTGTGGCTGGTATTTTGTTCAGCATTTCCATTGGTTTATTTTCGTCTATTTCGTTTACTTTTTAGATCAGTTGGTATTATTATTTTCAGGAAAGAAACTTACTTTTTGTCAAAAACAAAAAATATTTAAATAAAATAGTTATCTTCTTAATAGTAGCGAACATTCAGAATTTCCGAAATACTTATGCACTCAATCTTTACAATACAGAAAAAAAATAAAGCAACAGGACAAATAAATCAAATTATTTCCTTTTTTGATGCGAACGTCTTTAAATAGACTAATACGTAGAATATTGGTAGATCAATATGTTTTTTTTCTGCAAACACAATAATATGCACAACAATCAACGTGTCCACTAATCCTGAACGGACCAAAAAAGACGATGGATTCGATATATTTGGGGTATCGATTGTTACTGCGTCTAAGCCTGCTGAGTCAAAAGAAGGTAACACAATTCAATATTTCGAAATCGCCCTTCCTATGACCATGGGCTGAAATAAATTCTTATAAAATGTCAGAACAAAAGCAAAATGTGCATCTTGTTGTTTAAACGTGAATTATAATTTCTTAAATGTACAAACCAAGTACTACACATTACAACAAAATATATACAATTTGCAAATGATACATCATATAAAATAATGCATTATAAGCAAAAAAATCACAACAACAACATAAATTGTACTTGAACTGTTTGAAGTTTTTATTAGTGTTGACGTTCAATGTGTCAACGTTAAGACAGTAGCTGAAGTTTAACGTGTTTTACAAAGAATACCGTGCATCTCGCCGAATGCATTAAATTCGCGCCGCCACGATATTCTAAAGAAACATTTTTGTAAACAGTTTTACTTGGAAGATTTATGTATTAAGGTAAACAATATCAGCAAACAAATTAGACTTGGCAATGGTAATATAACATCTCCAGACAATAAGACTATTGCTAAAAATAATAGTATAAAATGTGCTACTATTTGTGCAGCATTAATATACATAATAAAAACAATTGACAAACTAATTAATACTTTTTTAAATAACGAACATGCATATTATTGCCGTCGAATTGTGCCGATTGAAATTTCAACTTACGCGAGTACATGTTTATTTATACAAACGTGTTTCATGTGTAGTTAAAGTGGTTAATTGATCAAATTAGTCGTTTCACATCAGCATGCCATTATATGTAGTTTGCAGATCATTAGCACGACTGCCCTCCATATGCATCCTTTGATGGACCTCAATCACTACTTCGTCGATACGTCTGTCTAATGCCTGCAGAATAAAATCAGACCAATCAACCTTCCCGTCCTCATCTTTGCATTGTTCCACTATCGTATTGAATTTCAGTTGCAGCAACTCCAGCTCCATTCTCCTTTGACCGTACCACAATAATGGCTCTGGGTGAGAAACAACGGCTTGACGTATCTTCTTCAATCTCAGAACTATCCTCGGACCTTCGTTCATCATGTCCGTTATAGTTGCTGCCCATATACGCAGCTGTTCATCCTTAATTCCACATGATGCCATCAGATTTCTAGTTGGTATCATGTAATACGGTAGGTGTAAGGAGGATATAGCAGTTCTTAGTTCTTTCAGGGCTTCATGCAGCCAGTAAAACAAACACTTAACATGAAACATTGCCTGCGGGTTATTCTCCGCCAACCATAGTAATATGTTTTTCACCGTGTACGATGCAACGTCCTTCCTTAGTGGGTTTAATACGTCTGTCTTGACCATTTTCAATATAACATACAGTTTTTCCTGAGTGTCATTAAGATTGCTTACCAGCTCTGTTTCCCCAGTGTTGAAGAAAATCCTCCATTCTACATGTTTATATTCACTCTGTTTATATCCAACAGGAGTTACGAATGCTCCCATGGATACGACTTTCTTAACGATATCAGGTGGTGGCCAATGACGTGGTCTTTCAGCCCATCTCTGCAGTATGCTGGGGCAGTGACAGCGTAGTGCGAACACTGTGTCGACATGCAATGCTCCTGTAACATACGGCGATGATGGTCCTGCGCGGTCTTGAAGCACTTGACCTTGTGGAAGTTCAGATTGAGGCTCATGAACAAATAAATCACTGCTCAGAAGAGCACTTCCACTGCCATCATCACACAAGGCTCTGTACAGTCGTGGGGAAATCTGTGTACCGCGTCTCTCTAGTAGCAGCCTATAGTGTCCCGGGTAAATCATGAGGCTGTTAAGTCTTAGCACGGTTGTCTCCCTAGGAAGGTTGTTAGCATTCGCATCATCCTCTAAACAAATGACATCATCGGGTACATACATTCTGTTCGTATCACTCTCGTAGTTGCGTGTCAGACCTTCGGCCTTGCTACCCGTAGTGAAGACTACTACAATCCCATGCAACCGTGCAGTAAGCAGCCTATCCAACTTCCGGTATGCATGTCGCCGGGCCTGTCTGATGTAAGGTCCGTACCCTAGCCAGGTCACAACTCTACAAGTCTCTGCGGAGGCATGTTCATACTGAACCTGAAAATGCTGTGAAAAATGATTTCTATCGCAATCAAATTTTTACATAATGCAATGCAAAGAACGACACAACTTATATAAATAAACATTAAATGTATCAAGACAATCAAACAATAGAACTTACATACACTACAATCAACAGCATTTTTACTATTAAACAATATCATTTATCAGATACAATTAATAACATTTAAAATATCATTTTGTTCGTTTCATTCGATATCAGTCATTAACAAAATGATTGAGCATCTGTAGGCGATCAATTAAGAAGTGGTAGAAAGTGACATGTAGCCCCTCGAAATATCCTATGGGATGACACATAATATATTAAACATTATTTTACGAACGTTAAGTTGTGCGATATTTTAATTTAATAGTGTTAAACGTTTGCACCATAAACACAGTATATTGCGATTTTTATTTTAGGGTTAGCGTTTCATTGTGTTAACTTTAATATAAAATTGTCCAAGGAATACAATGAGTGAACAGTAATAATGCATACGAATGCGTGTGTCATTAATTTAATTGCCGTCAAACTTTGATCAAATTTGCATAAAACACAGCCATTTTATTGAGATGTAAATAAGTGTCGAATTAGAAGCGCTGTTCAGTTCATCAAAGAATACCGGATATCGTTTGTCCTGGAAACACGAATACCCTAGCGACTACTTACCGGAGAGTGACGACTGGACGATCTGCTGTGTCTATGGCCCCATCCAGACTCCGACCTATCACGCATGTTGCCTGCTTCCGCCATTTGTTTAATGATGAATTTAGATGTTATGACACCAGAAAGTGAACTAGTTCATAACAGCAACAGTATGCCCTATTGTTACGAATGGATTGTAATGACTGAACCACATCTACGTCTTTATTGTATGGACTTTTAAGTATCAGGGGTTCCGAACAATTGCTTTATCCAGTGTACTGTGTAAGCATTAAAACTAACAAATATTAAATTAAATAACCGCAATATAATTACATCGAATGGCTGTTGTTAACAGTTTTGCTATAAACGAAATTTTAACAAAAATAATTGTTACTACTAGAACATTTAACGAAACAGAACATCAAGGAATACAGCAAACATCACCTTATAGTGTATAAAAGTTATATATATATATATGTTATATACATAAGGTATAAATCAGGGTGGTAGGCTATTCAGCACAAAAATAGCCTGGTAATAAAATTGTGCACACACAAAAAAACAACGGGTAATATAGCCCGGAAAAGTAATGCCGGCTATACAGCACACTGCAGGGGTAATACAGCTGTCGGTTATGTGTGTGTGTGAAAGGGACTGATAGATGCTAAAGTTTTTGCCACGTGTTCAAAAATAAAAGACAATTATTTTTGTTAAAATTTCGTTTATAGCAAAACTGTTAACAACAGCCATTCGATGTAATTATATTGCGGTTATTTAATTTAATATTTGTTAGTAATGAAAATATTTGTGTTAGCATTTTATAGCAAAACTGTTCACAACTGCCATTCGGTGTAATTATATTGCGGTTATTTAATTTAATATTTGTTTGTTTTAATGCTTACACAGTACACTGGATAATGCAATTTTTCGGAACCATTGGTACTGAAAAGTCAATATAATGAAAACGTAGATACAAGCCATTCTTAACAATAAGACATGTTATGAACTAGTTCGCTTTCTGGTGTCTATAACATCTAAATTCAGGATTAAAAAGATGGCGAAGGGAGGCAACTTGCGTGATTGGTCGGCATCTGGATGGGGCCATAGACACAGCAGTTTGTCCAGTCGTCACTCCCCGGTAAGTAGTTGCTTGGGTATTCGTGTTTCCATGTCAAACGATCTCCGGTATTCGTTGATACACTGAACAGCGCTTCTTATCCGACTCTCTAATACATCTCAATAAAATGGCTGTGTTTTATGCAAATTTGATCAAATTTTGACGGCAATTAAATTAATGACACAGGCATTCTTATGCATTGTTACTGTATTTTTTATTGTAAGTTGCAGAGTAAATTAACCATTTCTCCATTCCCATTTCCCGCTCCAATTGCACGAGATTTTGAGGGGCTACATGTCACTTTCTACCACTTCTTAATTGATCGCCTACAGATGCTCAATCAATTTGTTAATGACTGATATCGAATGAAACGAAATCATTGATATTTTAAATTTGATCAATTGTATCCGATAATTTTTTTTTTTTTTTTATAGTAAAAATGCTGTTGATTGTAGTGTATGCAAGTTCGATTGTTTGATTGTCTTGATACATTAAAGGTTTATTTATATAAGTTGTGTCGTTGAATGCATTGCAATATGTAAATATTTAATTGCGATAGAATACATGTTTAACAGCAATTTCAGGTTCAGTATGAACATGCCTCCGCAGAGACGTGTAGAGTTATGACCTGGCTCGGGTATGGACCTCAAATTATACAGGCCCGGAGACAGGCATAAATGGAGTTGGGTAGCCTGTATACTGCACGGTCGCATGGGATGCTGGTAGTCTTCATTGCCGGTAGCAAGGCCGAAGGTCTGACAAACAGCTGCGAGAGTGATATGGACGTAATTCATGTACTATATGGTGTCATGTGTTTAGAGGATTATTGTAATGCTAGCAACCTTCCAAGGGAGAAAACCGTGTTAAGACTAAAGATCAACATGATGCACCCGGGATACTGTAGATTGCTACTAGAGAGACGCGGTACACAGATTCCCCCAAAACTGTACAGAGCCTTGTGCGATGATGGAAGTGGACGTGATCTTCTGAGCAGTGATTTATTTGTTCCTGAGCATCAGTTTAAACTTGAACCATGGCAAGTGCATGAAGACCGCGCAGGACCATCATTGCCGTTTGTTGACGGACCATTTCATTTGGACCATGTGTTCGCACTACGCTGTCACTGCCCCAGCATACTGCAGAGATGGGCTGAAAGACCACGTCATTGGCCACCACCTGATATCGTTAAGAAAGTCGTATCCATAGGAGCATTCGTTACTCCTGTTGGATATAAACAGAGTGAATATAAACATGTAGAATGGAGGATTTGCTTCAACACTGGGGAAACAGAGCTGGTAAGCAATCTTAATGACACTCAGGTCAAACTGTATGTTATATTGCAAATGGTCAAGACAGACGTATTAAACCCACTTAGGAAGGACGTTACATCGTACACGGTGAAAAACATAGTTCTATGGTTGGCGGAGAATAACCCGCAGGAAATGTTTCATGATAAGAGTTTGTTTTACTGGCTGCATGAAGCCCTGAAAGAACTAAGAACTGCTCTATCCTCCTTACACCTACCGTATTACATGATACCAGATAGAGATCTCATGGCATCAAGTGGACTTAAGGATGAACATCAGCGTATATGGGTAGCCACTATAACGGGCATGATGAATGAAGGCCCGAGGATAGTTCTGAGATTAAAGAAGATACGACAAGCCGTTGTTTCATACCCGGAGCCATTATTGTGGTACGGTCGAAGGAGAATGGAGCTGGAACTCATGAAGAGACTGGAACAATGCAGAGATGAGGACGTGAACGTTGGTTGGTCTGATTTTCTATTGCAGGCAATAATCAGACGTATGGCCGAAGTAATGATTGAGGTTCATTGGAGGATGCATATGGAGGGCAGTCGTGTTAATGATCCGCAAACTATAGCTGATGGTATGCTGATGTGAAACGCCTAATTTGATAAATTACCCACTTTAACTACAAATGTAACACGTTTGTATAAATACAAATGTACTCACGTCAGTTGAAATCACAATCGGCACTATTCGAAGACAATAATATGCATGTTCGTTATTTAAAAACACGTATGAATTAGTTTTTCAATTGATTTTTATTATGTATATTAATGCTGCACGAATAGTTGCACATTGTGTACTAAACTTTTTAACAATAGTCTTATTGTCTGACGCTGGTATATAACCATTGCCAGGTCCTATTTGTTTGCTGATATTGTTTACTTTAAAAAACATAAATCATGCAAGTCAAACTGTTTACAAAAAGGATTTTTAGATAACAAATGTCGTGGCGACATAAATACAATGTTAACTTTCGGCGAGCTGCATGCTATTCTTTGTAAAACACGTTAAACTTCGGCAAATGTCTTAAGATTGAAAATATAAACGGTTGAAGTGTAATTTATGTTGTTGTTTGTGTGTGTGTGTGTGTGTGTGTGTGTGTGTGTGTGTGTGTGTGTGTGTGTGTGTGTGTGTGTGTGTGTGTGTGCGTGCGTGCGTGCGTGCGTGCGTGCGTGCGTGCGTGCGTGCGTGTGTGTGTAAACACCCACATTTCGCTACACGACCTATTTCACACACGTTAAAGCCACTACATTTTTAAAAGTCACTACATACACTCATGTAGTGAATTTTTATTGTGTTGAAAACTAAATAATTTCTGATGTTTTACCATAAAAACGTAAAATTAAAGAAAAATTAATTTTCAGGTTTACATCGGACTTTTTGCACACTCGGTTTAAGAACAATTTCGCAGCGTTACACACTTTACTACTGCTGCAACTCGCGCATGCGTGATCTATAGATCTACGTCATTTCAACATATCAAGATGGCGCGATCGAGAGAAAAAGTAAGTAGGCACCTATTTCCCGTTTTATAATGGGCGTTTAACATTTGTATACACAACTATTATTTAAACATGATAGCCAAGTTTATTATATACAGCCACTAGCAAATGTTTTTGGATGCTGTGCGTTTCAAAGATGGAGTCTGAAACAACACTCGTCTGTCGAACTCGGCAAGTTGTCAGTTGACTCAATGACTTTGAAGGCAAATGATTTGAGCTGGCATCAACAAATAAAAAGTATTAAATCTAAGGCATGGTGACGTTTCAATATTATGAAACGGCTTCGCTATCGCCTCGATCGAAGGTCACTTGAAGTTATATACTTCTCCTTCATTCGGCCAATCTTAGAATATGCTGACGTTGTATGGGACAATTGTACGATGTATACAAAATGACTTAGACAAAATCGAAACTGAGGCTGCCCGAATTGTATCTGGTTGTACCAGACTAGTTTCCTCAAGGTTATTATATAATAAAGTCAGTTGGGAAACCCTCAGCACACGAAGGTCAAAACACAAACTCATTATGTTCTATAAAATTGTCAAAGGTCTATGTTCCGAGTATCTATCTCAGTTGTAACCACAATCAGTAGGTGAGCGATCCTCAAGATCCGTACGAAATTCCTCCCATCTAGCTGGCACTTGGACTAAGACTTCTTTACATCAAAATGCCTTTCTGCCCTCTACAATTCAGGCTTTGAACTCTCTTCCTGAGGAAGCCAGGCTTTTTGATAACTTATCTGATTTTAAAAAATTCCTTGACCTCGATAAACCTCGTGGCAATTCTCTGTTCTATTATGGTAAACGCAGACAACAAATATTGCACACACGCTTGAGAACGGACTGTAGCTCTCTAAATAAGCATCTTTATGATAGAAACCTAGTTCCATCGCCACTTTGTCGATGTGGCCAAATAGAAAACAGCTTCCATTTTTTACTTGTTTGCCCACTGTACTAAACATTAAGACTTAAGCTAACAACAATTGTTGGAGAATATATAAATGTATCACTGCGCACACTTCTGTATGGGGATGATACTATTTCTCAAAGTGCTAATTATGCTAATTTGGATACAGTCCATAATTTCATTGACGCTTCAGGCAGATTTGCATTAGTATAACTATTGGTTCCATACATATATTCTATTTCATGATTTGACTTCCAGTTCAAATCCCTATTAATACTTAAACACTATGCTTAACACATATTTCCAAGCTTGTTTAACATTATCATTATTTGTTATTGTATATTATATATGAAAAGACCGTCACAATATATGTAACTGTACTATTGATGAAAGGAACCCTACTAGCATTGCTATCGTTCCAATCCTACAAACTTATGTTGTGCATTTCTCTATGCAATCCTTATTCAAAATAAATATGTTTAAACCAAGGCACGATGACTGTTCGATATAAGCAATTCCAGAAAATATAGAATCTATGTTGTTTTTATCAAAATTATAAAGTTTAAGGTAGAATAAAACTGCTGTAAAATGCATATACTATCATATTTGAAATTCTAAAGCATGGCTACATTTATATGATCGATACAAATTTCCCCACCCGCAGTGTAAATACTCTACTGGTTAGCGAGTATTTGTCGGACAGTAGTAATATCCGGACGTTTTTAAATATTCGCGTTTCGTAACCGCTTTTCTTATTTTAACAACGTAATCAAATAAACGCTTATATTTTCAAGTATGTTTCGTTTTTCTTCGAAAAAAGTGAGTTTATTTTTTGGTAAACCCCCCAAATGTTTACATTGATAGTCTGATACGCATGCAACTGTCGCCTGGGGAAGTAAATGACTTTCGCATTCGCGATAAAATCCCAATTTGGGGCCCAAACAGGGTTTGTGATAGTTTTGGCTGTCTGCTCATTATAGCAGACAAACTCTGGCAGAACATTATTTAACCCGCTACGATGTTAAGGACGTGCGTAGTAGCTACATAGAAACGTAACGTCTAGTAAACTCTTTAAAACGTCATGCTTCCGTATATTTTCAACGCCTTACTATACTCTCTAGTAATTATTTAATCATTGATAAAGTGGTTTTATTTTCATATAAATTCTGATTTTTTATTTGTTTTCTTAGATCGATATATATTAAATAAAGTTATAAAGCATTTTTTCGTATATTTCACTGTTTAAAAAAAGCGTCCGGAAAACGTGAAAAATACCTTGTTTTATGTACCCCTTTCAGGGCCTCTATTGTTGCGTATGCGCTCAAGTGAAACTTATTTTGTTTATATACACAAACGGGTAATCAACCCAGGATGCTACACGCGAATTTTCATCGTTGAGTTTGTTCGTGAATTACAACTGTCCCAAATTAAATGGATATTTCGTCCGACAAATACTCTCTCACCAGTATTGTGGAAAATCTTTGCAGGCTTATATTAAGTAAATCGAAACTAGGAATGGATTATTCAGAACCCATTTATACCATTCCTGCTTTTGACAACTTGATTAATTACAGTTATATTGCAAATTTATATTCTAGTTTGTTATAAAACATTAATTACTCAAAAACACAACATCACATAAACTCATTTTTCCCTTGGGCAATATGACTCAGGAACGAACTACTGACTGCGATTCAGACTATCCTAACAGTGCAATCGTGCTATCAGTGGGTCAAATATAATCATAATAAATTAGTAGTAAGTCCTTCATTTGTCATTCAAGTTTTTATAATCTTTTTATCTCCTCTTAAATTCTTTTATACTCGTCCTTACATGCGGCTGTCTACTCTAGTCGGTATTGACTTTTGACCGTATAAAGTTCAAATTGAAGAGTTAATGAATTAATTTCCTCAAATAGTAAATTAAATTCATGGTTTTCCGTGAACCACACATCTTGTGTCATTGTCGCATTTTTCATTAAATGATCCTAAAAAATCCCTTTGCCTCCATGTAGAAGCAATTTCCAGTTTCTAAAGAAATGCATCATATTTCATAGCATTGAATTGACCCATATATTTGGGTTCTAATTTATACTTAGAAGTTTAGTTTGATATGATTTTGACTTCCGAAAATCTACATCTAAAATTTATGTTAGATAAAAGTGTTCACACCTACTGACTATAATTACACATAGAGTAGCTCTATACTGATACAGATGCAAAGCTGTCAAATTAGAATGACGGACATCTTGATAGACACTGAATGTCCATGAATGTTTGGTTTATTGTTTTCTGTTTGCTTATTGTTGAACATAAATGAAAATAAAATATGTAACGTTGTTATCCTTTAAGCATTGTTTTCATGATAATTATTACTACCAGTTTTCTAAACTAAATATAATGTCATTTCTGTCAGAAAATGCATGTAGTGAAACTGAAAGTGAAAATAGAAAAGCTCTCAATTAGTCGAAAATATCATACAGTGAGTAAATGTGAGTGAATTTTAATTTTTTTTAACTGATTCAGATAACTCACGGTTTTTCTGCACTTTGTTTTGATGCTATAATTTTTTAAGTTGAAAATCTGAAAGGACAGTTAAGCATTAATTACACCAGTCACTATATTTAGCAATGTGTATTACTATTAAATGTAGTTTGATGAATGACCCCCAAAAGTGGTCACATGTCCCCCCACAATTACAAGCATTGGGGTCATCAACTACATGATTACAAAAATTCCTCTATCTTAGTCAAGTTTTGTCTGATTTTGGTCATTTTTTTATCAAAATAAAGCTTACACTCTGGGATGAGGGGTTTAATGTTAAAATATGGGGAAAATACATACTTTTTAAGAAGAGGAATGGGGCAAAATTTCGGCCCCAAATTCAGTCAAATGAGAGACCCAAATAAATCACACTCATTCTCTAGCTATTTACTGGTATGTAACCGAAACATTCTCTTGAGTTTACCAATTGGGATACATTGACAGTATCTCTGTTGATTTACTTTTATAATTGTCGGTGTTTATTGACTGGTAAGCCAGCTTACCCAGGAAAAGTGTGATACGGTTAACTGACCGCCGTGTTGCACTACTTTGTCTTTAACACTAAACATCTGCTGAAGATATTTTGTTTTTAACTTTTTAGTTAATTTTATGTAGAAAATAAATAAAAAATAAAAGACCCTCACGGAGTTGTGAATGAATACTCTTAATATCCAAATATTTGCCTTGAATCACAATTCTGCCCTTGAAAAGTCCTTGAATTTGTGAGCAAAACTTGAGTATGAACCATGTACAGTACATAGTGTGCTAATTTCAGAATTTGTGCATTCCACTTGTCAGAAAAGAAGGGAAGCACACTGTCTGTATATTAAATTTGCCATTAGTATTCCAAACGTTGTTTTGTGTCATATTTTATGGTCAGTGTCGTCGGAATTTTTGGGAATTAGACAATGCAATGTTAGAATTTATTAGATGAAATATGGTGTATATAAATCAATAATTTATATGAATCTTGTTAAATTTTAGGTCCAGAAATAATGATTTGGCAATGTATTCAAGAGGGAAAATGGCTGTAAGTATGAAGTACAGTGTACTTTGATCCAATCCTGAATTTTAATAATTATTTGGAATATGCCAACAAGTGTGTTAGAGTGTTTATATACAGATTTCCTACAGTAATTTGTTGTGTGCCTCTTTCTTCTCCTAGGGAGTATAGACACTATGTTTCAGTTGATTCATTTTTGCACTAATTCAAATACCCACAACGACGATTTTTTCCCATATTAAGACGGGTCCGGTTACCAGACCCGTTCCCAATGACCCACGGACTCGTTCCCAAAATTTCCCGGATCCGTCCCAATTTAAAAAAAGAAAAAACCCAATAAGTTCTAATTAAAATCGTAAATATTTTGTTTATTTCTCGCGATATTTTCCGAATCGTTCTGAAATGACATTCTGACTGGTTACTACTTGTTCTTAATACGGAGTTGTGTACACAGTTTAATGCAAACGCAAAACCAGTCTGAAATTGTTCACACTTGTTATAATTGAAAACAATAACATAATTGCATCTTTTATCTTAACAATCAAATGTTTAAATCCCTGAAATGAGTCACAATAGCAAATATTATAGAAATAAATTTATAAAGTCGGATTGAAAGGCAATTAAATCACTAACGGAATGCGGCTTTTAGTCTGTCACGGTGTCAGAACCGTCTTTAACAGACGTACCCTTAAACGGTAACTGGCCAACTGGTACCCTGGTTAACTCGTACTGAATTAACTAAATCATGACGAACCAAATCAGGATTTGCTAGATCATGGGGCCCAGTCATGTAGCAGCATCTTTGAAGGTCAAAGTGAACATGACTTTTTTCTATATATTTGAATGGTTTTTGTTCATATTGACATCTTCAATTTGTTTTGTTAGTTTTGATCCATCTAAATAGGTTTAAACAATTGAAAAATGTATGTTTATGCTTTTAACAAAATTCTTTCATAAATTGTGCTTTCAAGAATCGATTTTTCCCAATTTGGTGATTTTACAACGCGCAAATTCCCAATTTGAATGGTACCGGACCCGTTCCCAAAAGGGCAAAAAAAATCGCTGCCCCAGTAGTTAAAATTTCAAAATTATTCTCATTAAAACAGAGAAATATACAATGCAGTTCTTAATCAGAACTAGATACATGTTTTAATAGAAGATATACATAGCTCGCCCAAGGGTAAGCTATTATGGTCAGTCATTGTCGGTCGTTGGGTCGTCTGTCCGTCGTCTCAGGGCGGGGCTGGCTAGCTCAGTTGGTAGAACGTTGGACTGTCAACCAGAGGATCATGGGTTTGATCCCCAGCCCAGCCACATAACTTGTGTGGTGATTGGTCATGAAATAATTTCTATGGTCATTCTCCCCTACCTCTGGTTAAAGTAGGGCAGTTGTCAGTATATTTGTCAAAAAAAATAATAATACAATTTATCAAACATTTGCTGTTGATGATTACAGTAGCAATACATTAAGATAAACCTAGCCTTGTGTTTTGTACAAACCTTTGAACCATATTTCTAATGCCCCGGTCACAAATAAGAAACTGCCACAGGATGGCGCTCGTCCGGCCACAAATCGGGCAAAATCTGACGGTGCCAGTCATGCGGCAGTTGCAATCTGGCGGTGGCTGCTGGATTTTTTGCTCACGGGCCAGCGCCCGTCGAAGTTATACTTATAATATATATTTTTACGGTGACCGGACGATTTTTTTCGAGGTCAGTGAGTTCAAAATCACGTCAAGCGGGCACCGTACGATCGCCGGACGGTAGTTTTTGGGATCAGGCGGTGGCCGTACGATTTTTCTTCTTTAAAAAGACCGCGCAGGCATCTTCCTGGCACCAGCAGGCAGGCGGAAAGGCACCGCCAGATGTACAGTATTCGTCAGGGCATAGGGCGATGCCTGTACATGCATCGGGTGGCAGCCGTTTTGTCGTGTGGCGGCTGGCCGATTGCCCGGCATCAAAACTGTTTGTTCTGCTAGTCAGTTTGCGAAAATTGTGCGATGCTCGTTTGATTTTTGACCACGTGAGCAACAAAGTATATCAATCGCACGGCGCCTGTCAGATTCCAAAAAATGCAGATGCTTTAAAATCGGCCTGCGCCCGTTTTATTTGTTGCCTATGCATTATTAAGTACTTGACAGGGAGCTTAAAATATTTTCTATTGTATATTATAATGATTGTTTAACATTTGCAGCTAAAGATGAGCTTAGACAAGCAAAATATATTACGTGTAAGTATATAATTTTACCTTTTCATGCTCCCTAAAGGGGTTGAGCATATAGTCGCTGGTTCGTCCGTCTGTTCGATTTCTAATTTTAATGCAATTGAGTTTGTCCGGGTGTAAAACGATTTTCCCAGATGATTTAATTCATCATACTCTATGTCTGTTCGTCAGTTTTTCCATCTGTCCAGTGATTCGTTTCCACTGTAGATCTCTACAACTAATGATCCAAATGTGATGAAACTTTATATGCAGCATCACTACAAGGTGGACATGCGCATACTATTAGATCATTCTGATCTGATAATTAATCCCCCGCCGTGAATGCCCTTTGTCCGGCCGTCCGGACGGTCTGTCCGTTACATTTTGTGTCCGCTCCATATCTCCTATACCCTTTGACGGATTTTCATGAAACTTGGCTCAAACGTTTAGGTCATTGTGACGATGTGCAGAAGGCATGAGTCAGTCACACCGGCTCAAGGTCAAGGTCACACTTGAAGGTCAAATGTTTGAGCCTCCATTTCGTGTCCGCTCGGTATCTTCTATACCCTTTGAAGGATTTTCATGAAACTTGGCTCAAATGTTTAGGTCATTGAAACGATGTGCAGAAGGCATGAGTCAGTTACACCGGGTCAAGGTCACACTTCAAGGTCAAATATTTGAGCCTCCATTTCGTGTCCGCTCCATATCTCCTATACAATTTGAAGGATTTTCATGAAACTTGGCTCAAATGTTTAGGTCAGTCACGCCGGCTCATGGTCATGGTCACACTTGTAGGTCAACTATTCGAGCCTCCATTTCGTGTCCGCTCCATATCTCATACGCCTTTTGAAGGATTTTCATGAAACTTGGCTCAAATGTTTAGTTCATTAAGACGATGTGCAGAAGGCATGGGTATTTCACACCAGCTCAAGGTCAAGGTCACACTTGAAGGTTAAATTTTTGAGCCTCCATTTTCGTGTTTGTTTTTTGTGTCCGCTCAATATCCCCTATACCCTTTGATGGATTTTCATGAAACTTGCCTCAAATGTTTTGCTCATTAAGACCATGTCCAGAAGACTTAAGCCTGTCACGCCAACTCAAGGTCAATGTCACACTTGAAGGTTGAATGTTTGAGCCTTTATTTTCATGTCCGTTCTATATCTCCTGTACCCTTTAAAGGATTTTCATGAAACTTGCCTCAAATGTTATCACTTTGAGGCAATGTGCAGAAGGCATGAGGTAGTCATGCCACCTCAAGGTCAAGGTTGCACTTGAAGGTCAAATGTTTGAGCCTCCATTTTTGTGTCTGCTTCATATCTCCTATGCCCTTTTAAGGATTTTCATAAAACTTGGCGCAAATGTTTATCACATTGAGGCCATGTGCAGAAGGCATGGAGCAGTCTTGCCACCTCAAGGTCAAGGTCACACCTAAAGGTCAAATGTTTGAGCCTCCATTTTTGTGTCAGCTCCATATCTCCTATGCCCTTTAAGGTATATTCATGAAACTGATTAAGGTCAGTGTGATACTTCAAAGTCACCTTTAACATTTTATGAAGGATCTCGGCGGGGGCTATAGCTGTCCTTTGGACTGCCTTGTTTTTCAGAGAGTAATTGCCATTAGATTACAAATAAAACAAAATTTTTCTAAAGACATGTTTGTTTCCGCATGAGATGTCAGTAACTAATGACCAAAATTTTATGAAACTTTATTTGTAGCATTCCTACCAAGGCGACATGCGCATATTGTCAGATCGTGTCTGTCATGATTTTTGGCAGAGTAATTGCCCTTTAATTGTTAATTGGCTGATTTTGCTTCCCCACACTAAAACTTGGCCATGGATGGAGGGATCTTAGCATTACTAAATTTACTTGGCACAAATCTTGCTGTAATGAGCTGGTGTGTACAGCTTATGAATCAGTAAACAAGGTCAAGGTCACACCTGGAGGTCAAATGGTAAAATTAACACTTTGCTTGTGAGGTTGTCTGTGCTTTGACTTGCCATGGATTAAAAAACTAACTGGCACAATTGTGAACCTCAATGACACAACATGAAGGGTAAATAAACAGATCCATACGTCAAAGGTCAAGGTCAAACTTTGAGGTCTTAAGACAAAATTAGCTTTTTCCTTGTCCTGGCTATAACGTGGTCATAGATTGAATAATTTTCCAATTAAATATAATGAATGTTTGCTAAATGAGACGTGCTAGAATCATGAATTACCGTAGATATGTAGGTAAAGGGTTAATGTAATATTTAAATGTCAAAGTTGAAAATGATCTTTTGCTTGTCCGGACTTTAAACTTCTTAAATTGATTTTAACACTTAACTCCTATGTAAGACTCAGTATGACAGCATGTCAATGTATTAAATTAATCAGTCTTAGGATTTAGGTAAAGGCCATTTTATTGGTCAAAGCGGGGAGCATCCATTGGTTCTACCAATAATCTTGTTTTATTATTTCTTTATAACTGTAAGAAAACATTTAATTCAGGCCAGAGTTTTTAATCAGTTGTTTAACGGGAGTGCCGTATCAAATTTTCCAAAAAGTGAACTAAAAAAATAAAAGTGATTTTTTTTTTCATATTCCGCGCCGCTCCCGACAATAGCACCGATATGAAAAAAGGTGTAGTGTAACCTTAACTTTCGGGTAAAACCCGCACATGAAGCAGCACTCAAAATCTACAAAAACTTATATTTATATTGAGTAAAGATCGGGAACCAGAATAGTTTAGCTCTGTGTAATTCCACTTTTTGGTTATTTCTATTTCTTGTTGGCCATTTGTTTGTTTTACAATGGTGGCGGCGGCACCCGGCACAGCCGTGTAATTCAGAATTTCAATAAAAATTATTATTAAATTAAAAAAAAATTCTGTCACCCCATGTGACATAACAAAATCCATCGGAGAATGTTTAGCGCCTGTGCTGGAGGATATGCGCATGATCAAGTTGTCAAGGCGGGTGGTGTTTGGGAGATGTATTAATACACATGTGCGTTAGAAACCCAGTGCATGTCATTGCTGGGCTAGGGTAAGCATTGCCTAACAATGCCAATATTGAGCTACATTTTATATGGGCAATATTGGCCGGGCCTAGCCCGGAAAAGACCACTTCTGTGTTGGAAAGTTTTCCCTATTTGTCTATAGAGTTGCGACCAGATTTTGATCTCTACTTTCATGCGCTGAATTTTCATGGTTTGCATTAATATTTTGAAATAAAATTTACATACCATAAATATTTTAACCATAACCTTTTCATTTTGCATGCCTGAGCAATTGAAAGCTAAACACTTTCCAAATTTAAACACATTTCGCTGTCCTCCACTGTGTAAACGCGATCAATATTATGCTACGCTGAAGAAGTGTTACATCATTCTATTGTAAACAAGTTTAAATTGGGTTCAAATGCATAAAATAGGTAAATTTCAGCACATTTCAAACAGCTTATGTGTTGTTTATGTAAAATACACGGATTAATAAATCCATTATAACACATTATAGGAATTTAAAAAAATGAAATAAAAAACATTTTATGTTTATTTCCTACTTGACATTTCACAGCTTTTATTTTTATTTTTATTCCCTCCTCCTATCATAAGTGTTAAAAAAAATCCCGTTAAACAACTTATTAAAAAAGTTTTGCCTCAGTCAGCTTTAGATTAGTTTAATTCCATTCTATTGATTTACATTTGTATATATGTATGTATAATTATATATATATTATTATATAATAAATGAAAGATAGATAACACTATATCTAATGAAATTCGCTATTATAAATAATAAATAACTTTTATGTTGACAGAAACGCCGCTTAAGTCCACTTGACGATGCCAAATTCATGTGTCGAATAGGAATGGATAAAGATGGGTTAGAAAAAAAATTTGTGTGTGAAGATGGCAATTTTTATTCTATCATTTTCCTTACAGATAATAGCTTTCAAGACCAGTAAAATGACATGTTCCCAATTTGAAAATATTATATAACTAAGCCAGTTATAGTTACAAATTACAATATATAAGATACGTTGTGTGTGTATGTTATCACATTGAATTCTGTTTATCTAAAGTTGAATTGTATTACTCGACAGGGTATGGAGTTTTTGCTACAACAGAGTTCCAAAAAGGAAGTTTTTTATTGGAGTATGTAGGCCAAACAATTAACGAAAAAGAAGCAAACAAAATACATCAACAAAAACGACGCCATAGCTACAAGTTTTTCTTCAAATGGAATGGAAATCATTGGTAAACCCTCACTTTATTTATTTTTTCATTTTCTAAGCTCACCTGAGCACAAAGTGCTCATAGTGGGATTTTGTGATCGCCCGTTGTTCGTCGTCTATGCGTGCGTGTGTTGTCAACTGTTCATTCAAACAACATCTTCTCCTAAACAAAGATTGTTCAAATAACTAGTGTGCCCCTAGGGTAAAAACTGGCCACGCCCTGGGGGTCACGATCGCGATATAGCCGGATCGCGATATAACTTGTCAGGTCATTCATGTACATATAGATATACATGTATACACTGGCATATTTTCACGATCTTAAAACATAAATGTAATTAACGCACCTTTTCATTGTTGTTAATATCCACAATGTATCCATATGTAAAATATTCCATTTGTATATAAAAATATTGTATTATTCCTTATAATTAGTTTCAAATTGTGTATAAAAAATTCCAAATCCAAAACACCTGTCTGAATTTTACTGTTCATATGACGTAAAATCGATTACTATTTACAGTTAAACTGCACATGTATTTCGTGTAAATCCTTTGTTCTGCTAGAAAAGGGCGCACAAATTATGAACAACGTCACGTCTTCCCCATGTAAAGCGTGGGTGTATTGACTGTCATATTAAAACTTCGTAGCGCAGAGAACATTGAGATCTTTACTTTTGTAAAAATGCTTCGTAGCGCATAGCAACAAAATTGGGTATCTATATAGCGAACGATGTGCAGTTAGCATTTCCTCTTAAACAAAAAAGAAACAGTTACGCCGTATTGCTAACGTTATTGGCGTTCAGATTGGTCGGTATTGATCTATGACATACAGTTCCTGTATACACCCTCACGTGGACGGCGTGTAATTCGCCTGCTAATTAAAGCGACAGCAGTGAAAGGACATTGTCATGGGTGGCATGCGCGATGTAAGCTGATGACGTCAAACTGTTACACTTTGATGTTGAGCATGTCGGTTTATTGTTTGTCGCACTACAAGAGTGCGAATGAAAGAGTAGCAATATAGGTGCAAAAATCCAGACCAAACTGGATTTATTTATGAATGTCGTGTAATAGTAAAATATTGAAGTACATGAAAAAAATTGGGATCCACGGCTGATTTGCGATATATTGGATATCGCGAAATAACGGATCGCGATATAATGGATCTGCAGTGTATTATACATCCTAAAGTGGCCCTTTTCAAAGGGTGTTCAATGCAATTACAGGTCTCCGGTGAGCGTCCCTGGGTCCTCAGGGCCCTCTTGTATGTAATTAAATATAATTTAAAACACATCTCTTTAAAATAAGCATGGAATTAGGCATTAAGATTTCTCTTAGCAATTTAAGAGCTTTATTTACTGTAACTAAAATTATCAACTCAATTGAAATTTCAGAAAAAAATGGGTGAACATTTGAAAACAATAATTGATCATTTAAATACTCAGTAAAGTAAAGTAACAGCTTGCAGTCTGACACATAACATACATTATTAGTGGTTGTTCGTCATAAAAAAAAAAATTAAAACTTGTGTGTCAATTGGAAAACCAGATTCATTGCTTCTTTTATTTGTAGTATTGATGCAACAACCAGCACAACGTTGTGTCGGTATGTTAACGATGCTAAAGTCGGCACTGCACAGAACAACGCTCAAATGAAACTAATTGTTTTGGACAACATTCCAAGGTTGTGTTTATTTGCATCAAGGGACATCTCTATTGGAGAAGAAATACGGTTTGACTATGGAGTTGAAAATCTGCCATGGAAAGAGGTATGTGTATTTCAAAAGCACTTCAATACCATGTTTTTGGAGACCAAATTTGTGATATACTATTGCTGGCGAATAACTCACAGACAGAAATCTGGATGCATATGAATTAAACCATGCATTTAAACAAATGTTTATGTGTTATTCCACAACAAACTATGGCGTTACACCGCTGCGTACATTTAAGAAAAAATGTCAAGTTTATGTCGTCTGCTTCTGCGTCAGCGTCTGCGTTAGTTAAGTTGTTCGGTTAAGTTTTAAGTAATTCGTTTGATTTTCCATTTTCACCTGATTCTGTGTAGGTCGAATATCCCTGACTAACAGACACATTCTCATGCTTGACATCTGTTTTGGAATCCAGACATGCACTTCCCTTTACACAGACAGCATCCTATTCATCCGAACGTAACACCATAGATTTAAGACTATTCTTGGAGACCTTTTCCTCTCTTGCAGAATTGTGTCCACATTTTTTGTCACCAAAGCTTTGTCTCTTGATTATGTGCACTTTGGATCTTGTTACCCTCATGTTAATATTTTGTACATGTGCTGGGGTCTTCAAGTGTTTTAGCAAGTTCCACTTATTTGCATAAGTATGGTTACAAATCCCACAATTGCGTTCGCTACTACTCTGCTTTGCTTTCATCTTCATTGGTTTTCATAAATATTTGAGTTCCAAACAATAAAAACATTAATATATTCAAGAGTTGTTCTTTATTTGGCTTCAGGTTCTGATATATAATATCTCTCTTTACTGAAGTCAAAACCTTGGATAATGGATCTTTGATTGGGGTATACTGCTTGGTAAAGTTGACAAGCCCGAATACTAAACCTCTGTATAGTCGGGAAACTTAATCGTATTTACTGTATCACAAAGCAGGTGTTTTCATTCACCCAAGTACCGGCTGCATAACTTTCATGTGACTCTGCCACTGTTAATTATACCCCCACTACCAGTAGGTAGGGAGGGAGCTACATAGGAATCACTTTGTCCCGTAAGTCTGTCTGTCTGTCCCGAAACTTGTCCGGCCTGTAACTTCCCCATGCATAGAAGGATTTCGAAATAACTTGACACAAATGTTCACCTATATGAGACAACGTGTCTCGCGCAAGAACCACATGGCTGCCTTCAAAAAGAAATTAAAGCTAAGGAAACACTATGTCAATGCTATACAGGCTTGTAAGAAGTTCTAGACAAATGAGATAAAATTTATAGACATGTTGCTTTTTAGGGTTATATTGATAAAACAACCAAATCAGAAGTCAATGGTAATGAGATTTTAAATTTTGATTATTTCTTTTGTGATTTTCATTTTGTTTATTGTTTGTTTTGTGCCTTACTGGAAAATGTTTGATGTTTATGCAGGGATTTTTTTTCATTTCATGTTTTATGTGTGTGTTTATCAACAAAATCATTATAAAATTCAGGAAATGAAACACGCTGTATGTATTAGTTTTCATGAAGAAACACAAACATTTTGTCTTTGAGAAACACTTTTAGTTTACACGGTCAGCCCCCAGTGAAAGGGGAAAAACTGTAAAAGGAAATGTTTCTGAGCAAAATGCCACCATTATGCCAATATTTCTGAGGCCTCTAATGGTCCCTTAGATGTTGAAAAACAATCCTTGAAAAACATTGTTTGGGTATAACAAAAGTCACAAGCTATTAAAAGCTCACCATAACACAAAGTGCTTTGAGGAGTCTCCTACATATTGATGGGATTTAGACCTCTTTCTGTCTGTACTTTCAGAATGAATAAGAATATTGTACTTTCAGAATAAATTAAAATATTGTATGTCTTAGTTATGGGTGGAAAAAAATTGTGGTTGATAATGAGTAAAAACACGTAAGGCGTAAAACAAATAAATGTTTGTTTCAGGTAACATGCCCAAAATAATTAGGGTAGGTAGGTTGGTAATTTTTATTTATTTTTTTTTTTTGGTAAATGGTCAACTTGTAGATTTTAAAACTGAATAAATATTCAAAACATATCAGTAATATCCTTAAACATAGTTTATAAGTAGATGCTATCAAAACAAAACACTTATTTATTAAAAAACACATTTAATTAAAAAAAAGGTAAATAAACCAAAAATCAATAGGACAAACCCAATAAAATGTTCTAGGGTCGGGGCGTTTTTTTAGAGTAGTTCGGGTACACCTGAAACAAACATATGTTTTTGACGCCTAAGGTAAAAACAAATTAAGGAAAACTTGTTCTTTTGCTACTAGTCTTTACCTAAGAAAAACTTCCAAAGCCTCACTGTACACAGATTACATTTAAAAACCTATGCTGCAACTACAGTTTTTACGAAGTGAAGTTAAGTATATACTATATATCAACTATATATAACATTTGCAATAATTATTGGAAAAACATGAAATAATGCCGATTTATTGTAATGTTAGTTGTTGTTGCTTCTAGGGAAAGATCCCTGCAGCAGGGGGCAACCAAAAAGGTGCATTGTGCAGCACCCTGGTATTTTGCTCTGGATCTTTCCCTATGCTACAAAAAGTCTTAATATAATGATTTTAAGTCAGCAGTTTATTGTTCAGTAATTTTTGGATGGTGGATTACTTGAGAGCCCTCATCTTTTGAATGAGAAAAAAACAAACTTACTGAACCAGTATGACCATTTTAATGATGGTTGCAAGGCCACATTTAGTGGCAAAGCGGTATCGGAGAGCATCCATTGTTTCTACCGATATTCTTGTTTTGTAATTGATATTGTTGTTTTCGTTTTTAAATGATTCTGATGACAATCCATTTGACTTATCTGAAAGTGAATCAGAATGCGACATTCAAGGTACTTCACTGTTTTGCACTGTTAAACACGAAACTTGGTGCTTCTATGGACAGAATTATATATATATATATATATTAAGTATAATGATTATACTAAAACACCACATCTGGGTTTTGAAACAAAAATACAGAAAACTCACTACATGAGTCTAAAGAATTTAAAATAAACTCACTACATATGTGTAACAGTGTATAGAATTTAAAATACAGAAAACTCACTACTTAGGTGTAAAGGTGTATAGAATTTAAAGTACAGAAAACTCACTACATAAGTGTGTATAGAATTTAAAATACAGAAAAATCACTTCATAGGTGTATAGAATTTAAAATACAGAAAAATCACTACATTGGTGTATAGAATTTATAATTGAATTAAAAATACACAAAACATTACTACCTAGGTGTATATAATTTGAAATACAGAAAACTCACAACATATGTGTAAAGGTGTATAGAATTTAAAATACAGAAAACTCACTACTTAGGTGTAAAGGTGTATAGAATTTAAAATACAGAAAACTCACTACATAAGTGTATAGAAATTAAAATACAGAAAAATCACTACATAGGTGTATAGAATTTAAAATTGATTTAAAAATACACAAAACATTACTACCTAGGTGTATATAATTTGAAATACAGAAAACTCACAACATATGTGTATAAAATTTGAAATACAGGAAAATCTCAGATGTTGGTATAGATTTGAAATACAGAAATTTCACTGCATAAGTGTATAGAAAATTAAAATACAGAAAACTCACGACATACCGGGTTTATATAAATGAAGTACAGACAACTCACTACATGTGTGTTTATAAATCTAAAATACAGAAAATTTACTACATCTGTGTATAGCATTTGAAACGGAAAACATAGAAATAGAGGAATGTTTTAAATTCTGAATTTATAAGGTTGCAAGATTTTAATTCTCAATAACAGAAAGGGACTTTCATTCCAACAAAATCTCCTAAACCGCCTCACGAAACTTCACAGAATGACCATTCCCTGGGAGTTAATGGTTTATTTTTATAGACTTAATTAACAAAATGACTAAAAACCTTTTCTAAAACTGCAACGCCTATGTCCTCATTCTCAGTTAAGGGATATAGAGCCATTCGGCCCTCTTGTTTGTTAAATTCAATGGTTGCAACCCCTATTATATGGATACCCTGCTATTCCATATTAGGACTACTAATCACAGATCAAAAATATGACAAAAACAACACATTCAAAATGACTCTTGTTATTCCGACCAGTGCCCTTCGTCTTTATCACTTTACATCATCAATTAAAAATGTGTAGTTGAGATAACATACTGCTTTGTGGCATGAACAGTCCATGGTAATTACTATGTTATAGATGTTTAAATAAGGGATTAGCACAATGTCCGTCTCAGATTACATTAATTAACTATCTGACAGTAAAGGGGTAACACTGTTGAATTTTGAACCATAAATGGACTTGAAACTAGTGAATCACTTTTAATTTAACTTTCTTAATATTAAGTACATTTGTATATGTCTGTCTTATTCTATAAAAAATAATTTGTTTTGAAAGCAAAAATGATTTTCGTTATCTCTTATTCCTTACAGGCATACACATGTACATGTGCTGACTCAGTGATACCTTGACACTATGACCACACTACTATTAAGACCACTTTAACTAAGTCCCACAAGTGTTTGTATTTGCAGGATTTTACTGTACTCAATCATGTTACTCCAATAAATTATTTATCATCATTTTTATGCCCCCGGCATTTCGATGCAGGAGGCATAAAATGATTGTCCCGTCCGTCCGTCGTTCCGTCCTTCCGTCCATGACAGGTTAAGTAGATTTTACCGTTTCGTCTAGCACCAACACCGCTTAGGGCAACACTTTGATACTAACACAGTTGTTGCTTATGACCATTCCCTATCCACCCATATCACCCAACTTTACTTTGACCTTGACCTTGACCTAATTTGGACTTATAATAATCAAATGTGCCATTTCTTGGTTAACTAGATTTTACCGTTTCGTCTAGCTCCAACACAGCCTACTACAACACTTAGATATATACCCAGTTTTTACCTATGACCGTTCCCAATCCACCCATATCACCCAACCTTACTTTGACCTTGACCTTGAGCTAATTTGCACTTAGAATAATTCAAAATTGTAATTTCTTGGTTAACTAGATTTTACCGTTTCGTCTGCAACCAACACCGCTTGCTACAACACTGGGATATTTACACAGTTTTTACTTTCCCAAACCACCCATATCACCCAACCTCACTTTGACCTTGACCTAATTTGGACTAAGACAAACACATAAACGTGTTTCTATTTTTTATCAGAATTTGAATCTGATCACGATGATGACTGTAGCAGTCATGATGATGATGCTGACGAATCCTATCAACCCAGTTGTAGTGAAGATGATCAGCAAAGTACCTGTACCTGTAGTGACAGTGAAAGTAACAAAAGTGAAGGTTTATTAACGAAAATGCCTCCATCTTAGTCAGTTTTTGTCCGATTTTGGTCAATTTTTTTTCAAAATAAAGCTTACATTATAAGGGGAAATTTAAGGCAAATATAGGGGAAAAATATATACTTTTTTAGCAGGGGAATGGGGCCGAATTTCGGCCCCAAATTGGCCCTAAAAAAACACTGACAGAATTGAGGAATTTGATAGTACCATAACATGTAAGTCCTGTCAATTGTCAATTGTCCTTGTTTGTTTAACTAAAGCAAGTTGCAATACTACACGTTTCCATTGAAATGCTAAAATTTAATAAAACATACATTTTAACAAGCACATCTTCAGGGTGCACTTAAATGCCTACGATAACATTAACAGTCTAAACATAACCTGATTATGACTATGTGACTGTTGAACTTTTCTAAAGATGTACAACAACAAAAAAATTATATATAAATCTGTGTCTTCCCGTCCTTTTTGTAGTAGTGTGTTTCCACAGTATTTTGATTCCCAGCCTGGCCACATAACTTGTGTGGGGATTGGTCATGAAATCCTTTCTACGACCATTCTCCCCCTCCCTCTAATTCAAGTAGGGCAGTTATTAGTTACTGGCATAAGTGCACTTAGTACTGGTAAACCAGCTTACCCAGGAAAAGTGTGAGTAGGTTAACTGACCGCCGTCATAATACTGAAATACTGTTGAGTACGGCGAAAAATGGAAACAAACAAACAATCCATAGTATTTCAGATCATTCATGTGAAGCAATCTGACTTAAGTACACAATCTTCCTAAAGGAAGAAATAATAATGGCTAGTTAAAAAACATTTTCTTCTGAAACATCTGGAATGGTTTAAAAAATGTATCTCGGTCAATATAATTGCTCCTGTACAGAAGCGTTTAAATGTTGGTTTGGTGTTGTCATTTACAACTAGAATTAGTATTTTGCATGTATAACATAATAAGTTGCTTGTAATAGTAATTTTTACCATAAAATGATATGATTAGGCATATATTCCACAATTTGACTATAAAATGATGTTTAAAGCCATAGTCACACTGTTTTGGCTCTGATTGTCACCAATTACAAAATCTTGGTGATTCGTGATAAAGCGAGGACACAATCGTAGCGTCCTCTTGTTTTTTCCTAAATATAGGACACCCCTAGTACCATCGTAGCTCAATCGGGCTTATTCTTACAGCATTTTAGATGCATTCGTGGTCTATCGTGTTTAATCGGGACTAATAATATGACATTTGTGTTACAAGACTATACTATGTTATGCTACGTTTGATACGTTTATTGTACAGATTTCTAAGTGTGTCCTACGGTTCAGTTACCATTCCAGTAGGATCCTTAGCGACTACCAGGACTACTCATCAATATACACAATGGACCAAAACAATATGAAGATGGGTTGGGTTACCTGTACGGTTTATTGCAATGAATCTACTCACTCAATACATTAGCCTACGTTGGTAAAAATCGCTTTGAAGCGTAGTGAAGCGTGAGAGTTATTGGCAAATCGAAGGGTTATTCTGATGAATCTTCTTCAATCGTACTACAATCTTAGGAGAAACGTTACCAATTGTCTGTTACCAAAGCGTATACCAGACACTAGCGTATAAAAACCCAAACAGATCGTATCATATCTTGCTGATCCGTGGTGAATCGGCTGCAGATCCTACAAGAGTCTTTGATATTCGTAGTATTGTCCTACAACAACCGTAGGTAGTTGGGACTCTGTGCATCCCCGACTTATCACGATAAACACGTCCAAGATCAATCCTGGGTTGCCAAAATTGTGACAGTGTGATTGGGGCTTAAATGGTAAAAATATGAATGTTAAATAATTATACACCTTGTGATGCCAGCTAAGTAATTCACTTACCTTCTAATCCATGGAAGCAAGGCTTTGTTGGAAATATCTTCAGATAGTGACCTAATGGTTATCCTCAGATCCTAATGTGCAGCGTATTTTAGGAATTGTTTTGAATCAGATTGCCATGTGAAATTTCAATGAAGATACTCCAATAAATTATTTATCATCAATTTTTCTATTTTTTATCAGAATTTGAATATGATCACGATGATGACTGTAGCAGTCATGATGATGATGCTGACGAATCATATCATCCCAGTTGTAGTGAAGATGATCAGCGAATTACCTGTACCCCTAGTGACAGTGAAAGTAACTAAGCTGAAGGTATGTCATGATTTTCTTCTGATTAAAATTTATTTAAAATTAATGTAGTTAGTATTTAGTTTTAGTTCAAATCTATTTATTTTAGCTTGACTGCATCGAAATTCTTCCTGGGAAGAACCAGTACATGGTGTCTGTGGAGAAATCTCAAGAACGTTACGCGAGTGAGGATTGAAACCAGGACCTCCCGGTCGCAAGGTTGACACCATATCCACTACACCACTGTGACTAGTGCTTTTTATGGTTGTGTATTCCTATATCGCAGATGTAGTGAGTTTGAGTTGTGTATTCCTATGTTACAGATGTAGTGAGCTTAAGGTTGTGTATTCCTATATTGCAGATGTAGTAAGTTTTGAGTTGTGTATTCCTATAGCACAGATGTAGTGGGTATTTTGTTGTGTATTCTCATATCACAGATATACTCATGGTGATGTAGTGAGTTTTGGATTGTGTATTCCTATATTGCAGATGTATTGAGTTATGAGTTGTTTATTTCTATATGTAGTGAGTTTTGGGTTGTGTATTCCTATATCACAACTGTAGAGAGTTTTGGGTTGTGTATTCCTATATCACAGATGTAGTGAGTTCTGAGTTGTGTATTCATGTATCACAGTTTTAGTGAGTTCTTGGCTGTGTATTCCTATATCACATATGTAGTGAGTTCTGAGTTGTGCATTCCTATATCACAGATGAGCTGCATTTTTGGTTGTGTATTCTCATATCACAGATGTACTCATGATGATGTAGTGAGTTTTGGGTTGTATATTTCTATATCACAGCTGTAGTGACTTTTGGGTTGTGTATTTCTATATCACAGCTGTAGTGAGTATTGGGTTGTGTATTTCTATATCACAGCTGTAGTGAGTTTTGGGTTGTGTATTTCTATATCACAGCTGTAGTGAGTTTTGTGTTGTGTATTTCTGTATCACAGCTGTAGTGAGTTTTGGGTTGTGTATTTCTATATCACAGCTGTAGTGAGTTTTGGGTTGTGTATTTCTATATCACAGCTGTAATGAGTTTTGGGTTGTGTATTTATATATAACAGATGTAGTGAGTTTTGGGTTGTGTATTTCTATATCACAGATGTAGTGAGTTAACATTATATTTTCGATAACTTTGTGAATTTTTTTTTGATCAGTCAGTGAAATCAACAAATATTAACCATCAACACTTATTGAAAATATTTATTTTGGTAGTCTTTTTTGTCACGAAGTGCCTGGTAAGCTATTGATATAGGGGACTTCTCCTGCGTCGTCCATATGCCTTCAACAATAAGTTTGTTCTCACGCTAGAGACTTCACAATTTATCTAATCTTAACCTAAGTTGCACAGTTTTTGTATGACTATACAATCTCGGTTGAGATTGTTATTTGCCAGATCACACAAGTATCACAATAGTTAATGCCCCTTTTTCATGCAAAAAAATATACAGATAAGCCTTTTTTCTATCGTATCTTTACCAAACTGTCACAGTTTGTGTATGAGCATCAGATCTCAGCAGAAGCCAAAAGTGGGCAATATTGTGGTCAACACTCTGGAATTATTGCCGTTTGTGAGTGAAGAAAAAAAAAAAAGGACATTATTAAGGATAGAAACTATTTTCATCCAATCTTCACTGATCATATATAGCTTGTCTATGACCATAATATTACAGGTGAAGTCAAATATAAGCAAGAGTTATTGCCATTTGTGAACACATGTGCTAAAATGGACATTGTTCAGGATTGAGACTTCATTTTTCATCCAATCTGCACCACTCTTGCACAGTTTGTCTATTATCATATGATTATTAGCAAAGTCGAGTTTAAACAAGATCGGCCAGAAACACCAGAGTAATTGCCCATTGTTGGTGAAAAATATGCGAAAATGGACATTATTGAGGATAGAGACTTTATTTTTCATCCAGTCTTCACTAAACTTGCACATGTTGTTTACAACCCTAAGATTATCATAACAATCATAGGTAATCAAGATTGGGCCAGACTCACCAGAGTAAATGCCCTTTGTTTGTGAAAAAAACAACACAAACATGGACATTATTCAAGATAGAGACCTCATTTTTAAGCTATTCTTTACCAATCTTGACCAGTTGGTACGTGACCATAAAATTAAATGTCAAGTCAAATTTAAGCAAAATTGGGCCCAAAGCACCAGACTGTATGTGCATTGTTTGTGCATTTTCCATAATTGTCATTGACTTAATTAAAAAGAGTCAGAAAATAAATATTGCAAAAAAGACATGAGAATCATAGGCAAAAACAGTGTTCACTATTCCACTACCCAATTCATACTAGTTTAAAACCCATAGCACTAACCCATGTTTAAAATAAAACAGATCCTAACCCCCTTTACTAATACATAAGTATTCTTCAGATACCATACTTCTCAAACCTGTCGCAACAGTATGATCTTCATCTGTGCCAGTACTCAGGTTAGCACTTTGGGCCACCATTGCCTCTTGGTTTTTATATAATATTATTTATTGGCAATCTGACCTTTTATTTCTGTTTTGTAGTGACATAATTCCACCAAGTACCATGGAAAGTGAACTGACAGGGTTTTCCTTGTCTAACAACTGAGAAACCAATATCTGTCTTAACAGCAAAAATTTGCAAGACAGGTAACTACAATAACAAATTGCGTTCCTGTGTCTTCTGCAAAAAAATTATGCTAAATATTGCAAGACATATGACTCTAGTACACTCCAGTGAAACGGAAGTGGCTAAAATTCTCGTTTGACCAAAAAAATAGCAAAGAACGGCGGAGACGATGGCAGTCTTTGACTAACCAAGGCGACTTTAACCATAATTATGGTGTGATTGAAAAGGGCAAGGGAACACTAATCCCAAAGTACAGGAAAGCAGGAAAACTCTGATGTACATATTAAAGACTATATGCCTTGTCAACACTGCAAGGCATTTTAAAAGAAGAATGACTTGTAGAAACACAAAAAATCGTGTGTCTCACGGCCAGCAGATTCTTTATCTAGAAATGAAGTAAAGTCTGGTGGTTTACTTCTACCGCCATCAAGTTCCAATACTGGTTTAGAAACAACCATCTTGAAAGCCATGAAGGATGATGAAATCAAGAATACCTGCATAACTGATAAAATAATTTTGGACTTTGGTAGTCGGTTGTTTGACAAGCATGGCCATGAAAGACATAAGCATTTGTATATTTCTCAGAAATTACGAGAACTGGGACGTTTAGTTCTTACAAGCAAAAATATGTCCAATATAAGATCACTTGATGAACATCTACTTACTTCTAATTGGGATACGCTGATCAATTGTGTCCAACATGTGTGTGGTTTAAGTAAAGATAAACACATTCCACACCATTACTGGCTCTAAAACTAGGGCATAGCCTGCAAAAGTGTGCTAATTATTTGAAGTCTGAAGGTCTTAAACAAAACAACCAGGAGAAAATAAACTCGGCAGAACAATGTCTGAGTCTCTATCAAAGTGAGTGGTCCAACTCTATTTCATCATGTGCTTTAAGCACACTTAATGAACAGAAGTTTAATAAGCCATTGCTTCTTCCATTAGTCAAAGATGTTGTCAAGCTGAACAATTGTTTCAAAGAAAAAGTAAAGATTCTTTGTGTAGAAATCAATGACAAGCCATAAATGTATTCTGAATTAGCGCAGGTTTGTCTTGCCCAAGTAATTCTGTACAATAGACAAAGAAGTGGTGAGGCTGAAAGAATGACACTTATTGCGTATCAGGAGTCGTGTAGTGGAAAACATGATGAAGTTGTCCTTGAAACCTTGTCTGATTTAAAAAAAACTATGTTTCACTCATACCAGAGTAGAAATAAGGGGAAAATGTGGCAGAAAGGTTCCTGTGCTCTATACAGAAGAAATGAAGAAAGCAATAGATATTCTTGTTAGTAACAGGGAAAAAGTCGGTGTAACACAAAACTACTTGTTTGCCAGGCCAGGTGAGAGTAGTAAACCATATAGAGGGACAGATTGCATCAGAAAATTTGCTAAGGACTCAGATCTGGAGAATCCAGGAGCAATCACATCAACCAAGTTGAGGAAGCAACTTGCCACATTGGCTCAAATTCTAAACTTATCAGAAACATCGCAGGATATTCTCGCCACATTCCAGGGACATAACATTAATGTGCATCGCGAATACTACTCGTTACCTGAAAGTGCTTTGCAGGTGGCAAAAGTTGCCAAGGTTTTTCACAGCATTAACAATGGAACTATTTCTCAGTATCGAGGAAAGGACTTTGATAAGATAGAATTTGCTGTAAAAGGTACATCTGTTTAATAAACTGATTATATTAATGCCCCCAAAGGAGGGCATATTAAAATTGAACCGTCAATCCATGCGTCCGTCCATTAGTCCGTGCGAGGTTAACGTTTGTTTTTTTATTAAATCAAATATCTTTAATATTATCCAAGGTATTCGCCTGAAACTTAAAATACATCTTTACTATCAACGTCTCTACCAGGGAAAGCAACTCCCATAATTCTGTTTCTTATTTTGTCAAATATATGGCCATTTTCAACATAGAAATTTTGGTTAAAGTTTTTCACAAGGTCAAATATCTTGAATACTATCAAAGGTATTTATTTGAAACTTGAAAGGTCTTTACTATCTAAGTCTCCACCAGGGAAAGCAAACCCCATAATTCTGTTTTGTATTTTGGCTGTTATATTCCCCTTTTTAACTTAAGCGTATTTGGGGGCATATGTCACCTGATAGTGAAATCACTAGTGCAAACACCAGGCCATGTTTGTTAATGATTGCAAATGACACAATATCAAAACTAAATACATTTTTCGTGCATGTTTATTGTTTATTGTTCAAGAAGAGCTACTATTCACTGCTATTCAGAAAATAGTTTGACTCATCGTTTAGTAAGACACAACTGAGCAAGAGTATAGTCTTTAGTATAATGCTTTCTACTATGCAACATTTTTCTATCCATTTTATTTCATTGAAAATATTTTCATTTGTATTTGTGTCATGTAATAATTACAAACTGTTTATTGTAATAAATTGTTTGCATTTTTTATTTTTAAAGAAGTAATAAACTCGCAAATGTCTGTGGCCATTTTTAAATAATTACATGCGCAATTTATAAAGGGAGTAAATGGCACTGCCTACACAAAAATAATTATTATTCCCAATAATGATGTGAGTGTTTTTGGCCTTAACTTCACTTTAAATGGAAAAAAGCTTTTCAAAAATATTTTAAATGAAGTGTATCATATTACTTTTACAACAACATACAAGCCCCTTTAACCTAATGATTAGCATATCAGTTATTGGATTCAAAGGTGTGTGTCTCTGCAGAATCATGCTTTTGATAAAAAATAAGAAATTCTGACAAAAAATCATCCTATATATTTTAAATAAACTGACGCTGGATAAATAAATTGTTTCTTACCTTCATATTGTAAACATGCACTTTCCTATTATAATAGCTTGGTTTGGAGTATCAGTATAAATTATACTGCAAAATTAATGAGAATAATAATAATGAATTATAAGTAGAACATTATCAAATAAAATAGATTATCGTAATGAAATATGATTAGGTAAAATGTATGTAAACTAAAATAAGTATTTATGCAGGTATCAAGTTCTGTACCTAGATGTGTATTGATGTACCAAACATGTTTTTAGGTTTGGCAATTTTAAGTACTTGATGAACAGCTTTTCACCACAATAATTGGTATGGTAATTCGATAGGTAAAGCTATTACCATTTGATGACCATAGTAAATGTTCCCACATGAATTTTGTATTGCATTTAATCAGTAGTACATAGTCTACTTTTGTTTTTCAGTATGCCTATATAGCATATTCTTGTTCTTGATGATATTGCGTCCCAAGTTGGTGGTTGGTGGTGTATGACATATCAGTAGTTTATGTTCTTGATTTGTATGACTTGCCAGTTGTTTATGTTCTTGATTTGTATGACTTGCCAGTAGTTCATGTTCTTGATTTGTATGGCTTGCCAGTTGTTCACGATTTGCATGACTTGCCAGTTGTTCATGATTTGTATGACTTGCCAGTAGTTCATGTTCTTGATTTGTATGACCTGCTGGTAGTTCATGATTTGTATGACATGCCAGTAGTTCTTGTACGGAATAACTTGCCAGTTGTTCATGTTCTTGATGTGTATGACATGCCAGTTGTTTATATTCTTGATATGTATGATATGCCAGTTGTTCATGTTCTTCATTTGCATGACATACCAGTATTTCATGTTCTTGATATATATGACATACTAAAAGTTCATATTCTTGATATTTATGACATGCCAGCGGTGCATGTTCTTGATTTCTATGACAAGTCAGTTGTTCATGTTCTTGATTTGTATGCCATGCCAGTAGTTCATGGTCTTGATTTGTATGACAAGTCAGTTGTTCATGTTCTTGATGTGTATGTATGACATGCCAGTTGTTCATGTTCTTCATTTGCATAACATACCAGTATTTCATGTTCTTGATGTGTATAACATGCCAGTTGTTCATGTTCTTGATATGTATGAAATGCCAGTAGTTCATGCTCTTGTTTAAGTTTATAGATTGATACATCTATTATTTGAACCTGTTATGTGTTGGTAGACCTTCACACACTAACAGTATGGACATTTAGCGGTGTAACATTTAACAGGACACAAACATGTACATTTTAGGT
Source organism: Congeria kusceri (assembly GCA_027627225.1). NCBI lineage: Eukaryota > Metazoa > Mollusca > Bivalvia > Myida > Dreissenidae > Congeria > Congeria kusceri. The sequence continues at coordinate 101,687,840 of CM051026.1, forward strand.
GTCAAAAACTGACATTATGATTGACATTGTCTTATTTTTAAGTATTTGTATGCAGAGACTTTAAGGTAAGCGCATTGTTTGTGTTATAAGTCTCGTGTAGTGATTCTTCAGAAAACACTCTGTTTAAATATTTAAATTGTATGATATATTGAAAGTTTAATCAAATTCTTAAAATCAAAAGAAATATTTTTAAAAAAGTAATATGTTAGAATCAACTGACGAATTTCAAATATTCAGATGTTGAAATTTGGTTTCACAAAGTCCCATCACACGATGTGTGGTTTCATAGATTTTGATTCGGCTGACATTTTATTGCTGTAAGAGAAATAAACATGGCTTTTATAACACTAAAAACATGGGTCTTAAAAACTAGCCAATTGTTTATTTTTCACTATTGTATGTGTTTATTGTAACCTTTTATTAATATTAACAAATTGCTCTACATTCCATTGGCAATGTTACACTTTTTGAACTCATTTTGTGTATGCTTGTCCATATCGTATTTAAAACAATTGTAGAAACCAGTTTATATCTCAAAATATTGTGAACATCGATTGGGAACATACATAATATTGTATAAATAATGCATATATTCTGCTCCCACAACGAACATATATAGTTACAATAGAGGGCAGTCGTTCATGTGAAAACTGTAGACTTAATTCTGCACACATATACCAAATAAATTGTTAACGAAATCGCAAGTATCTTGTTTTGGTGTATATGAATTACATTACATTGTAACTTCGTTATTGCAGACATGAATTTGGTTAAATAAAGCTGGCTTAGCTCAGTTGGTAGAGCACTGGACTACACATCCGAGGATCACGAGTTCGATACCCAGGCCCGGCACCATAACGTGTGTGGGGATTTGTCATGACATTATTTCTACGGTCATTCTCCCCCTACCGCTGATTTAAGTATGACAGTTGTCAGTTGCTTGCATGAGTATGTGCACTTAGTACTGGTAAACCAGCTTACCCAGGAAAAGTGTGAGTAGGTTAACTGACCGTCGTTATATGACTGAAATACTGTTGAACACTGCGAAAATCCAAATAAGTTAAATTGCAAGATGTATGTCTGTCTGTTCCATTGTCGACATTTTTATGCCCCCTTAAAGTTGGGAGGCATTAAGCGTTGCGCTTGTCCGTCCGTACGTCTTGAAATTATCCGTTCGACTTTGTCCGGACTGTTACTTCATTTAACCGGCAATTTAAAAATAACTTGCCACAAATGATCACCGTGTGGAGACGGTGTTTTCGCGCACAACTCCCGTGTTCCTAGTTCAAAGGTCAAGGTCACACATAATAGGCCAAATATGGGTATAAAACAACTTGCCCTGAATGCAACTTCATCATTTATCAGGCAATTTTAAAATAACCTGCCGCAAATGATCACTGTGTTGAGACGGCGTGTAGCAGGCCAAACTTATGTGCCTACCTCAAATGTCACGGCCATATTAGAGGTCTAATATAGGCATAAAACAGCGTGTCTAGACTGTTAACTTCATCATATATCAGACAATTTTAAATAACTTTCCACAAATGATTACTGTTTGTTTATGTTAAGCCGATAAATTAAAAGACTAGTTTCCGGTTACATAGGGTTTTCTTCAATGAGCAGCTCTATATATGCTTAACATATCAGCAAATTGACCATCTTTTTTTAAATCGACTATTACCCGTCCGGTTTTTAAAATCGATCGGCTGCCTAACGGATATCACGTGAGTGTCGTATGGGCATGGTCGCTCGTTTAGTTAAATGTGTCTTGGGCATGATCCGTTTCAGCGTCAGTTACTTAAACACTCCCACGTTAATTTGACACATTGGTCAGGCACCAATTCAATTTTGCATATATTAATATGTGAAATGCCGAGCGGTGTGCGACTTCCCCGCGCCCAGCCGGAAATCCGATGCCAGGTCGATCGCTGGACTACAAATGGAAAATATCAAACCACCGAGCTATGTAGTTATTGGACAAACCAACCTCGTGCCATGTGACTTTTTAGCATTACATCGGCTAAAATAACGTTAAATTTGTATCAAATGAAAATGGGAACGCTGCTCAAAGAACAAATTTTTTATGGTGACGATAGAAAATTGCTTATTAACAGATAATTGCAAATTATATACAGAATAACTCCCTCGCAGGATTCTTTATTTTAAGGGATACGTTTCAAATGATAACCCGGCATATTTCTCTATATATGTTGTGCAAAACAGCATTAAATGTTTACCAATCCCATTTGTTCATGATCTCTTTATAAATGACTCCAATATTCGCCTCCAATATTGTTATTGTTGAAATAAAAGTTGTACATAAAGAATTTCACTTCAATAAGATTTTATATTCTGACGCACACAGTCCCATGCTTATCCGTGTTTCAAAAACAGGCGTTGTCGATCCATCCGTTCAGCGGGTTTTCCACGACTACGTCTGCGCATTGTGTTGGTGTTCTGTACCTTCCGTTGGCAGCATTTGACAGGTGTGTATATTTGGTCAAAGAGTTCCAAGAGATATCGGAGGCAACTTCACACATAAAAGTCAATAAATTCTGTGTATGCGTTTAATAATATATAATTATAATAAGTACATATTATTGAGGTTCAGATCTAACAAGCTTCGTTCTTGAGTTAGCACAAACACATTGGCATTTGTTTCCTATCCACTGTTTGTGTCGCCTGACTAGGCGACATATAGGCGTTACTTATGTCGGCGGCGGTGTCGGAGGCGTCGGTGTCGGCGTCCCATTTTGCTTGTCCGGAACATAATTATTAGACTATTAAAGCTATCACATGAAACATCATAGGTAGATAGATCTTACTGAGGGTTGTGCATTGCACAAAAACCGTTACTCTGCATCTCATAGAATTCCTGAACTTGCCTTACAGGCGAAGTACAAACACTTGTTGCTTTGATCAGAACTTGCTTCACAGGCGAAGTACAAACACCTGTTGATCTGAACTTGCTTCACAGGCGAAGTACAAACACCTGTTGCTTTGATCAGAACTTGCTTCACAGGCGAAGTACAAACACCTGTTGCTTTGATCAGAACTTGCTTCACAGGCGAAGTACAAACACCTGTTGATCTGAACCTGCTTCACAGGCGAAGTACAAACACCTGTTGCTTTGATCTGAACTTGCTTCACAGGCGAAGTACAAACACCTGTTGCTTTGATCAGAACTTGCTTCACAGGCGAAGTACAAACACTTGTTGATCTGAACTTGCTTCACAGGCGAAGTACAAACACCAGTTCAATTCGAATGGCGTCGGCACCAGGCAGATCGTTCGGTTTTCAAAGAGTTTCTGGTTTGACAGTTTTCATATCGTTACATAAACCTGCAAGTTGTAATTTTGATTTGACCTTAAATGTCTTTCATATTGTTCTACCTCTTAAATCGATACAGACACAAAATTGTATTTGATTATGTTTGCAATAATGATTATACATTTGAATTTATAACCAATATAAATGGTCTATTTATAACATTCAGCGTGAAAAGGGATAAAAATAGCTGACCTGAGCACGTGCACGCCAGACATCCCATGCCGTCCATCTTTACGCACGTGGAGGGACACGAGGTGTCGAACGCCGGACAGCCACTTCCGGTACTGCCGTTACCGCCGGTTCCCGTCGATGTTCCACCGGAACTACCACCAGTAGGTGAAGCTGCAGCGTGAAACAAAAAACTAGAACTAAAGATTGACAACGTCAACGACAACTATGTAAGCCATGACTTTTAATGTACCAATACGTGTGTTATTTCAACAAAACAACGAATGCGCTTCAAAACCATATCAAAGGGACTTGTTCACCAAATTTTGTATTTTGAAATATGCCATTAAACGTCCAAACTGGAACAAAAAGCGTAATATCCCAACTATAGAGCTCAAAATAATACTATGAAAAGCATTGATTATTTCTCATTGACGATACCTTATTTTGATAACATTTCTTAGTGAGGATTGTTAGTTCGCTTCTGAAGTTTTTATACACTATTCTTTTTTGTATCGAATATGTGACAACATTTTTGGAATTTGCAAGGGCGTCCGCAATGTGATTTGTCAATTCTTAAAGGGACTTGTTCACAGGTATTTGTATTTCTTAAGTAGGCCATAAAATGTCTTAACTTCGCAGTTTTTAGCATCGGAGCTAGTATAGCTCAATTATAATAGTTCACGAAAAGGCTAGAAGAACAGAAAAGAAAAAATAGATGCTCCCACCATGGTTCGAACCTCAGACCAGATCAAAAGGCCAGCGCCTTAACCACTCGGCCATTCTGGTTGTTTTATGTGAATGTCCATTTATTACTTTATGTAAGTGATCCACGCGTTGTCAACAATTTTAACAAAAACAACAGAAACATTCCAAATTATTATATCGTTCAGCGTTACAAACGCTTTATAATTTTAATTATTTCAACTGATGAACACTCATTAAAGAAACGGTATTTATTGTATATTTCTATGTCCCTAGTGTCATTTCGCTCCTTTATATAAATAATTCTTTTCTTTTTTTTTGGAATTAGTGACAAAAAGTTGTAAAATTGTCAATTCACCAATCTGTCAACAGGTCCCTTTGACGTAGATATTAAACACGATAAATTGAATGTCATTCAAAAGCTTACAGCATGTACACGTGAGGCATCCATTAGCGTCCAGACTGGCACATCCGGCTTTACAGGAAGAATCGAACGGCGGGCATCCATTGTTGTTGTTACCGGACGAGGCGCCGCTGCCGCCGTTCATGGTCTGGTTGACTCCGCCGAGGCTCGGTGCATAGGTGGAGGCTCCACCGCTCATTCCACCTGGAACTATCGGCGCCTGCGTGGCTCCTGAGCCACTGGAATTTCCTGATCCACCTGTCATGGATATCGTGCTGTACATAGTTTGAGTGATTCAAGTGCATGACTATGAGGGCCTATAATTTTATTTTCTATACAGATTGACTTTGTTGAATAACTTTTGAATTGTAATATAGTTTTGCAAACATTCCACGGGAAATGAATAGATTATGTTTAAAAGATAATGTATTAGAGGCTTTTTTGTCATAAAATCCATGGATTTACCAATTTATTAGAAAATGTAACCAATTTGGTCCAGCTTTCTCCCATGCACCTAACCTTAACCCTTTTTAGTCCTAGATCTTTCCCTACAAACACGCACTTCAAAAGGAGACTACTCATGTACACAAACACGCACCTCAAAAAGAGACTACTCATGTAAACAGACACGCACCTCAAAAGGAGACTACTCATGTACACAAACATACGCCTCAAAAGGAGACTACTCATGTACACAAACACGCACCTCAAAAGGCGGCTACTCATGTAAACAAACACGCACTTCAAAAGGATACTACTCATGTACACAAACACGCACCTCAAAAAGAGACTACTCATGTACACAAACACGCTCATCAAAAGGAGACTACTCTTTAACACAAACACGCACTTCAAAAGGAGACTACTCTTTAACACAAACACGCACTTCCAAAGGAGACTACTCTTTAACACAAACACGCACTTCAAAAGGAGACTACTCATGTACACAAACACGCGCATCAAAAGGAAACTACTCATGTACACAAACACGCACCTCAAAAGGAGACAACTCATGTACACAAACACGCACTTCAAATGAAGGCTACTCATGTACACAAACACACACCTCAAAGGAGACTACACATGAACACAAACACGCACTTCAAATGAAGACTACTCATGCACACGAACACGCACTTCAAATGAAGATCATTCATGGTCTAATTACCCCAAAACGGAAGTCACATCCTCAGGGTTACATCAGTTAGATAATAAGCACATATGGTTGAGTGCAGGATGCATATAATTTGTAAAATACGGTTTAAATGATATGTTTTGGTATCATATTCAAGGTATATATGTAAGCAATAAGAAAAAAGGCTGTTTGTGTGCACTAGTTTTTGTCTAGTGGTTCCAAGCTTCATAACCTTTGGCCCATGTATTCATGCGCAAAATGGCAGCCTCCATGCCCGTCAAAACCGGTGTGTTTTTTCCAAGGTAAATATTTTGAGTTACAACATATTGGAAAGTAGCTTGGTCATGGTGAAAAGTGAGATCAAATTTTGAATATTTTATATGTAAAAAAGAAGGAATTTATTTGCGCATGCGTAACCTCATGTACACAAGCACGCACCTCAAAGAGAGACTTCTCATGTATGCAAACACGCATTTCAAAGGGAGACTACTCATGTACACAAACACGCACTTAAAAGGGCGACAACCCATTTACACAAAAACGCACTTCAAATGAAGACTTCTCACGTACACAAGCGCGCACTTTGAAGTTATACAACCCATCTACAAAAAAACGATCCTCAAACAAAGACTACTCATGTACACAAACACGCACTTCAAATAAAGACTACTCATGTACACAAACACGCACTTCAAATGAAGGCTACTCATGTACACAAACACGCACTTCAAACAAAGACTACTCATGTACACAAACACGCACTTCAAATAAAGACTACTCATGTACACAAACACGCACTTCAAATGAAGGCTACTCATGTACACAAACACGTACTTCAAACAAAGACTACTCATGTACACAAACACGCACTTTAAACAAAGACTACTCATGTTCACAAACACGCACTTCAAATGAAGACTTCAAATGTACAAAAACACGCAATTAATAGGGATACAACCCATGTACACAAAAACGCACTTCAAATGAAGGATACTCATGTACAAAAATAAACATGTCAAAGTAAGACTACTCGTGTACACAAAGACGCACCTCGTAGGGAGACTAATTATGTTCACGCATATGCACCTCAAAGAAAGACTTTTCCTGAACACAAACAAAAAAGGAGACTACTCGTGTACACATACACGCACTTCAAATGAAGGTTTCTCATGTACAAAAATACACATGCCTGAGTAAGTCTACTCGTCTACACAAAGACGCACCTCGTAGGGAGACTAATCATGTTCACACATATGCACCTCAAAGAAAGACTTCTCCTGAACACAAACACAGGAGACTACTCACCGGCAGACGTTCCGCAGTCACAGACGAGGCATCCCTGCGCGTCCAATTTCATGCACGTGGGGTTGCAGTGGAGAGCGTCGAACGCTGGGCACTGGAAGGCGCCGGCCCCACTTCCGGTTCCGCTGCCGGCTCCATTTCCGGAACTGGTGTTGTCTGAAAGGAAGTGCTGACATGTGTTGCCACCTAGCGAACAGCATAATAGCCAGCACAACAACAAGCTGCGCGTGCTTTAAATAGGAAATGTAAGGAATAGGAGTTTTGATGGGGATGTTTCTAAATAGTAATAGTAGTAGTAGTAGTAGTAGTAGTAGTAGTAGTAGAGTAGTAGTAGTAGTAGTAGTAGTAGAGTAGTAGTAGTAGTAGTAGAGTAGTAGTAGTAGTAGCAGTAGTAGTAGTAGTAGTAGTAGTATTAGTAGTAGTAGTAGTAGAGTAGTTGTAGTAGTAGTAGAGTAGTAGTAGTAGTAGTAGTAGAGAAGTAGTAGTAGTAGGAATTGTAGAAGTAGTAGTAGTAGTAGTAGTAGTA
>CM051026.1:101700408-101702908 GCA_027627225.1 Congeria kusceri
GCATTGCAGTTAGTATACAATTTATCATAGGCGTAACAGGCGTGCGTGCGTTGACATCTTAGCAAGTATACCTGGGGATAAGGGCCTTTTACATATTTATTCGGTTTAACGTTTCTTGAGAAATAATTATACACTTATCTTGGTGTAGCCGCGGCTCAAACCTGCGATCACTGAGCTACGAAGACAATGTTCCACTACCTGACCGCGGGTTGGCAACATGCGTGGAATGCAATTTATATGCGTTATTCCTTGCTAGGGTCATGCGCATTAACGAGCTGGGCGTCCTGGTAACCAATTTCAGTAAACACGTGCTTTTTAGATCTACTGCTTACAACAACGGGTACACGGAATCTTACTGAATGAAGATTCCGACGAGACATTTAACAAGGTCTAAACGTGTTGTATTTACTCGTTTTGACAGATATGAATAACGCGAGTAATAGTATGCACAACATCCCAATTTAATTTCACTGGAACGTGTAACACGCTTTGTTCGTTTTTCCGAAACAATAGTATTTGAATATTATCTCGCATATATAGTGGGACACAGGAGTATTATTGACAATACTTTTTAATAGTTTTACTCACAACTTTGAATTTATTTCACAGTCTACTGGTAGAATCTGGATGAAACTAACATCCAAATTAACGTGCACTGGATCGGACCTGTCAAAGTTACTCAATACATTGGCCAAAACACATTTTCCATCTAGGAAAATAAACGTTTATGTTAAACATTAATATTTTATTTTAAGCAGTCTATTGTTTTTCTTGATTTTAAATAATATGCATAAAACACTACACTGAACAAAAGTGTGCTTAATAAATGTTATCCTCATTCTTATTATGATGCCAGCTACATCGTAATGAATTGTATCACCACGAATTGTTCGTGTCTTTAAATCAATCACTTTAAAAAAGTTAATATCGATACGATTTCTGCGTCTAACACATATAAATAGTATGTTTTCCAATTGTCATAATGGTAAACCAATTATGTAATAATTATAAGTGTTGATGCTCCTCGCAATAGGTACAACGTGGTTTGTACTTTAAGCCACATCCAATTAGTCTAACACTGGGCGAACATAATTATAATCATCGCAAATGTCATCTAAAAACGACGATGGTGAATGGCTTACACACTCGTGTTATTATATTATTATATACGTAATATTGCGGAGTTTATCGAATAATTACATATTCATCAACTGTGATATGCAATGCATGTTAAACGATAAACGAGTGCATATCAATAAGTATGCATACAACACTTTTTTCTGAAAGAATAGTTTGGCTAGCACAGGGGTACATTCACATAGCTACTTCAAATCATAGTACATGATGCATGTTTACATGTTTAAAGCATGCTAAGGGGTATTTGTTTCCAACATGTTACCAAAAATGTATTCATGCTAACGAGAAGTTAAAATTGATTTAGAATATGAGATGAATTTATTCAGTGACTACTGTTTAAATTGTACAATAATAAAATAGACAAATTTATACAGTGCTGATGCAACGTGATCATACATGAATGCCACATAGCTTCGAATCACAAAATAGCGTGTTCCAGAATCGCTGTATGTTCGTCCCGCGAAAGTTAAATAATACAACATTAGTACATACATTATTATCAGAAAACGGCATTACATGTATAATGCTCGACACAAAAATGCACTCTGTGCTTAAGCACGCGTGTATGCTAGATACAACTAAGAATTTCGCTTTTAAACACTGCAAACTATATTATATTAATTTTCCATAATTGTAGCGACAATAATCTGCATGTTATTGGGTTAAAACAGGTTGACGTCATTTATAAAACAAGGAACCCGTTTTGTTTAGACTATGACATAACACTTGTAATGATTGACTTAAGAACTGTACAATTTTAAACTAACCGTATTTTTTTCGTATGCTGTTTTTGTTTTGTTTTTCTTTTTCATTAAATTACAAACGTCTCTAATAAAATTACAATATTTTATCAGCTTACATCTGCAACGCAGAAATTGCTTTTTTTGCATATACATGTATTCACAAACATTTTAAAACATGTAAATCGATACAGATAGTTTATTATTGTATTTTGTCTTACAAAAGTCCAATATTGCCAATGTGAACTGATCATTATATATAGAGTTCATTTTTACTAACTCTGGTTTATTTTCACAAATCATTTTGATCGATACGCTCCAGCGTATTTATACTTTGGTAAACAATCGCACAGATAAGACTAGCCCATGTCGATTGAATTTGTTATCATGTTTTAATCAAAGTACACGGGGTTCTAGTCCTTGACTGCGGCAATCATTGATTGCTTATAAATCTTATATACGATTAAACGAAATATTTTAATCACCCATGGGCAAGATTAAACGAAAATTATGTGCTACAATTTTTTGCTAAAAGCCTGTATCTGAACAATCGAACCTTTGAACACTTTAATTGGGCACCGGGTTGTTTAGTTAATGTGGTACGGGTTGAGTTGTTATTATTT
>CM051026.1:101707908-101720408 GCA_027627225.1 Congeria kusceri
GTCTCAAACAAGTTTAGCTAAACAACCGGTCATTTTTAAAGATAAATAACAATATATTCATAAACAACACAGTCACTATGGTAATTTGAACAAGTGAATATTTGTACTTTTAACAGTAATTTCAATTGTCATAAAATGGACAAGCAATTTTGAGGGCCGTCTATGAAACACGTTGTACATTATTTGAAATTTTAAATATATAATACAGTCAACAATTTACAAATACATAATAACTTGATCAGCAGCGTGTCTTGATTCTATCTTGATACATTAGTATACTTATTTTAGACGTCCCTCGAATTTGAAATACTTCACTGACCACAGTGCAAGGATTTTTCCAACAAAAATTATGCATGGAAATTATATTCTTTCAAAAGGAAACTAGATCACCAAATGTCTTTAACTGTTAAATTTATGTTATTATTCAATTTTTCAATGATCTGTTTAAACTTTAAACTAATATGTACTATGAAATACTATAGGATTCCTATGACTTAAACGTTGTCATAATATATTTTGTATTATTTATCCATGTAAAACCAACATGGCAGTGCCATTTACAGTTATCAAAATGAACGATAATTGCACGATGACAATACATACACAATAAGGTAAAATATGCAAATAACAAAAACATTAATGAAGCACTGTTTAATAAAAGTGATGTGTTATGCAACCCTGGAGAGTGCCATTATATATAAACATGAATCAAATGAACTCTCAGAAGAATTTAAGTCTCGGAAAAGTGTTAAAGTGTTAACGTCATCACGATCTTACGTAAAAATTGTATAACAATTTATTGAATAATAACAATAGTTTGATTTATATTATAATGAATAGATGTATTTACACAAATATGCGCATATTCCATTTGTAATGTGTGTTTCTTACTATAATCAAAGACAACTAACTCAAATAACAGTTATCTATATGTTAATCACGTTTCATTTTACCCCAGTTTATATAAATGTAACATATTTCATATAAATTTCATCGCTTTGTAATGTGAATAACATGAACATGTTTCGTTTATTAAATGTCGGTATGAAACGGCAGCAAACCATAATTGAATATTAAATGTGATATATATGAAAATGTATTTTCTAATTAAACACAAAATAAAACAGTAATATTGCAGAGTTTTCTTATGCATAAACATTTGAAACACGATTTTTTGGCATCGAGTGCAGATAATACGCACTATTAAACAAACATTTTACAATTTCACTGGCAAATGTCTTACTTAAATTGTCATTACCTCATCATTCTGACAAACAATTCGTTCAAATCATAGAACCAAATCCCCTCCAAATCCAGACGCTGACGAACTTCTCTCAGTATTTCGTAAATTCGCATCCTTAGTTCATGCATAATACTATTTGAATTATGATCTAACCCGAGTGTAGCTGTAACTATGCGTGTGGCAATTCTGCTTTGTTCCTCCAGGACCAGAATCTCTAGCTCCGTCCTCCGCTTGCTGTACCACAGTAGAGGCTCCGGGTGCGACAAAACGGCTTGTCGTATCTTGTTCAATCTCAGTATTATCCGCGGACCTTCATACATCATTTCCGTGATAGTTGCCACCCATATACGCTGCTGCACATCCTCCATTCCACACGCTGCCATTAGATTTCTCTCTGGTATCATGTAATATGATAGCTGTTTTGAGGATATAACAGCTCTAAGTTCTCCAAGCCCTTCATGTAGCCAGTTAAACAAACATCTGTCATAAAACAATGTATGTGGGTTTTTCTCAGCAAGCCATAATACTATGTTTTTCAACATATACGATGTAATTTCTTTCTTACATGGTTTGAGTACGTCTTTTACGACCATCTTAAGCATGACGTAAATATAAACCTGAGTGTCATTTAGACTCTGAACAAGTTCTGTCTCGGCATTGTTGAAACAAATTCTCCACTCTACATGTTTATATTCACTCCCATTAAATCCAACGGGAGTGACAATAGCTCCCAGAGAGACTACTTTTTTAACGATATCCGGTGGTGGCCAATGGCGAGGTCTTTCAGCCCACCTCTGCAGAATACTAGGGCAGTGACAGCGCAGTGCGACTACGCGGTCCGAATGAAAGTATCCTTCTGACATCGGCATTGACGGTCCCGCACGTGAATGATACATTATGGCGTTATTATGTAGACGTAAAAAGAACTTTGAAACGTGTTTTACAAATAAATCACTGGACAGCATATAATCTCCGCTTTCATCTTTACACAGGGCCTCAGTAAATAACATTAAACCAAAATCACCGCTTGCAAGCATTAGTCGACAATGCCCTGGATAACACCGATGCGTTTGCATTTTGAACAACGTTTTGTTCCTAGGTTGAACGCTAGCATCAGTACCATCTTCAATGCAGAGGGACAATATTGAGAACTATCAAAAAGTCCCTATCGTTCTCGAAGATGCACGTTAAGCCCTCCGCCTTGCTTCCCGTTATTAAAAACGTTGCAAATCCAAACATTGCTATGGACCTAGCAAACTTTCTGTAATACTTTCTCCGCACCTGTCTGAAATGCGGCCCATACCCGAGGTACGCCATAACGGCACACGTCTCGACGGAGGCCTTTTCAAAACGATCCTAAAATGTGTTCGATGTATGTGTTGTATATATATTTAATTTTTCTCTATTTCGATAAGCATACACAAAGAAAAAAAAAACATATGTTAAACCTAAAGTATACATAATCGGCAAAGGCAAATGTCTATTTTAATATATTTGTATGCACTTTTGTTTATGACACACACTATTACGGCTACTTCTGCTACTACTACTAGAAAAACTAGTACTACTAGTACTACTAGAACTACTAGTATTACTACTACTACTACTACTACTAATATTACTACTACTACTACTACTACTACTACTACTACTACTACTACTACTACCAATATTATCATCAATATTATTACTATTATCACTACCATTAGTACTATAAATACTACTAATATTACTACTACTACTACAACTGCTACTACTACTACTACTACTACTACAGCTACCACTTCTACTGCTACTAATACTACTACTACAACTAATACTACCACTACAACTACTACTGCTAATACTACTACTGCTATTGTTACTGCTACCCCTGCCTCTACTACTACTACAACTACTACTACTAATACTACTACTACTACTACTACAACTACTACAACAACAATAACAACAACAACTGCTACTACTACTACTACTACTACTAATGATACTACTACTGCTACTACTACTACAGCTACTACTAATACTACTGCTACTTCTACTACTACTACTACTACTACTACTACAACAACAACAACTACTACTACTACTTCTAATACCACTACGAGTTCTTCTTTTAAAACTACCACTGCTTCTTCTGCATGTACTACTGCTGCATGTACTACTGCTAACACCACTACTACTACTACAGCTATTACTACAGCTACTACTACATCTACTACTACTACTTTTGCTACTGCTACTACTACTACTACTACTACTTCTACTACTGCTACTTCTACTACTACTACTACTACTACTACTACTACAGCTACAATTACTACTCTTGCTGCTGCTACTACTAATACTTCTACTACTACTACTACTTGTACTACTACTACTACTACTACTACTACTACTTCTACTGCTACTACTTCTACTATTTCTACTACTACTACTACATCTACTACTACTACTGCATGTACTACTGTTTCTTCTACTACTACTACTACTACTAATACTGCTCCTGCTACTACTGCTACTAGTACTACTACTGCTGACGCTGCATGTGCTACTGCTACAACAGTTTTAGAACTTTTTTTATTTGATCGTTTGCAGCATTTTAGAATGCAAATGAATGCATATTTTAGACATTATATTAAATACAAATGCATACAAATGCATGAGCCAAATTGCAAGCCGCATAGTGACATTTATTCTTGTCACCAGATGTAAATACAGTTTAAAAACATCTCAATACAACAAATCCATTACAAATGCATACAGTTGTTATACAAACCGTTCGCTGGGTTCCTGTTGTAGATTGTGTACCACTACCATCACTGTCAGAATCTCTGCTAGCGTTGTGATGGCATCCTTGATCGATAACGTGTCTGATTAATTTTAATAGCTTGCCTACGAATATAAAAATATACAACTAGTATGACGTAATCATATGACTTGTGCAATGTCATTCAAGCAACTAACAATATAATGAAGCGCATTGTCTTCATTGCCAAATATATTAAATACGCTGTCATACGTTCACTAAGTGTATGTACAGGCTTATACATATTACGCTAAGAGTTTCCAGGAATATATGTTTCTTACTCTCTGTGTGCTCCTCGTTATTGTTTCTCACGCCACCTCCACTATTTGTCTCTGGCTCGGTCTCTATAAATGTAACATACAATATTGAAGCATACATTTTCTACAATAGGATTATCCGTGTTGCAAGTATGTGTGCGTGTAGACATAAAGTCGCTTTACCAAAGACAGTAGATATTTAGACTGCAATGTCAAATGTATTGAATGTATCGGTGGTTCTTTGCGATGTCAATGATTGTACAAAATATTTGCAGATGGTCACATCGGACGACAGCATGTCCGTACTATGTTCTCAGAACCATGATTATTCGCAAAGGCGTGGTGAGCATGTGGCGAAAAGGCGAAATATTTGTCGTTACCCCTCATGTACACGGTCCTTTCTACGCTCGTAGTACGTCAAAGCGGTTCTCATAGCATCCTCACAACGCAAACAACTGCGCCCGAACTACGTCCTATCGGTCAATAGTATGCACATGCTATATATCGACCACGTACACCAGTCACGAAACCATGTAAGCATCACGCTACTACTAAGCAAACCCGGGCATATAAACACCCTTCCCTCTCTGCATGGTATCAGTTGGTGTCTTCTAGTTGCTTCGAAATAAATCATGCCTCTTATACCCAGAGACAGAAACGTATCAAAGGGCCAATGATAGTCGCCCCCTAATCGTGTACAGTTACCGAACATATCGGACTATAGCGATAGCAAAATTGCCGGCGTTGCAAATGAACAGCAAAATGAACAGGCACAACGATTATGCCCGACTTGGGTGAAATACAAAAAAACTGAATCTATATATCTTCTTATTTTGTTAAAGCTTTAAATTAAACTTAATTACCTTTCTTTAGACAAACTAAGCCTGAACTATTTTTCATAAAATAAAGTAATACTGCTATAAGCGGGGCACAATTACTTCCTACAACGTGTTTAAATATTTTGCCATTGAATTTAACAAATAAATTGTCCAAAAGAAAATTATGAGTTGAGTGTCATATATACAAGTCTAAACACTATGTTTCCCAATACTAATAGAACTCATTCCAGCAATAAAACAAATTGAGATGTGATTCGTAGTACAAGAAAAAGAATTTGCAATAAACTACATGTTTATGGAGTTTTATAAATTTTAGGGATCCAATGAAGCGATGGTATTATAAGATTGGTTCATTGTATTATTTTTAATGTTTTAACTTGCTGCTGTCTGAAATATGTTAGGATATAATTTCATTATACTATGTATTACATTCAGTATGTGTTTTTGTTTGAGATCAGAGTCCATTATATATTGTGTGGACATAAACTTCACGCCATATTATGAGTATGGTTCCTGCCGGAACCATTACAAATTTCAAAAGAAGTTTATTGAGTAACTTAGTAGGTGTATTTTTTAACCAAACTTAGCAGGAATAGTCCTGGGATGGTGTTTAAAAAAGTGTTGCAGTTCAATTTAAATACAAGTAAAGCTTTGGTTGCAACCGCAGCAAAAATCTTACAAAACTGGGAATCTTAAAGTCTTCTCGTCAGAAACCGCTGGCTGAATTTGAAAATACTTTACACAGAAATGTTCTATGAGTAACTCTCTACCAAATTCCGTTCAATAAGTTTAATTTGTTTAAAGTGTTTCCGCTAAGGAAAGAGGCAGTTTCCCTAATATGGTTTATTGAAAACCTTGAAACTGTTCTTGTTTTTCAACCACTTTCTGGATTTCGAAATCATTTTACAAAAATGTTGGGTGAACATCTCCTAAATTCCTTCAAATCATTAAGATTTGTTAACCAATATGGCCTCCAGGGGTTGGGAAGTTTTGTCGTATATTTCCTTTTTTAAATTTGAAAATCCACTAGTCCTTTTGAGCTGACCATCTACCTAATTACTTTAATTATTTTAAATCATTAAATAACATGGCCACCAGTAGGGTCGGGACAGTTTTTCTAACATGGCTTTATTGAACACAGGAGATTATAATTGCGCTTATTTTGTACTCCAGTGGTGGGGGGGGGGGCTTCATTCAAATGCGCTTCAAATGTAATTCTTGTGTAACTGGTATAGCAAGTGTATTATTATTATTATTTCGCAGCCTTGAACAAACATTATAAGTTCATTCATATATAGAAGGATCTCTGGGTAGCAGGCTTCTACAGTTTCTATTTTTATTTATGATAAGGTTTCCAGTAATAACGTATGGAAGCGTCCTGGTGCCACAGTGTATATTAGTTTTGTATTCCATTATTTCATAATTAGGTGATACTAAGTCTTAATAAAGAGTTAGCATCTCCTAATTAAGAGATAATAAGTCCTAATTAGGATATATCTAGTCCTTATTATAACATACTATATCATAATTATACGGCAGCCGAATAGTGCCATTTTGAGTTAGATATCATGTGTTAGTGATCAATTATAACTTAAAAGGTAAATGTTTGAACTTGTATATTAGATGTTAGAACTTATGGTCATAACGTTTCAGTTTAAAGGAAGACGTCATTTTGTAGGAACAACATGGCATGTACAGAAGCCTTTTAGACAACAAAAATGGAACATGATCAAATGGTAAGTTGTTTAATTCAAGCCAGAATTTGTGCGTTTTGACTCAAAAGCTGAACGTATGAAGATCTGTTTTAATATTTGAATAAGCCTATGTATGGTCCATGCATTTACTAGTTTTGGTACCCATTAACAATATTGAATTTGTCGGTTATTTCTGATCATTTGAATAACGATAAGATAAGCAAAATAACACCTTGTCATTGCTGATGTTAAGATCAGGAAAATGAAAGAATAGTTCGGATGAAAGCATTCATGAAAAGGTGTTATACTACAAGTCGTGGAAAGAGTTGGAAGAGGAAAGACCCTCCAATGATAATTTGTAGTATAAGAGAATGTCGTTGTTAATAAAAATTCGGAATACCCATTTTCCTGTGAATATCGTAGATTATACTTGTCTGAAGGATGGGATTGCTTTTGAGGTCACTTAGGTCAATGTCACTTTTACTAAAATAGAAAAACGGTTTCCAGAACACAATATTCCATATCTTCCTCAGAACATAAAATATGTAATCTGTACAATTTGTTAAATAAGATTCTTTGTATCTGATATATGATCGGTTGGGAATACAACACCACAGCAAATTTGCAGCATTATTTATCGAATTTAGTGTTTAATATTTAAAGTTAATGTCCCATGATCAATAGATTGTAACGTGTGCATAAAAGTTTACTAAGACAAGGTAAACATAATATTTGCATTTGCAAGTTGATGTCACTCGATACCTAACAAACGTGAACAATGTACTGTATGCTAGGTGGGTACACTGGCAGCGGGAAAAGTAACGCCAATTTCCAGAATGGTCAGTTATCATCGATGGATGTCTGCGTAAGAAGAATAGTAGAAGAAACGTTGTTAACAATAAAACATATTTGTACATTTAATATAGTTGCATTTCCGTTTTGGACGTGTTTACATAACGATATAATTATATGAATGTTAACTCATACTGAACTCTCGCCTTTCTTCTTTAGCCAGATAGTCTATCTGATAAAATCAATAGTACTACCCTATAGACAGTCAGCTGTTCGGCGGTAATAATCGAAAAACTTCCAAAGATTTTCGGCTGCAATCTAGTTTATCTTATGATCGATGCTGCCTAAGATTCAATCGGTAATACAATAAATGTTACGCTTTCAAACCCTCAACAATTACATTTTAATATGGTTGTTCTGTTAGCGCAGTGTTTTGCAAGAGTATAACTGTATGCACGAGATAAAGCGACACACTTCTTTTGTTATCCAATTTAAGTCTCTGATTGTCTACAAAATTACGTTTTTCAAAGTCATCAACATTTAAACCTTTAAACAATGAAGCAATAAATTTTCCTCACTATACAATTGATAGTAAATTTAATTTGCTGTATATTTCTCATAAGAAAAACTAGCAAAACCAAATTATAACCATTGTATTGTGAAGATGCAGGGTCATGTTGACACTCTTGCTTGATAAGTTTCATTTACCTTGACCTGGATCCCAATGAAAATAAATACACTGTTTACGCGCCTTTAAGGTAAAAAAAAATAGCATGACACCTTATTCATACCAAATTATTATCATTTTTATTAAGGCAACACACATTGTGACCAAACAGACGCTATAAGACGAATGATATGCTTTTTACAGAATATGTTCTCTATGTTTAATTGAATAAAGACACACATTCCAAGAATCGGAGAAAATATTATTGACATTATATTTATTTGTTGCTACGTGCACAATTACAGTAAATTGTAGCATTAAGTGCATTAAGAACTAAGTGCTATTATGAGTAAGTATCTCCTAAATAATAAGTCATAATTATGAGAAACTAAGTTGTAACTATGAGTATGTTTCTCCTAATTATGACTTAGTGCCTCCTAATTATGAGATAATGAATACACAAATAATGTAGACTGTGGCGCGTGGAGGCTTCCATAATTATTATTGCCTAAAGTGGATACACATATTTATAGTGCTCACATCCTCAAGATTTTTGACAGTTTTTAATACATTTTCATAAGTACTAATATAATGGTAATTAAAACAATAGTTCTAACGGATTATTTGTATTGGTAAGAAATGAATATCGTCTAAATATTACGAACACAAGATGGTACATTAACAAACTACTGACTGACGGTGTATAACCCTTCAATGAGCTAAACCGGAAGTAGGTGAACAGTACACCGATGACCGGTTAGTTGCAATCAGCAGACAACGCAGTAAGTGACACAATCGTTGATAGTATCTTTTACTTTGAGGCTGAATATAATAGAATTAAACTGTTTATGTTATGTATGGTCTTATTTTCATATATGTGCTTTGTGATGTGTGTGGAAATTATGCTTTCGTTGATAATTCAGTAGTTGACCGCTTCACATATGCTGAAACGATCGAAAAATGTTGAATTTACGTCCATGTAATTCTTTGGATTTATCGCAAATATGTAAACCTGTGTGTTACTTTACATTAATTGATAACGGATTATGTTTGTATTTGCCTAGATTTTATGTACGCTTAGTTGCGATTAGTGATCGACACATATTTAAGATATGTTCGTTCTGCCTTGATTACGGTTATGTAATTGCACGTAAATTGTAGTTATTTTACATGTACATACATTATTTATGCGCAATAAAATTGAATTTCAGTTTCATTTCATGGAGACATATTTATTATACATTTTTTTCGGTTTGTACGAACGTGTGCATGTCCGTAAGTATGCAAAATCTGCCTTTAAACAAAACGTCAAGATTGTTTCGACTTGTTTGTTATAAAGTATCTGTCAGGTCGCATGTTGCAGACATTATAATGTTTGTTAAAAGTTTGCTATTGCGCATACATGAATTTTACTGAACAATATGTTGATGCCATGTATTGAAATAACACTCCTGAACGATGGTATCGCTGGTACTGACGTGGGATTAGCTATAAGAAACAGAATATAAACTTCAATACAATGATCATAAAACGACGATGGCCTTGTGTTTCATCCATGGATAAAGGTGAACGACGTCACTATAGATGCAAGTTATATGCCACTCACTTATGAAAAGTAGCACAAATGCGCACGGAAGTTGAAGTTAGTTTGTAACGCATAGCACAATGCAGTAGGCAATTGTTATTTAGCAACATACACCACTTGTAATTTAGCAACATGCAATTGTCATTTAGCAGCATGTATGTACTGGCGGATATTCACTTCCATACAGTTTGAGTCATTCTTGGTCAACGTTACTACTTCATAATCTATTAACTGATATTTCGACATATTATTTTATCCCATCCTCACGCTGACATTTACGAAATAACACCATATAGGATAAACTAAGCTTTATTCACACACTGCGAAATTAAAAAAAAACACGGTCGGTCTAATGACGTCATCGTGTTGATTTTCGGGACGTCATTTTGTGCGTTTCGTGTTTTTCGCCTGCTGTTTTGGTTTATTTTCAAAATTAAGGCGAAAAAGGATTCAATAAATAGAATACTAGGTAAGTTTGAATAAAGATAAGTTTATTTGCTCGGCGCAAAAACGTGAACCACTCCCCAAGGCTCCTGATCTAAACATATCTTTATTCAACACTAAACGTGTGTTCTCTATTTGAAGATGGCGTGTTTCTATAAGATAAATTTACAATGAGCACTTAGCACTAAAACATATATGGGAATTTTAATATGTGAACCGTTTAACAAGCCAGCTTAATACGAACTTAATTATTAGGAAACATTGAAATAATCCCATATTAATCCTGGTGCTAAGTACTATTTTTAATGTGTGACAATATTGGTATAATGTCTGATGCCACTAACCCATAACAGCACAATCTCCGGGCGTAATACCGATCACATCGACTAACTTGACGTTCCGTTGATCACACTCAAGAACAAGACGAATGTTGAAAAGCGTATTCTTCTCCGCATCTAAGGTAAACAGTAGGAGCAATGCATTTACCAAGTAGTAGCAGTCGTAGAAGCAGATCGCATTAGTAGTAATAGTTGATGTAGTATTAGAGTAGTAGTAGTAGTAATAGTCGTTGTTGCTATTGTAGCAGTTACGGAAGTAGTAGAAGTAGCAGAAGCAGAAATAGACAGTGTAGTCGCTGTAATAGTATTATTAATGTAGTAGTAGTTTTTTAGTTGTAGTTGTAATATTAGCATTAGCAGTAGTATTAGAGTAGAAGAAGATGCAGTAGTTGTAGTATTAATAGTAATAGTAGTAGTAGCAGTCGTAGTAGAAGTAGCAGCAGTTGTAGTATTAGCAGCAGTAGCAGATGTAGTGTAGTAGTACTTGTAGTAAAATTAGTAGTAGTAGTAGTAGTAGTAGTAGTAGTAGTAGTAGTAGTAGTAGTAGTAGTAGTAGCAGTAGTAGTAGTAGTAGTAGTAGTAGAAGTAGTAGTAGTACTAGTAGTAGTAGTAGTAGTAGTAGTAGTAGTAGTAGAATAAGTAGTAGTAGTAGTAGTAGTAGTAGCAGTCGTCGTCGTAGTAGTAGTAGTAATAGTATAGTAGTAGTAGTGATAGTAGTAGTAGTCGCAGAAGTAATATTTTTAGTCGTTCATGAAATTGTGGTAGCACAAACAGAATTATTTTAAACATGATACAAATTAACATATTACGGTATTTAATTTGATTTAACAGAAAACAAACTGGGTGTATTACGTTACTGTTCAAGCCCATATAATGTTTGTTTGTACCTGTATACAGATCTAGTCCTTGAGCTATCTCCTGTGCAATTGCCCTGAGTGTTGTTTCCGGTATGTCGTCGGACGTCATTTCAGAAGTAGTATTGACCGTTGGATCTGCAGAGACCGGTGTTTCATTACCAGTGTCTTCTTGCATTTTCTGGATGAAATTCTCTTGTTCAGTCTAAATGTTAAAATTGAGAACTTGACTGCGTTTATGTCATTATTAATGCGTTTATGACTTCCTCGAATCGTTGTAAGATATATGTATTCATAATCAATACTATTAACTGATTTAATATTACACAGTTACAACGTAGGTAATGAGACAGTGCAGATATCATATACATTGTAACTGGTTAGTGTTATGATGATGCTAAATTTATTTTACTAATACATAGAATACAACAAAAAACGTCAGATGACCATTTGAGTTTGTTATTAATCAACTTTTAAAATATTTGGCACATGATCAGTGAAAATGCACGTCTTGTATCAGTTAGAATGAGTAAATAAAACGATAAACTATTCAAGTATGAATTCTTCTGTTCCATTATGGGATATAAGCATTGTGATTGCCAAAAGCAGTGTTAGTATTGAACAGTTTAATTCCTGTATGATATTAAGCGTTTTTGATTGATAAGTTGAACTGTTCCTATATGGAATTGGAAACATGGAACTTTTTTTCCAGAAAGAAATGACGTCATATTGAAATTAAAAAAAAGCAAACACAACAACAATCTGATTTATAAACTGATCAGGGGTAATATCTGTATTTGTGATACTTAAAATAAAGATGATATATAAAATACGTACTAAAGAAGCGATTTCATACAGAAACTGTTAATTTTCTCTACAGACTCATGCCAATACAAATGACCGAGGACAAATAGCAGTGCCAATATGAAATCACGTATTTAATAACAGTATGATATACACATGTAACGAGCCCGCTAT
>CM051026.1:101725408-101765408 GCA_027627225.1 Congeria kusceri
TGCATTCGACGTTTGTTATAATGTTGCTAGAAGGCGTTAAAGCACGTGCATTTTATTGAATATTTCCGATTGTCCAAAACTATTGTCTAAATATAAGCCTCCGCCCATAATATGTTGCAGAACAACATATACTTGATTACGGATAGGAAAGTAGCAGTAAGCAGTTGCAGTTAGCAATAGTAAAATATTATAATACGCAGTTGGAAGTAGCAGTAGAGAGCAGTATCATTATTAAAAATGTGTGCATTTGGAAGTAGCAGTTAAAAGTAGCAGTAGCAAAAATGTGGTGTTTATAGTAGCAGAAGCAAACATGTGAAATTGGCAGTGGCATAAGCTATCAGTAGCAGTAGCAAAAACGTGAAGTTGCCAGTAGCAGTAGCAAAAATGTGAAGTTGGCAGTAGCAGTAGCTATCAGTAGCAGTAGAAAACATATGAAATTGGCAGTAGATAGCAGTAAACATAATTGAAATTGGCAGTAGCAGTATTTAGCAGTAGCAGTAGAAAAAAAGTGAAGTTCGCAGTAGCAGTAGCTAGCGGAAGATGAAGGTGAAACGTTAAGTTGGCAGAAGCAGGAGCTAGCAGTAGCAGTAGGAAAACGTGAAATTGGCAATGGCAGTAGCTAACAGTTGCAGTAGGAAAAATGCGTAGTTGGCAGTATCTGTAGATAGCAGTAGCAGTAGGAAAAATGTGAAGTTGGCAGTAGCAGTAGATAAAATGACCGTATCAAATTCGTGAAGTTGGCAGTAGCAGCAGATACCAGTAGCAGTAGGGAAAACGTGAGGGTGGCAGTAGCAGTTACTATTGTCAATAAAAATAACTGGCACGGTAAGGGAGATAATGTGCGTAAACTGTATAATGATAATTAATAAAACTAACACTTGTTTCATTCCTTGTTATTCTGCCATCGACAAGAAATGGATCCTTTGCAATCGGAACACTTCCGGACACTGCAGGAGCGGTATTCAGTTCGTCCTTTATTAAGCAAATATAACAGTTATTTTAGCATGAAACAATTGCGTATTTTGGCCCCAATGTCCCTTAACCATATTAAAGTTATGCTGAGACGGGTCTGCGCCTGCTTCAGTTTAGAGAATAACGTATTGGCCGTACAAACAGTTTTCTCGAAAAGAACATAATATGCTCAGAGCCGGCTCGAACTTACGAAGGGCGCACGAGATGATTGAAACGGCCACTTGTTAAGTATTATATACATTAACTCGCACATACTGTACCTTTAAATTATATATATGTATGGACATCCAGATCATTATTTTTATTTATATTATACCACAGAATTACAGATTAATAAAACCGTAAGAAATGCCGTCAGCATATTGTCTACAAAACATACCAAAACCAAGAAACCCACACACAAGTAACATATACTACTACTACTTATACTAATACTACTTATGCTAAGTAAAGGAATAATGGAACTACTAATACTACTATTAGTGTCATTGTTGCATCTATATTGACACGTTCATAAATACCGTCAACTAACAGTATTCATTAAATGCAAATACATGTTTTTATGGTAGAGGTAATGACCTGGATAATAAAAATATCAAAACATTTTCACTATGTTAAATATAGGAATTATGAAACTCCAGAGGCATCACCAGGAGAAAAACCTTGTAATTAACATATATATCCGTAAGTTATGCATGTCAATTTTATTACAAACCGTTTGCTGGGTTCCAATTGTTGACTTCTCATCGGAATGTGAAACTCGTTTAGCGTTGTGGTTTTCGTTGCGCGCAATTGCTTGATCGATATTTTCTCTGAGTAATTGTGACAACCCGTCTATAAAAAACATTCCAAAACTAGTTTGACATGCTATTGTGGCTATTGTAATAGAACTCTGCCACGTACATCATCATGCATCATACGAATGCGAATTCGTAATACATGTACATGTTTCCCAACTTGTTAAAAAGAGCCATTTATGAATAATTTTAAAGACGCGCTACCGCTGGTAGTGGCTTTAATGAACAGCTAAATCAGTATACTTATATAAACTGTGAATGTATGCGAGTAAATCGTTAATCGAGTTTAACACTGTACATCTGTGTTAATGACATGAGAACAATAAAATACAAGACAGCGTTATCTTACATGTAAACCGCAATAAAACGAAGAACAAAGAAACGCATGCACACATAAAAGAAAGATTATATGGCATAGTATGTTTTGCACATATTAACACAGCGTCAAGGAAAACATATTTTATGACATATATTGTTTTAAGGTACAAGGTGAAGGTTTAGGGTTAACTGCTGGATGAGTAAAGTAAATTAAGCAGTGATATAACGTGTAACTTACAAAGAATAGCGTATATGTTTGGTGCAAGTATTTAATTGCAACATTCACAGAAATAAAGCATTGATAATTATATGTTGATGTAATTAACTAACGGTATAACGTAAATTGAGTAAATTGTCAGTGGAATTAAAAGTCTATTCAAAGTGGCAAATCTCTTCCGAATCACAGATCAATCATAATAATTATAACTAGGACAATACATGTTGGGGCCAGTGTGAATTGCATTATTTACGAATTTATACAGCATCATGCGTATGTGACATTGCTGTAAGTATTATTTTAATGCATTTGCATCGATATGTTTATAAAATGAATATAACTTGTATGCGATTAGTATTTTGCCAAACATTAAATAGTATATAGATATGATTTAAATGCAATGTTTGTATTCACCAAATACGTGGTCAATAAACATTAAAATTATTCCATATTTCGAATTGTTATATAATTATTAGAAAATAACTTGTCCGAACTACCACTTGAATTATTTGTCAAATTCTGTGCAATGTCGGATAGGACTGAGCTAACATAAGTCAAATATAGGGAATGTATACTTTTACGAGAAAATGGAATCGATACAAACAAGGATGCAGACACAAAATATTTCGGTTACAACTATGTATACTATTTGATATTAAACACATACCATGGACATCTTCAGCTGTAATGCCATTCTGAGTGAACACTGTGTCGATGAGTTGTCTAATCCCCGAAAAAAGATCGTTGTTGGAAAGCATAATTTTGTCCGCATCTAAACAAATTCACAATGATTCCATATTTCGCGGCCGTGATATTATATGTTACAATGCCACTAGTGCACAATTACGTTGAATATGCTGACCGAATATTTGTACGTGTTAGTTTACCACTGACCGACAGCGCAAATAAACTCCGTCCACTTTTTCTAATATGTCACTGACTGATAACAGATTTTAGCCCCGTCCAAATTAAACAATATCAGGCTTCTGTGTCACGTTCAACTATTATATAGTCCCACCCACTTCTCGGAACAAATTTTTGTAAGAGTTGAATGTTCTTTATGTCGTTAAAATTTAAAAAAGGAATTTATCTATACATGTTAATTCACAAAAATATAATTAACTTGAAGAAAACATTTAAATATAATTAATTTAACACGAATTATAGTGTTAACACAATTAAGCATACTCAATTCCATCAAGTTCAACATTTTACTCCAACATTTGCAAATATTAAACCAGGTAAACCAGCTGTGCAAATAGCAAAGAATCCGTCCCTTTTTTTTTGTTTTCATCCCATGTTCTTAACGTCAACACTGGCAAATGCAAGTGTCCACTACACTTCCAATATCCAGACAACATACGAGCCCACATCACAAACACTGCAAGCTGCATGTTTGAATATTGCAGTTGCGTTCTCCACCCAGTTTGACACCACACGTGGGGGATAATGTTTCAGAGCAAAGGTGGCTTTTGATATAATGTGACGAAAGACTCGTCTAGTATCACGTGATATTAAAAGTCAACAACCATATATTGTCTACATATAGTATACATGTATAATTATTTGCCAAGCTACATGTAGCTTATACTAAGTTTTAATTGTGCAATTTCGGATACCACCGAGTTACTCTATGTCTAGTATACGGAATATATATTTTTACCAACAATATCGAAACGCACAAATTATTTTCTTTTAATACGATACCTATCTCCATATCAGCATCATCTCCGGCAGTATTGCCTATCGGATCCAGCACAGTGTGGACGAGTTGTGTAAACGGCTGGAACATCTTCGTTGCGTCTGTGTCTCAATAAAATGCACAACAAGTACGAGTAAGCCATGAAAGCAGCTTGGGTATTCTGCATTCGTTGCGTCTTAAACGCACAATAAATTTAATCTGCGACAATAAATATGTCATGTGTTACTTCAAATTAAAGGTACTGAAAATATCTATAGTTTGATAGCAACATTGTATTATTATTTTTTTTTACTAAAGACAAAGGAATGGCATGAATAACACAGAAATTACGTCAAATTATGTGTGTGAAACATATAAAAACGGTACTTCTCTAAAATAGTGTAATTCGTTCAATTATTCTGCAATATGCAGGAAAATGTGTAATATGTGGTATATTACACACACCATTAAAGCATTTGAATCTGACGTAAAGTGGATAAGAGGTTTACGAGATGAACGCTTTTGATTGCAGTGCTGAATCATGAAATATTTCCGTGTGGATGAGTTTTTGTATTTCTTATGTTTAATTGTCGATTTAACTTTGATTTTTAGTATAATTCGGACAAAAATAATTTTGTGGAATACATCTTGACTGTAGTTCTGCTGATTAAATTTTGTTGATGATATAAATATTAATTGGAATAGAGCTTTTCTGATACCCCAAAATGTCCCAATCTATGAAAATTTCGGAACGTTTTGACAAGTTTGATTTTTCATTGCTGATATAACTATATGCGTTGAATTTTCATATTATTTTTCGATTTTAGAAATACATCTAAATTATATTTTCTAAATTTATTTACGTTAATTTATATATGTTTTTACAAAATACGTACTAAATTGGTTCTTAGGGTACCCAAAAATGTCCAACTAGTAAAAAACGTCAACGTCGTGTATCACCGGTTCAAATATTAAATAAATCAAGGGTCATATTTATTTAAATTTGAAGTTAAACGTCTAAAAATGACTAAACTATGTTGATAACAGTTATTTATATAGTGTCTAGTTAATCATGTTTTGTTTTCCTTTTAATGATAAATTTATATGATATCATTTAAACGCGAACTTAACCTTACCATTAGCTTTCTCGTTACTAATCTTGTTCCCTATATTTCCTCTTATATTATGGAAATACGGTAACATTGACTTAATTCCTGCTTGTTTATAAAAATATTATATGTTTGTTTAAGATAATAAAAACACAGTTTATGTTAAATTTGTTTTAACTTATACGAACAGAGAATGATATAACCACGGATAGCTGTTTTAATGGGCGTAACATATTGCTAGTTTTAAAAGAAAACAAAATATAAACAATTAGTTAAAACCTCATCATTCAGTACACATTTTTTCACGATTAACATTATCAAAAAATACTCTGAAATATTACACAATAATGGTATATACCTCGTACGTCCTATCTTTTAGAATGCACTTTTCCGTGCTACAAATTTTTCAAATCCGTTAAAATGTATGTTGCTATTAATAATGCACAAATACATGGAATTATTATCCGTGTATTCATTTATTTTGAAGCACAATGCATTGCACATTAGTTTAACGAGTAGACACAAAATGCCGGGCCCGGCTAACTCAGTTGGTAGAGCGCTGGACTGTCAATCCGGGGATAGTGAGTTCGAACCCCAGCCCGGCCACATAGCTTGTGTAGCATTGGCATTAAGTTGAAGGCCATACTCCTGGTACCTGCATAGGTATGTGCACTTAGTACTGGTAAATCGCTTAGATTGGCTAAGCTTACCCGGGAAAAGTGTGAGTATGTTAATTGACTGCCGTGATATCACTTAAATACTGTTAAAAACGGTGAAAAATCTAAATAAACAAACAAAACAAACAGTGGACGCACAATGATATTTTTCTATCAAAACGACGTTCAGAATGATCCCTTTTTGTTTCACCAAAGACATGCAGTAGTAGTGGTAAAAGTAGTAGCAGTAGCAGCAGTAGTAGTAGTAGTAGTAGTAGTAGTAGTAGTAGTAGTAGTAGTAGTAGTACTAGTAGTAGAAGTAGTAGTAGTATCAGTAGAAGTAATAGTAGTAGTAGTGGTGGTAACACAAGTGTGGTAGTAATATATATATTTTATTTACATACTATTGTAATTATTTGTTTTAATCTTATGTTTGGAAGTTAATATTATGGATATATTAAAATACTGTTTTATACGCATACAAACCTATGTGCGGAGTTTCATCAGATAAACGACTGAATTCCTGGCCCATTGTCCGAAGTTTTTCCAGCGGTGTTTCGTACGGATCGGACTGCGTACCCTTGCTTGCGGTGGTCTTGGGCTCCGCCGAGATCGGTTTGTCATTACTAGTGTCTTCTCGCATGTTCGTGGCGAAGGGTTGTTGTCCAGTCTGAATGTTTTAAGTTGTTATGTTACCATTAGCAAGTAAACCTACTAGATTTACGGAGTTAATGATTAATTCATTAAAATGCGCAGACCAACACGTAATTAATATTACCGATTAATAAGTACAGCTGAAGCTGAAAGTACTTATTGTGATAGAAAACTACTTCGACATAAGCGATAGTTCGTGTTTAAACTTTGAGATAACCATATTTAATGTGTATCAAAGAAGTAGATACAAAGTCGGGAATTATTTTCAACTTTGACTAACCAGGAATTTTGACTTACGCGAGTTAGAGATAAATAAGTTCCACTGTAGCTAGTTATAAAGAACATTATATATAACGTGTTAAATATAAAATATCCAATTGCTCCATATACGACTAATGCACTACATTCACAGTATTAACACACTAACACGTTTAGAACAGCAGAGAGATTTTAAATTATATGAATTAAAGTAGAATTAGTAGAGGTGGAAGTAATAGTCTTAGTATTAGTAGTAGTTGTAGTAGAAGTAGTAGTAGTATCAGTAGTAGTAGTAAAAGTAGTAGTAGTAGTATTAGTATTAGTATCAGTATTAGTAGTAGTAATTGTTGTAGTAGTGGTAGTAGTAGTAGTAGTGCTCCAGCAATGCCCTGCCGCCGCCGTCCTGCCCTCTTAAATCATGCCGTTTATTCAGCCAAATACAAGTTAACTGGGCCTTCTTGTCTATATATATATCCAAACAGATACACGCTGTGTCCACTTAATCTCCCGAGTACACACCGACCGACAAAAAACCATGTATACATGTATATTACGTCACTTATATCGTCTTAAATCAAAGTTACATACCTACTTCTTTGTTTCATTCGGATCTGTATTTTTCGGAACGACCTGCGAGAACAATGCAATCCTCGAGCGCGGGTCTATCTGTGTGCCCGTGATCAGGTCAGGATGATGGTGGGCATACGGAGGGTGATGGTGGAAATAGGTATAATGATGGTGGGGATAGAGGGGATGTTGGCTGGGATTGAGGTGATGATGGGGGAGATAGGGAGAATGGTGGTGGGGATATTGAGGATGATGGTAGGGATACGAAGGATGACGGGGAGATAGGGAGGAGGATGGTGGGGATAGAGGGCAAGATAGTGGGGATTGAGGAGATGATGGTGGTGATTGCGGGGATTATAGGGGTGATAGTCGGGATGATGGTGGGGACAGGGAAGATAATGGTGGGGATAGGGAGAATGATGGTGGGGATAGAGAGGATGATGTTTGTGAGACACTTCTAGCTAGCAGTTTCTTACTTCGGTTGATGGTGGGGACAGGGAGGATGGTGGTGGGGATATAGTCGATAATAATTGTGAGACAGTTAGAGTTTCTCCCTCATTTATAGGTTCGGAAAGAAAAAGGAAAGAAATGCAACTATTGATCTAGCACATACACTGTGAGACACAACTATGGCATGGCATGTGCAAAGCAGACTGATGTTATGAACCGAAACTAGTGCACCAAGTGAGATATTCTTATTGAATATGTAAAGCCATCATCCTCCATACCGCCACCATCTTCTCCCTATCTCTACCATCATTTTTCTAGGGGTGTCGCGGTATATTGGTATATTGCAATATTTAATTCTGCACTATTTATGTGGTATGTTATGTGATTTTTGTTCTTTCCTGTTACAATATTTAGTCCAAAACATAAAATGGTAAATCCAACAATTCACGGCCTTAAAACTAGTTGAAAAATAGCATTTGCAATTATCTAACACACACAACTACCAGATAAATATAAAAGTTTGTTGGAGTTAGTAGAGGCCTTTTGTAACTGCCATTTACCTGCATAAGGGTCAGTTTTGTAAATGACTATATATATTATATAGTTTGGCATGCTCTTGTTTTGTTCACAATATTTGCTTGTGGTGTATGTATACTCCTGTGATCATTGTATTGAAATGTATAATGCGTAAAAATAAAATTTAAGATAAAATCAGCAGAATGGAAAAATCTGTGTTATCCGTAAATCTAAAGTAACATACTATTGCGTTTGATGTAGTGTCACATATAAAAGCGGCAGCTTCAAAGGAATGAATTGTGTTCATCGTTTGATACCGGCAGATTTATTTATTACGCAATAGCATGTACATTACATGATTATAAAACTTGCTTAGCGCTAATTACAATTTATCGGATTCAAATTTTATGTATGTTGTTGTTCCAGATATATTTTATGTGTTTTTCATTCGATCGTACAGCAAAACAGAAAATTCTGCGTAATCAGTAAATCTGAAGTTTGCTGTCGTGTACGCAAATAAAAAGCGGACACTTAAACGGAATGAAATATATTCATCGTTTGAAACCGGCAGATGTATTGCTCAAAAAAATGTATATTACATATAAAACTACTACTAAGTGCTAATTACAATTTATCTGATGCAAATTTAAATATAAATTGTATGTATGTTGTCGTTCCAGATGCGTTATTTTATTTGTTTTTCATTCGGGCGTATATTCGATTTTGCCTTAGATACACCATTGAAAATAATATTAATATTTAGATCTACTCTTAAAATTTAAGTCAGATTATTTTAGTAATTTTCAGGGATGTCATTAAAAGCCAAATTGACCGTTTCAAACAAGATATGAGCAGGCTCAAATTTTCAAAGAAATAAAAATAAATTAGTGTATACCTTGTCTTTAACCTCAACAAACACTAACCCATATTGAATGTAAATATTCATGTTAATATCCAATAAGTTTCCCTCGTAACACAGTTTCATTTTTATTTCCAAGACATGTATATTTCGTCAACCCATGTAAATCTCCAATTTATAAAATCTAACAAAACAACATTCATATATTTTTACCCCCTTGATTTTTCTCCTGGAAAGATAATTCATCAATGCTCTATCGACAGTGCTAGCGTTGTTCAGGTTCAGTTCAATTATTGCTTTATCACACCGACCATGCGCTGAGCGTGTTACACCCTTAACAGCTGCAAACAACCCCAATTGACCAGTCACGTCAAATACTTTTGAAGAAAAACTGACTGCTAATAGCTTTGGAAGCCCATCTAATTGATGACGTCACGCTGCTACTCTTAGTTTAAACAAGCGTTACTATTAATCACTCATGTTTTCAACGGATTTTATTGTTTTAATTGCAAGGTAATTTGAACGCAGTGTTTTATTGATAAAAAGAAACTTTATGAATTAATTATTTACAAGATATAATGAATATATATATTTAAAATTTTCGATTTCCAATCTACAATGTGTTCAATCAATAAAAAAAAATCAAGTCATACAAAATCATACAAAAATTAACAGTATCATTATTATTTCCTTCGTTTTTTAATGTTATTTCTATACTTAATTCTACAAAATCTGAACTATTAAAATTAATTAAGTAAAAAAAGGGTACCTTTCATACATCAAACTATCATGAATCATGTGTCCACTGTCCAAAATAGCTCAATGCCAGGATTTTGCATCTAAATTTAAAAAACAAAATGGGAGGGGAGTGAGCTTACCCGGATCCCCTAAATCAATCACTTCTTCCACGTTTGAAGCTCTGGCCTCGTCAATTGGTAATTGCGCCTTCTTTAACAAATCTTTATGACAACCCTGAATTTTACACTGATACTGATACACTGAAATATATCGTCATTAATATATGGATATTGACATTTAAATTGTAATTGAACAGTTCCCCAGCAAACAATCCCATATGGGCCTCAAAGGGCTATACCTGGGCAAATATACCACATGAGACCCATGTGTGTCCCATATAATATTGTTCTGCCAGTATCGGGCCCATATCGGACCCAGCAACAATGCCACGTGGGTTCCCAGCAAGTATGCCCATATGGGTCCTAGTATGTCATCCCATTTGGGCCGGGAAAGGCTTTATCTGGTCTAATGTACCACATGGGCTGCATGTGAGACCGATTTGTGTGGTCTTGCCCATATCAGAACCGTGTTGTTCCCAGAAAAAAGCCTATATGGGTCCCGAACAATATTTCCATATGGTTAAACAAAAAAAAAACATATAGGTCCCAGCAAGAAAGCTCGCATGGGGTCCCCAACAAACAAGCCCATATGTGTCACAAAGAGCAAGCCCACATGGGTCCCCATCAATTAAACCCGTATGGATCACATTGAAGCAGCCCTATATGGGTCCCATCAAAAATGCCATTTGGGTCCCCAGCAATTAAGCACATATAGGTCTTGGCAAGCCAGCCTATGTGGGCCCGATATGGGATATGCCTTGGCTTATTAACTACATAGGCCCATGTAGGTCCCACATACATGTCATGCCCATATCAGTCTCAGATGGGTCCAGGGCCAACAAGCTCAAATGGGTCCCAGAAAGAAAGCCCAAATGGGTTCACACAAGCAAATCCATATGAGTCCCATCAAGAAAGCTCATGTCGGTCCCTAAAAAGCAAGCCCATATGTTTCTCAGCAAGAAAGATAATATGGGCCCCAACAAGCAGGCCTAGATGGGTCACAAACAACAAGCCCATATGGGCCCCAGCAAGAAAGTCCATATTTGCCCCAAACAAGCAGGTCTAGATGGACCCAAATAGCAAGCCCATATCGGTCCCATCAAGATAGACCATGTGGGTTTCAAACTAGCAAGCCCATATGGGCCCCATATCGGTATGTGTGCATCTATGACCAGTCCTAATTGCCAAAGTGGTACTTGGAAAAAATACGAACGCGCGCAAAAGGAATTAGCTAGGAGTTAGCACCCTACCCTTTTAAAATTCTGGATGGAGCACTGGCAGTAGTAGTATAAGTAGTAGTAGAAGTAGTAGTAGTAGTAGTAGTAGTAGTAGTAGTAGCAGTATTCGTAGTAGTAGTAGTGGTAGTAGTAGTAGTAGAGGTAGTTATAGTAGTAGTAGTAGTTTTAGTAGAAGTAGAAGTAGTAGTAGTAGTAGTAGTAGTAGAAGTAGTAGTAGTAGTAGTAGTAGTAGTAGTAGTAGTAGTAGTAGTAGTAGTAGTAGTGGTAGTAGTAGTAGTAGTAGTAATAGTAGTAGTAGTAGTCGTAGTAGTATTAGTAGTAGTAGAAGTATTTGTAGTAGTAGTAGTAGTAGTAGTAGTAATAGTAGTAGCAGTAGTGGCAGTAGTAATAGTATTAGTATTTGTAGTAGTCATAGTAGCAGTCGTAGTGGTAGGTAGCATTAGTCGTAGTGGTAGTAGTAGTAGTTGTTGTTGTTGTTGTAGCATCAGTTGTAGTAGCAGCATTTGCAGTAGTTTATTTTACCTGAGACTGACGTATGGCGATTCTGCTATATATCGTGGTCCATTCAGTGTCCGAACCACTCCACTGTTCGCCTCCTTCCGCCATCTACAGATAATTGATATAACGATTAGCTGTGTATGCCCACAGTCACTCCAGTTGTTCGCTATGGCGTATCACTGGGCACTACTCAGTCTTCAAATGTGTATAACAACATAAATTTAAATTTTAACAGAGCAGTTTCGATATATATTATTGAGAATTTGTCTGAACTAAATCCATCTACATTGTTTCTCGGCTTGCTGTCAAACCCAGCTTTTGACATTTCTCCATATCCAATCAAATGTAGTGAAAATTCACGACAGTAGTCCCGAATGTATGAATCCTAATAATGCATCGGCTAATTTGAAAATATGCCAATTACACTAATAAAAAAAGAACAGGTGCAACATGTTGTAACGTTTAGGAGGTCCAGCGCACACAAAGTATTAACATGAGTCTTTACAACTCTATATAAATTTTCCTTGGGGCTACCAGCCTAATGATAAGACAAATGATTATACAAAATGATTATTAAACAATCCCAATCAACTTAAAGTCGAGGATTTATTCTACAAAAATAATTGGATGGGCAACCAAAATCAGTGGATGGAATCACGTATGTACAAGACGGGCGGATGGAACACTGATAACCTTAGATGTTATGGGTTAGCACAGTATCTTAAAGTCTTAAACAAGGTATGAAACCAAGCGTGGTACAGCAGATCTCGCTATCCTTGTCGCTTTGTATATCGCATCAACCGCAATGCTTGTGCAATAATACTCCACGGACAAGGGATAGCGAGTCTTTCTTACGTCAAGGTACTGCTGCTTATCCAACGTCCAAACAAGTTTGGTGCGAGGTAGTCGCAAGCAGTAGATCAAGAATCAGCTCTCACAAGCTCAATGTAATACCTAAAATTACTGACACGACTGTCTTCTTCGGCAGCAGGAATGGTTATGCCTAATAAACTGCGGGCTACCGTTTATATAGCCGCAGGTCACGTGACTCAATTGACTTGCCGGGTCATTCCATTTTAATTACCGGACGTCAAATCGCTGAGAGATCAGGTACATCGGATTACCGATTTTATTACCAAAGACATGTGTTTCTTGGTGAATGTATATGCAATTGTTTTTCAATAAAATATATTTACTAACCACACTAGTTTTAATAAATTAAATGCACATTATCATAATTTGTTGTTTTTATCCCTAGCTGACATTTCCGTCATGCTGACATGTACTTACTAGCACAGAGAAATAGAGACCTGGCCATTGTCGTTACAATGTCATTTTGCAACGGCGTAAATCAATACAACTTTCGAGTGCTCATTCTACATGAATACAGTATACATTTAAATAACCGCATGAACGGCATATAATACTATGGCATATTGACATAATACTTGCGAATTAGTTTATCCTGGATTTTAAGGTCAGTGCCCCATCCGTCCCTTGAAAGCCAGAAAGCTATCGGCCTTCTTTGCACATATACTGGTGATACCCTCTGGTTTTCATGGGACGAAATACAATAGAAAGAGCAAGAAGCTCGACACAATTATATTTGTTGGCATATTCTTTACAAAATATATAACGATTTATCTTGCCTGACACAAATACTTTAATTGTTAGAACATTTTAATGTGTGTGCATACGTCGGACAAAATGTACGAGTTAATATAATACCCTCCATACCGTATATTAAATTTGTTAGATGTTCTATGCATTTAAATATACCGTCTTCTCACTGTTTGCTGTGTTACTATCTTCATCTTGTTTTTCGAATCTAGTCAGTCATGCGAAGTGAATAAAAAGTGGGAAAAACCACACAGTCAAGTTAAACATTTGCTAGTTTTAAATGTATGTGTGTTAAAAGTTAAATCACCATTTCTATATTTTCAAAATTACCATTGACGCCGAATATATGTTTAAAAGATATTTCTTGTCAATATTATCAAAGTATTTAAGGCTTTCACTAGCAGTTATTGGAAGTGTTAGTGCATAAGGTCAGGTGAAACTTGTCGATTCGTTTAAATAACGTGTGGTTATGGTATATAATATGTTTTGCAGAATGTTTTGGAAATATGTTAAATATATAATATTATTAAAATTGTGTATTAGAACCAGAAAATCATTTTTGCGTCACCATAATAACCATATAATAACTTTGAAGTGAAATACCCGACTCTTTATGATTGACAATCGGGGAAATTAGAGGCGGATGACATATGCCACATTAGATACAGTGGTTATAAATGTGTTTATTGGACATTTAAGATAGTTACGCTCGTTCCGTGTTCTAATGTAAAGAAAATATATATAACTAAATTTAATTATTGTAAACAAGCCAGAAGCATCAATTACGATACATAGCAAGATCTGTTTTCTTCCCAAAATTTCAAACATTATACGAAAATATTCGTATAACTTCATTCTTTATGAATCCCACATTCAATATTTAACTATAACAATTGTGTCAACATTATAAATAAACTTGAAAGCGGGGACATTTTTTGGCGATTTAAAATAGTCAAACAGAGGCGTTAACATATATATTGCCTCGTACGAAATCAGATTTTAAAATATATATCCCCATTGTGTAGTTATGTTAGTTTTTGTCTCTCAGTCATGCCGTTTTAAAGTGTATCTTCTATCAAATGTGAAGCATCTGGAGTAGCCAACCTTTATTCTATTATGTCCAAAAAAGTCGAGAAAAAAACAACACGCGCGTCTGTCACGGATTGAACCACGACCGTGAGAGTCTGACGCGCTAACTTCTAGGCTATCGGCTTCGATTATTTTCTAGTGTAATTTTCAGGTATGATTACTAGAGTGTAACCGACCGCTATTGATAATATCTGTGCTGCTTAATTACCGTCATACTGACATTTCTTTTTGTTATGTGTTATTATTATTATTTCCAAGTTAATAATAAACAAGTAATAATACAATAAATCATGCTCCACTCAACAAATAACCTTAACAAGAGTCGGCGTAAACGACATATGAATGATTAGGTTATATATTATACAGTTTTTTTCAGGCTCGCCGTGTGACCCAATTATTTCATTTTCATCAACGAAGCACAAGGAACTACTTTATTTTCTTCCGCGTTTAAAGTCATAATTTGATCGTACTTGAAAGTTTTCAAACATGCCATGTTCTTTTCAAATTCATTTTCGTAATGATTACCATTGGGCAAATTAAACGATAATCAAAACGGCACTTCTTACTTTAGCGTACTCTGCAAGGCCTAAAGCTGTTAGTGTCATAGTTCTTTGAATGCTCGGCTTTGAAATAGCGGTACTTTTAGTTGTTCTGTCGACAACTGAACATTGAAGTGTATTTTCTCAAACTAGTATACCATGAATACAGTACTGTTTACTTGTATGTGTCATTTACATTTTTGCATAAAATGTTCATTTGGTGCTATTGTGAATGCCACTGACACGGAATTCAAAATTCTAGTATCTACAACGAGTACATCACGTTTTTCCTGAATTGGACAGCTCATAATGGTTTAACATTTGTGTTACACTTAGAAACAGTGTTTATTCAATTCTTTATTTTGTACTAATTACGCTGTTTATACCGTAAACAAATTTGGTGGCTTTAACTGTTTTTGAACTAAGGGCTGCCAGCCGATAGACTTTAATGACAGTCGCAGTTCGCGTACGCTGCATATGCAAATGAACCGGTCGCAATGGAACGGAAGTAGCACTGCGTGAGCTTTGTGATTGACTGTCATTTGCATAAATTGTGGTCATGAGCAGAAATAATTACTTCCAAATCAATTGGCACAATTATAAACGTCTATGTGGATAATTACCCTCGGAAATCCACGCTGTGTCTGTGAACGTGTAATATGTTGCTTTCTGTCAAGACTAGCTAATATTAAACTGTCGAGTTGATTAGTAAATCGTCAATGTTTTTTATTTCATTGCCGAATGCATTCCATTCTATATACGGGAAGCATTAAAAAGTATAGACTACTTTGGTGGAAATGACACTTGTGTCGTCCAAGCTAGTTGTGTTGAAAGTACACTTCGCGTAGAACTGTCTTTCCTAAAAGCACCGTTTACAAATGTATGCATAGTTATGCATGTTTTTTTTTGCAAATTGCAAAACAATATAAAACAATAAACACAATGCGAAAAAAAGTTTCCTAATATCGATTAATACTTTCATGAAAATTCATAAAGAAATAGGATTTTGAATTTGAGGAATAAAAGCACTATTCGAGCTAGTTTTGTCTAGAACACGTACTGGATCAAAAAGGCCAGGGAATTACAATGTTTTGCTATCGGTTTTAATCGAATGAATTATAATGTCCAAGCTAGTTTTGTAGATTACACAACCGCTGCTGTTGTTTAGATACATAATTTTGATGAATGTTTATTTTAGATATCCTAGCTAGATTTTTTTTTCAAAATCACATGTGATAAAACATGACATCGCATTTTATTATTTCTATATAGACATTAATAAAATGAACACTATTATTGTATATATATATATTGTCTAAATTTGTCGAGTCCACGTGATAAAAAACGGCCAGGGATTAATTTTATATACATATTATTTTCTTATGGGTAGACATGTAGACAAATTGACAAAGGGCGGACATACAGTTAGACGGATGACCGGGCACTTTTGTGCGCGATAATCTGTCCTGATACAGTGAACAGAGATGCCAATTTACACCAAATTGCTTCAAAAAGGTCCAACAGCTATAGACCATACAAATTGAGTCTAAAATACATCTGTACGGACGGACGGCCTGGGGGACGGACATAATATATAGTGCGCAACAATCCATCAGGTTTGATGCAGTGAACACATCACTGTCATTGTTTTGATCGAATTCTTTAAAAAAAAAAAAACTGTTAAAACATATAGAACAGACAGCTATGGACTGACAGACAAACGTATTAACCCCATATCGCCACACTTGTGTTCACTACATACTAAGATAAGCTTTCATCAGGTGCTTACCAAATCACGCGGCAGTGCTGACAATAAGATCTACTTTCGACAAAACTAGCCAGGGGTATTTAGCAACAAAAACAGCTCGGGTTTCGAAATTGTAAATTTTTCTTTCTTGGATGGTAATATTACTATAGGTCCTTCCAATGGTATATGCATTTCGCAATTAGTTCGATATGCAAGAGATTGCTCATGAGTTAAAGATTTAAACTATCGTAACCTTACTAAGAAATTTTAAAAACAAAGATTTTATATCATGATCTACGCAATAATTTTGCTAAATTCTATAGAAAATATAATGTCTTAGTTTCTAAATACAATGTTTCTTTGAAATGGTTCTTACCTAACGGAATATCCCACCCATCATTTTTCAGTGATGTTTTGAAACGTGTTCGCAAATGTAAATATGTTAAAGTGAATGCATAACGTTTACTTAATAATTTAGTACACTCGTTCTTATCAAAAGGATATAATGCACATGTACTTAAAAATACATGCTTATTAGTTTTCTATACTGAATTTCTGTTATCGTTACAAATTCGGTCGTTTTAAATGGTGGATAAGTAACTTTGCGTTTAAAATTATGACGTCATCGTGTGCATTGCGCGTTTCTGGATTACGTCATCATTTTAATATTTTAATGTCTCCGTGACGTAGCGTTAGATTATCTAATATATATTGTGCCATTTTATTTAATATTCTACAGCATTTCCGATTTAAACACTGGTTTTAACACCCATGTTCATTAAGTTAAATATAATTTTCTTAAATTTGGGTTAGCATGAAGATGTAGAATAATATATTTAGTTTTATTCTGTTTACAATAAACATATACAACAAAGCTATGTAATCTGGATTTTTACATCCAACATTGCGGCTTCTTCCTAACATTGCATGACGATGATGTGAACATTGAATTTTATGATTCAATGTCTTTAAAGTTTTTTTTATAAAACGACGAGATGCAGTTGATTCTTGTTTTTTGTTTCATTTCATCGTGCCTCAGAAAGTTGCAATTCTGCTGCTCTGGTTTGCATCTAGCCATTCAGTAATCAAATGGTAATTAAATTGAATAATATTCTTAGAGGTTAATTTTTATTTACACTTACATGTTTTTTGAATAATTCTGGACCAAGTGTGAGGTTCGTGTTTAATGCTGGTAAGGAAACTTTACATAGCACACATTAAGGGCCGCGTAGCTCTATCAGACATGTGTGAAGGTGGTCGACATCACCCTTCGTCGGCAATGTGGAAAAAAGCATTTTCTTGCGTTTTGGACATAGCCGTTTTCTCGCAAATACACACAAAACTTATATTTCGCTATTGCATGCTGGTAATGAAACTTTACATAGCAAATATTAAGGGCCGCGTAGCCCTAAAAGACTTGCAATTGTGAAGGCGGTCGGCACCACCCTTCGTCGGCAAGGTGGAAAAGAGCATTTTCTTGCGTTTTTCGAAAATACAAAAAAAACACATAATTTGCTGTTGCATGCTAAGGAAACTTTTAGGGCCACCCTAACCCTAGAAGCAGTAGTTGTTGTTGTAGTCATATAATATAAGAAGTAGTAGTGGAAATAGTAGTAGTCGTAGTATTAGTAGTAGTAGTAGTAGCTAAAGCTGCAGCAACAGAGTAGCAGTAGTCGGAATAATGTGGTAGTAGTAATGGCATTAGTAGAAGTAATGGTAGT
This sequence comes from Congeria kusceri, assembly GCA_027627225.1. Taxonomy (NCBI): domain Eukaryota; kingdom Metazoa; phylum Mollusca; class Bivalvia; order Myida; family Dreissenidae; genus Congeria; species Congeria kusceri. The sequence continues at coordinate 101,743,772 of CM051026.1, forward strand.
AATAGAAGTAGTAGTAGTAGTAGAAGTAGTAGTAGTAGTAGTAGTAGTAGTAGTAGTAGTAGTAGTAGTAGTAGTAGTAGTAGTTGTCGTAGTAGTAGTAGTAGTAGTAGTAGTAGTAGAAGTAGTACCACTAGTAGTAGTAGTACTAGTAGTAGCAGAAGTAGTAGTAGTATTATTAGTAGTTGTAGTAGCAGTAGTAGTAGTAGTATTAGCTGTAATAGTAGTAGTAATAGTAGTAATAGTAGTAGTCGTAATAGTAGTACTAGTAGTATAATAAGAAGCAGTAGCAGAGCAGCAGCAGTAGTAATATATGTAGTAGTAGTAGAAGCAGTAATACTAATAATAGTAGTAGTAGTAGTAGTAGCAGTAGTAATTTAGGAAGACATGTGTCTTACTGGAGAGTGGCGCGCATATGGCGATGGGACCCTCTGAGTGTCGGACGAGCGCTTATCTTCGCTTCCTTCAGCCATCTGTTTTGAAATGAATTTCAGTACATAAATTCACATGGATCTCATATGTTTCGACTATTCAAACCAAAGAGCATTTTAACATTTTATAATGACATAAGGAGTACACGGATTAATGCCAATTTGTGTCTACGTAATCACTGGAAACACGCCATGTACCCTGCTAATTCTAACTCAGTGCAGCGAACATAAGGCAATGCCAATATGAAAAGTTGCTATAACTTTGTTTTATTAATATTTTTCTTATGTACAGTTTTATTTTGGTCGTAATATCTGTCGGAATTGATCAAATGAGTATTTATTTTAATAGATATAATGTTTCATCTAGTAAACATTGTGTTGTAAGATGGAATGCAGAGGTACAAGGCCAAACATTCAATTAAAATATTTATAAACACTCTTTAAAAATACTTAGAGACTCTAAATGGCCATACTATTTCGCTGTTTGGAAGCAAACATATACTTCTTAAAAAAAAAACATTTACACTACGGTGTTATAGCACTGCATATGGACACAATACACATTCAAATGTGCAGTCTGTGAGAAAATAAATAAAAACCTTATTTCTACTTGATAATAACCGAACGCAATATATAAATGAACACCTAACCAACTAATATTCTATATAAATAAATTTATATAAATATAAGATTAACGCCTTGATATATGAGGCGTGTCGTAGGAAAACCGGAGTTAATGCATGTGTGATTAGTGTCGTCCCGGATTTACCTGTACGGACGGCACTTTACGCTTTTATGGTATTTTCTGTTTTAAGGAAGTCTCTTCTAAACATTAATCCACTGTAGGCGGAAAGTGTCCTCCCATATTAGCCTGTGCGGACTGCACATGTAAATGAGGGACAAAACTTTACGCACAAACATTAAGCCCGGTTTTCCCACGACACGCCTCATATGTATATATTTTTATTCAAATCGTATTGCATAATTTGCTTGTTCACCAGTGACAACGTGTTTACACCTGTTCCTGATAGAAACTATAGACCGTTTTAAATGTCATGGATGTGAGTAGGCATGCACTTTCACGACATAGATTGTTACCCATTGCACACTTAACCATGAAGACCTGTGATTAAATATCGCGAGCTTGTGCTGGACGAAAATAGTGGGAACAAAGTATGACCTGAACTAATGATAAACGAGTTGCATAAGGCAGAGAAAAAAAACAACACACTTGTAGTTATAATTCGAAATAATAAAAGTGGAACAGGAAATGCAATATATAAACATACCATTTTACAATATATAAGCATAGAACCCAATCGAAGTGTGACCCTCGTTTGAATAGGGTTGAACGTCCAAAGTTGAAGTAGTTTGTGTATTACGATACATCTTCTGACAGTTTAGAGGAAGTGATTGAATACTGCCGTTCGAAACATAGTGGCAATGTTTGAAATAATATGAATTTAGTTTGGAGTGTATGCAGCGTCTAACAAATATGGATACATTTCAAAATTGCATCAGGCACAATTCCTTCCACTATTACACGACGTGGCACGGAGCTTGTAATACAATATACTATTGTTTTATCCATAAAAAGCAGATTAGTCATGGGATTGTAAATACACCTGTAAATACATTTTAATACAGAAATAAAGAGCAGAAATGACACCAAAATAAATTAGTTAATGCAGCGGTATATTATTTTCTTAGTTTGTTATTCATTTTAGGTTCGTACTTTTCACTGTTTCCTACATCGATCCGGACTTATCTGCAGGCCCATAAACACTTCAAAATGAAGACAATGCGTTATCGATAAGCATCATTTTAAAACTTTGATATGATTACACATAGTCGAAGAGATGTTCATATAACTAATTTTTATGACAAGTAATGTACTACTGCATTTTAAGACATTGTACGGCTGGACACATACAAATGTTATGTATGAAGACTTTTTCGAGTACATTTTAATGACTTCCAGCATCGTAGAATGATTGTCAAACAACATATGGGTACATAAAGCCCTTAAAAACTTTGAGTAGGTAAAGCTTTTAAAAGTTTTTCCCCTAATACACACTACAAATATAAAAACACGATACAAATCCTGAAAAAGCATTACATACTTTGTCTCTGTGTCCGTTATATTGGAACTGCTTTAGGGTCGCTGCGCTGCGTTAAAATTATCCGGGTACAGGGAGTTCGGAAATACTTGTACAATGTTTTAATTAAATGTCAATGTGAAAGCCATTTAAACAGTACATAAAAAACGTTTTAATTCATAAGCAAGCGTTACTGTAAGTAACTATGACAATAATATTCATTAGTAGTCCTTATTTTTCTGATTGTTTAATATATAATACCTTTAATTGTTGTGCGGCATACTCCGTCTTGTCCAAAATCGTTATACGGATATGGACGATGAACGGGGGCGTACTAGAGGACTTTGTCAGTACATCACATGAACGTTATCACTTAACCATAGTGGGCTGTTGTCGACTAACATCCGAGGGTATATAATGTAACCCAATTTAATATTTAAGTAAATATTTCATTCAGAAGCACACACAACTGCTGGTTTGCGATATGGATGTTCACAGAGACGGTTTATATCATTACAGTGTTGTCACATATTTATCTACTTCTTTGTACCTGGTTTTGAGATTTAACATTTCGATAAAAACATGTTAAAGAAACAGGGTTACGGAGAAACAGTATTATAGCATGTCATTATACAATTGCACAGTTTCTTCGTAGCGAAAAATCACAACATACATTTTCTTTCCAATTCATAATACACCTAAAGTATAAGCATTCATCAATTGGGTTAAACGTTGAGCTGGTTATATATCAAATCAAAGTAAAACATTATTATTTTATATGGTCTAAACTGCATTAATTGAAAATGTAAAATACGTAATATATGGTGACCCTATCATTTCAATACACTCAGCCAAAGAGGTTATATTTTTACCGGAGTTGTTGTTTTTAAATGTCTGTATGAACACATTTATATTAAATATTATACGGATATGGCTATTTTACCTGTTATAACTATTTATAATATTTTATTAGGAATTGATTATACATAAATAATTACAATTTCCTTTGATTTCATCATTTTACAGTGTTCTGAATGCCTGAAATGCATCATGTGACAGGCTTTTATTTTTAAATGAAGCCGGTTGCCTCAATTAATATTCACGAGGGACTACTTTTTATTGCTGTTTATATGCAGTACTTGTCACACACAAAAGACACAAACACACACATAGAAATATAGTTTAACATATTTATTCTCATTAATACATGGCATTGTTAAAAACGAATTAATAATAAATAAATAAATAAATAAATAAATAAATAAATAAATAGATAAATAAATAAATAAATAAATAAATAAATAAATAAATAAATGAATACATAAATAAATAAATTAATAAATTAATTAATTAATAAATTAATAAATAAATTAAGAAATAAATAGATAAACAAATAAACAAATAAATAAATAAATAAATAAATAAATAAATAAATAAATAAATAAATAAATAAATAAATAAATAACTTAATAAATAAATAAATAAATAAATAAATGCATGCATTAATTAATGATAAAGCATTAACATGTAAAATGTAAGTTGGTTGCTTCTTTTTACATACAGTATTTGAGCATTATGCGTAAATGAAAAGAAAGAACATAGAGAGAAAAATTAAATTCAACACAGACATATATACTACTTTTTGGACAAAAATATGTTTAATTAAATTTATATTTATATTAATCAAAAGAGGAAATCTTAAATTTAACAAACACAAACATAAAAATGCACAATTTTACAGATAAGGGCAAATAACGAATTGGAAACAACAGGTTTCAGTCAAATAACAGACATCCAGTTGAACAAACGTCTCACTTTTTTTTACAAGGAAGCCACCGAAAAACTAAGCGAGCAGGGTATGCAGTCATCCCGTGAAGCTTGCAAAAGAATTCCACAAGAACAGCTAGTAAAGTGTGCAAGCTGCATCATAGTGTCACCTCTGAGAGCCGAATGTCCCATTTATCATTGTAAAATTCCCATTTTCAAGTAAGCAAATGACTCGCCAGCCGCGAAGCTCTAAACACTCCGAGAGGTAGGTTCACGTTGGTCAATTAAGCATAAGTCAAGGATGATTTTCACAAAATTCGCCCGTTCATTTTCCCCAACATTTATCCCTTCACATTGCACGACAGGGCGAAGTATATCTTGTAAATCCAGTTTGTGGCGAATCGTTATAACTCACAGTTGCGAATCGTTATCACCCTCTGGCGAATCGTCATTAAACTGTGGCGAATCAATATGTGGCGAATCTTTATTGTGGTGAATCGTTTTAATTATATCACTCGGGGCCTGGAGTTTTATCAGCAGCCAAAGCAACAAATAAAAAAAAGAAAGAATAGTCATTTAATAGTCATTTACTAGAAGCTTTGACTTACAAAAATTAAAAGTGCCATCATGTTTATAGTTCTATGCAAATAAGATGCATAACAGTTTTTAATTTGTGTCACACAGGTAATGAAAAGCATATAGATCTACTGTACAGTAGATATTTTCGGCCGATGACACACAATTTCATAGATTTGTTATTTTTATCAGTAGTACAATAATAAAAATCGTTTATCTTTTTCTCGTCTTGATTTTATATTTACACCGTAATCTATATTTTGCCGAATTTTTTTACACACAACGTTTAAAAACGAAGTGCAAAAATATGTGGTCTTGAAATATTTGAAATATTTGCTCAACACACAGTTTTAAAATGCATGCCATAATGGGTGTAAACATCGACTTACATCGAGGGCCTAACCGGTCGTTTCAAGAAATAAATAAAACATACATATTAAACATAATATTTTACGCCTAAACTACGGTTCCAACCAGATACGTATATGGGCGTTTACAAAATTGCAACTATCTGAAAACAAATTTCGACTCGTTTAGCCTTCAGTCGTAAATCTAAACTGAAACGCGTTCAATATTTCTTGCTACATGTATATTGTGGATGCAAAACACATTTTTCAAAATTGCTCTTAAGCAATATCAACCAAAACAAAAATAAATCAAAAGCAAATCGTATCACTAGAGCTACTATATTATTTAAGATACCACTGTATAGCATCTAATGAATGACATGTCACAACGCTACTGCAGTGCAAGGGGCGGAGCCTACGAATCATACTTCAACGTATTGATGCGCGAACTGCAACAAATAAATCTCTACTTAACTTACTCTTTTAACGTAAAAATTAAAAGTATCCACACACTTGTAATTATAATTGTAATTATAAGAATTGAAACGCTCTTTACGGCGCTTCATCGATGTATGAAGGTCAGTTTTTTGGTATCTGATTTGTACATAATGCCTTCGGTCCCATTGTGAAATAAATTGTTAAGGTAGCAGACAGGATTTAATTCAACTTGCCGACATATGTAGTATAAATAAATCAAAGCGCGGCTGTTTTATTTACTGCGGGTCAGTTTGTTTCTATCCGCCATATTGTAATCACAAGCTACAGGCTGGTAACAGTACATTGCCTTTTCTAAAATTGAGTATTCAACCATCACAGATGAAGCATGGTACGAAGGTGTGCTTGGGAAACTTGTAAGGCCGATTGTTAGTACCCAGAAACAATGGAAGGGATGAGATACATAATATTGACTAACCCCAAAACAAATCTTCAGAAATGTTCATGATGGATACAAACTTGCAATCGGCCACATGATCAATTGAATATCGACCGAGTAAACGTCAATAAAGTAGTGTTTTCGAAGATAATTGATAACCGTGTTTTGTGTTAGTGTTAGTACCTTGCATTTCAAGCTTTTCAGTGGTGTTTTATGTTTATTTAGCAGTCCATAGTGCATATGTAATTTCTTACTGTAGTCAGTGCTTCTTTATATATGTAAATGTTAATAGGAATATGATTTTGTTGTTCTTCTAAATATGTGTTATATTCATTGTCATCAAGTTCTATTTTATTGTAATGTTATTTATGAATGTAAAATATTACAAAACGTCATCTTCCTTATGAAATAGCCTTAAAAATAGTTAAAAAATAGGATTAATTTTACAAATGTGTTTATATAGTAATTAGCATATAAGGCACTTTCAACAGTATCGCTGTTGATCCAGATCATAGTAATGCGGTTAAACTGTTGACCTCTCATGCCGGATACCTGGGTTTGATCCCACGCTGGCGCTCTATTTGTGTTAATGTAACTTTTATATTACTCATGTATTTACTAAACGTTTATAACTACAAATTATGGATCTTTGCAGCAATTTGTTGGAGAAAACGGCCCAACTGATCATGTTCCCAGATCCAATACCTGCTGATGGTAAGACTTCCACCAAAACGTAAACAATTAACCCTACACGACACTTTTGAGAAGTGATGGGCTATGACAGACATTGATGAGAATAACACTGCGTAAGTATCAATAGTTGTATTATCTGTTATAACGCATATCACTTAATATTCACAACAAAATTTATTTCATTACACACACATAGTATAATTCATTCACTATTGATAAAAGATAAGTACAAAATAATGAATGTACACGAAACAACCTCCTGGGGCAATAAACCCTGGAATGGCAAAATCTTACGGGCCAATGTTTGAGTTTACTAACAAAATATGCATTATCTTTTGCATTATATTTACAAATGTATGTACAAGTTATTAATTAATTATTAAAATCCTAATTTAGCAACATGATTTTTTAAATATTAAAGAAACTAAATAAGTGTGGGAATCATGAAACTTGTCTATTAACCTACAAATTACATTAAAGACTGAGTGAATAAACATGTTCTTTGGTAAAGACAGCATACTGCTTTATACCCCAGTTATACACATTATACATGTAAATGCGGTTTTTGTCTTAAATATGTATGTTTCCATATATTTTTATTTCAGAACATGGCAGTACCGGCATTATCAGGCTTAACGGAACCATGATAATGCCATGCGTCAGCTGCAGGATAGATACACGTCAGTACAGATTAGTTTTAATTACAATTAACATTGCTTATTGTTAATTTATTGCTGTTGTTATTGGCCGAATTAGCTTTGATAAAAGGGAGCGCATGGTTTCCAAAAAGAGAACCAACTGTGATTACATAGCTTTCATGAATGGAATGTCTGGTTCTGGTTCACTTGATTTACTTCAACAAAAGACAATCAAATCGCAAATTCGCAGCCAGTCTTCATTAATTTTCCTTGCAATTGTGCATTATAAAGGTGATGCTTCTTTAAAGAAATGTTACCACCATTAGTTTCTAAAACGAAATCAAGGAAATTATCAAATGCATATTTTACTGTCATGTTTCTTGCACAATTATTTATTACAAGCCCGCAATTATGAATGTGTCTTTCATGAAACTGTTCGAGATATTTGGCCTTAGTTTTTGATTCATTTTGCTTCCCATTAGTGGTGCTGCAGTCTTATGTTTGGCTTTAAACAACTTGTTTAACACATTGCCATTAGGAGATGACTTTTTTAACATTACTTGTCCGAAGTTGGATGCTGTGAAACGATGCTTCTAACTTTATACCAGTCAGCAGAATCGGTCTGCAGTCTTTTCTAGTTTCCAGTAATTCTGGGATTTCAACCTTATACTCATTTCGAACAAATACAAAGATCGAAGGTAACTGTACATGTGAAGCACGGTTACTGGACAGGTTGCCACATCCAACCGCTAGCACTGGGTCTATTTTGCAAATTGGCCTTTTCTGCAATTATTAAAGAACATGTGTAACACTATTTCAGGTATAACAGGTCCCCAGATCCTGGCAGAGCTACACTGCCTGAGGTATGCAACCATCAGTCTGAAATCTCAACTGAAAAATAAAGAAATGGAATATTTTGACCTTAAATGCAGACTACTAAAGCAGGAAGGAAAATTGGTGCGCTTGGATAAATTACATACATTCTGTGCTGAGGGAATTCGAAACCGTGAAAATACACTAAAAGGACTTTTTAAATTCTATACAAGAAAACATATGTTATTTGTCTTTTCTTGATGTCATTTTTATTTCCGACACCAGCTTTTAACAAATGAACATTTTTTGCTTCTTTGCTTATGAAGACTGGGGAAAGATTTATCTACGCAATTCGGTTCATCGCTACAATCAGCAAGTGTTGAATTTAATAAGATTTTAGAATTGATGTTTTTCAAATTTGGTAAATTGTCAATATGACCAATCAGAGGTACAACTACATCAAAAATGCCAAAGCAATTTAAGAAAGAATTTCCAACAACGTTAATTATTACTGATAATACTGTATTTTAAACTCAAGTACCTAATGCTCTAGCTTTGCAAATTAAAATGTACAATTACTATAAATCTTCTACCACGTTGAAAGCCTTAATAAGATGCTCTCCGTGTGGAACTGTTATTTTTATTTCAGAACTTTTAAATTGTGAAGAAAGTGGATTTTTTGGAATAGTAAATGATCTAATAATGCATGGCTAGACTCACCCAGGTGTCAGTTCAGGTGATACAGTTATGGCTGATAAGGGCTTCAAGATCCATGATGAATTGCATAAGCTTGGCCTGGGACTAAACATTCCACCCTTTGCCAGTAGTTCATCACAAATGTCAGCAGCAGATGCACATTTGACTAGTAAAATAACAAAACACAGAGTTCATATTGAAAGAGATATAGCAAAAGTGAAACATATTCATTGATTTCACACACAATTCTTACATCATAGTTAAAGCAAGCCAACAAGATATGGACTGTGTGCATTGTTGACTTTGTTTAATGACACTTTTGTTGTACATAAATAATGTATCATAGTGGTTTATCATGATAATAAAATGCATACATGTAATATTAATCAACTTAAAGGGACCTGTTCACAGATGAACAAATTAACAATTGCATTTGTGTCATAAATTCCAAACATAAATTATACATTATATACAAACAACCGAAACAACAAGAAATATATTGGAAATGTCGTTTTGTTTATGGATACTCATCAATTGAAACGGATTAAATTGCCAAGCTAATGTAACGCATTTCATCTGTATTTGGAGAACATGTCGATCACTTACATAGCACACATCCAATTAATAATTCCGAAATGGACGAGCTGTTAGCGCACAATATTTTTTTCAAAGTTCCGGGTTCGAGTCACGGCGAAGGCAAATGTTTCAATTTTTTTTTTCTTTCTATAATATTTGATTTAGATTGTTACAGATGCTGTTGTTTTTGCACTACAGGCATTCTACAACATTTTTCAAAAAATACAAACAATCTGTAAACAGGTCCCTTAAACAATGCACAGCATCAACAATTTAAAAGAAATAGAGTCTATCTGACCTGTTTTCATAAACAGAAGTTTTCCATTCATTTAATGGTCCTGGATATTTAAAAGGCTATAATTGTGCCGCGTATTTGGTTATAAATTGTATTGGTCTTGGTTTATCAAGCAATAATAACAGTAGGAAGGCTAATTAGTGACAGTACCATTGATTAAGAAGTGTATTATCTATCATTTGCTTTTTTCGTGCGCTTTGTGGCTAGATCTTGTTTAAGTGTGTACCCCTAGCACTACCAGGTATGACTAAACAGCATACCTGGACTGTCTAACCAATGGGTGGAGCCTTCTGCTTTTAAAATAGCTACATATTGATTAATAAAGATAAGTGACAGAAAGGGCTCTGTACACGCCCTTACTGTTTTCCAATTGCTTCAAGAAACCAATCAAGTTGCGTTACCTCTTGATTAAACAACGCCCATATAGACAATCATTGTTTTGATTTCGATCGTTTATGTGGAACGTGTCGTACACGCGCGACGTACTGCTCGTTTGTACGTATCATCTTAGCAGATAATTGGTGTCGCAATAAGATCGGCAAAGATTTACTGAACAAAATAGTTCATAGCTGTGAGTGACTCATGTACGAAAACACTATTCAAGCTACCGACCATGAGTAGATTACCAAATTTCTGCTAAGTATAGATTTATATTGTTTGGATATTGTTTTCCGTCAAAAGGTTATGTTACATATTATATATACATACTGTTATTGTGTTGTATACATGCACTTAATTTATAGATACAATGATAATCCCCCGCTGATGAAATAGGGAGGGATATTAAACAGGCCCTCCGCTGTCTTGTCCCAGTAAATGGCAAGCATACATCCATGGAACTTAGAATGAACATAATGTGGTGATGTTCTTCAAGTTTCCCTGTCGTCAATAAATTGTCCTCAGGTGTTGTGCCCTGTTTTAATAAAAAATGAGCATTTGTGTAAAGTCCGCCTCCATTCCTCAGTTACTCGATGTTAAAGATACATGACACTGAAATAAATGTATATAGTATGGTGCAGCACTGCAAGTTTCACAACGATCATTCAATGCAGACATATCGACATTATTTTAAAGCAATGTAAAATAAAATACAAATAACGTGTCACAAAATAAATTACTGGTTATATGAAATGGTTCAATAAATTATACAATAATAATTAAACAACTGATCAATTGGATATTCAAATCTAATTGTATTATAAAACCTTTTTGCATACGTGATCCATTTTGTCTGATGCATTCATCGACACACTTTTCTCACAGCAACACTAATTCTGTCCCGCCAGAGTATGTTCGGCTGAATGCTGGAGGTTCAAATGCTGAATCACTTATTCATCATTATGATGGCGCTGATAGAAATATATATTTTTGAGGTGTATCGGAAAGTTTTGTATTGTATGCTTTGCTTAGACCCACAAGTACCGTCGATATGCCCAATTGAACTCAAACGCTGATGTTCACCACAACTAAAAGGCGGGCTTTCGATATATTCATTGGTGTGCTGTTTTCAATAGGCGATACATGCATACAAAACTAGTAATTTAAATACGTATATATCGGTATATATGTGTATCATACATGTATATTTGAAGCCAAACCTTTATTTCGTTACGTTTATATGCTAGATCTAATAATCCTTATATTGTGTTCGTGTTTAAATATGTCATTGTGCCTCTTTACTGACAATAATCAGACACCGTTTAATCTAACCTGCTGGTGGGAATTATTGTTAACACCGCCTAGCGTGAAGCTAAACATATAAATGTATACAATGAACATCCAAATAAAAATTCACAAACATGCGAAAATAAAATCAAGTAAATTTCACTGTGAGAAAATAAGAGTTAATATTTTCATTATTTGTCTGTTTCTTCAATTAGAAAACATTAAAAAATATTATTTAATCAATTTCAATCTAAATCAAGAGAACATAATTATATCTTATTATAATTACTCCATACCTAGGTATGTGGAGTACAGCCTCTTGCATACCAATGGCGCGTTCGCGTCTTGTATACTGCACCGTAGCCCTTTCCAGGTTTTAAACTCCTCCCTAGCTATTGTTAACTGCTAATTTACATTCATTTGACATCACAAACAGATAAGAAGTTTTCCACGTTCTAATTTGTGTAAAATAGGTTATGTTTTACTCAAGTGATATCCTTGTACAATGAATAGATAAAATTGCAGATATGCATACGATTTACATTTTTGGAAAAATATATTACTCATTGTGGGATGGTGTAGTTCGTGAAATAATTGATGTTAAAGGTTGTTTTTTTTATTGCAGTGTCGTTGTCAAACACTTGGATTATAAACTGCATCAAATTTTTACATACACCACGATTTGCCCTTGCAATTATTTGTTTTGATACTTGCGAGCAGGAGGAAATAGATATGATCAGTGAACCGTTTGGTTGTTATCGTGCATATGCTGCAAATTGTGTATGATGGTGCTGTGCAAAATTTGAACCGATGAGATTTGTCCTTATTGAGAAAACCGCAGCCAATGATGGTCTAGTTGGTAGTGCCCATGGGTAATCGCAAAATATTGGCTGGCTTTGATGGGGCGACATCTATGACAGTCCAAACACGTCTGACCTGTTTGTTTTAAATATACGCAGACCGATGCTGTGTCTGCGAGTCGCACACAAAGCGTTTGTCTATCGCACGCTGACCTTGTTGTCAGCGTGCAATTGTGAAGTGCCTTTACTCTTAACAAACGGCTCGGTTCACACAAAGCTATTGTACATCCGGAAGATACTTAACATGCTAAAATTTTTAAAATGTAAAACAATAGTATATATATATAACTAGGTATCAAATATTGTATCTCATGTGGAATATAAAGATACCATAGCAAATGGTAACATCGTGTCAAAATCATGCATACAATCTAAGCATGTAATCGAAGCGCATAACGCAGCGCGGTTACCGTGTGATAATCATATTTGTATTGCGTCGAAAAAAACTAAGCTAGCCACAACCCGGTGATACTTAGGCCTTCTAAACGTATCACCAAATAGTTCTAGCTTATAAATCGAAGAAATGGAGTCTTCTTCTTGTTGAGTTGTGCATGGTGCATAATTTTCGGCCCACATTTCGAGATGAATCTCTGAGCACCTGTCCAAGGCTAACGAGCCCCATCAGCCCGAACCATCTGGTTTGAAGGCGCCAGTTAACCAAGTGCACCCCTTTTCCTGTCTGTTGAAACATGGTCTAAGAATTTAGAATCTAAGCCACTCGTGAAAGCCAGGAGCTGTGTTTGACTGTCAGAGGCGATAAGAAATGCAACCCCATATGGAGCATTGCTAGAGTGGGCGCTTATCTCCACTTAATCCCGGCATAACAGCCCTTGGACAATACGCAATCAAGTATATGAACATAATTGTCATACAAAGCTTGTTCATGTTAAAATGAATGGTCGGTAGTTAACATGTCGACCATAAAGTTAAGTTGTTCGTATTAATGAAATGAAAAAGGGCACAATAGCTTACCTTACCGTGTTAAACGTCAACTGTTTTCCAATGATAACGAAACTGTTTTAAATCTCAGTAGAATAGATCTGTATGTGATTGTTTGTTTTCCATCTATAAAGAGCTACAATTGACACTAAAAGCCAGTGCAAATACCAACACGATTCATTTGTCTATACCTCGAACGATTGTATGTTTAAACTTGATATTTTCATTCGACAATTTTCCTATACACCTTTATTGATTACAGTGATTTGCGTTTCACAAAGGCTTGATATTGTAACCCGATAGGTTGCAAACTACTCTGATACAATAACCACATTTTAAAGTGAGTTTTATTTCATCCGACGAGTCGGATAAATACATGTACACAAAGACACTAACTTAAGATTTGATTTATCCTACCTCATTTGAATTGTTCATGTGTTTGTTTAAACCACAACATAGTATTTAAAACAATACTCAAAACATGGATTTAGTTTAGTTTAAACCTATTTATTTTAGCTCGATTCCATCGAAAGCCTTAGGCTTATAGATAAACTCTCGAGTCAGTTTCCTGGGAAGAACCAGTACTTGGTGTCTTGAGGGAGATCTTGAGAACGCTCCCAGAGTGGGGATCGAAACCGGGGACCTCCCGATCGCTATGCGGACACCTTACGCCACCGCGACCTTAAAATGCATTTAATTTACTGAATTTTAACCTTGCGTAGTAGTATATAATCTAAAGTGTTTCTTTCAGGGACTTCAAGTCCGAAACAATTCCAAACAAAACACGTCGTAACAAGATAAACTAACGCTATATGCTTCTGTTCAAATTTAGTCAACATGCGAAATGCTAGACACTACATGAGCCAAAAGAAGGTTTCATTCAAATACAATTCTGTGTTTCGACCAAACTGGCTAGCAAAAAAAGAACATGATAGCTCGCGAGTTTAGTATTCCAAAATTGTACATGCAGGATTGATATTCGCCGAGATGTTGACTTAAAAACATAAATGAAAGCATATATTATCGTATGATTTCACTCTGGTTTTTATGTTTTATTTAGCATTGGATTACCTACATGAATATGAAGATACTGTGAGTTTTAATTTTGGAAGCATTCAGTGTGTTAACTTGCGGTGTCACACTCTGTCAGACAATGGGTGGGGAACAGCTGATGAGTTTTGAAGAATTTGATAGAAAGTGTTCTGCATATCGTCATCATGCTTTACACGACAATATTGTTTAATTGCAGAATTAACAAATGTTTCCATATTCAAAGAATAGATTTACTCCTTTCAAAGTGATTACAGTATAAAATAAAATTAAAATATGAAATTCTGAACTTTGAATACAGTGTCAACACACTAGACCTAAACGACTGAGGATCATGTGCTGCTGGTCAGTTCCTTTGAAGCCGTGGTTAATATATAAACAACATTATTGGACACTTTATACAAACAGTTGTGTTTATTTCAAACACATGTGGGTCAACCTGTTATCATGTGTTCAGAAATTGCTGTTTTGGTAGACTGATACACATATTTCAGGCTGTGTACTTAAAAATGTCAGACATATTTCTTTTGAGTGCAATTATCATTTTAAGACATTTTTTCTTTAAATGTTTATTGGGATTGTATATGACTATATTTGGACACATGAAATTATGTTTAAAGTAATGAAGTATGACAATAATCATTTAGAATGTAACTTTTGCACTTAACTAATATCTAAAACATGACTTATTTTTATTATACTGCAGTAAGCTCCCCACATGCTTAATTTGTTTTGTGTTTTAATTGCTTTTATTATGTTTATTTAATTTAGCAATGGCCTATGCTTTACTGGAGTATTCTAAATTTACTAACATCACTTTGTCATGTATTTTTAAACCATACATTTTGGAATTCATATTAGACCGCGTCGTGATAAAACCGGCCTTAAGGACATGTATTACATGTTTGGAAAAACCCGTTTAAAGTGGCGTCATTGATTTGATTCAGGAAGTATTCAAGTTTGTCTGGTGAAAATAAGTTAAATATACTTTATTTTGATTTTTGAAGTGGCAATATGGATGAAGAAATGGAGATAAGCATTCGTTTGTTCAGTTTATTTCTTTTTAATACTACAGTTTACACTGTCCGAAACGGAAAGATTGACTATTTGGTGATATGTTCAGATATTAAGTGCACTGTTTGTTACTGCATATATACATTTTAATTCATGTTATTTTATAAAAACAACTGCTTTATATATTGCATTTAAAATCGGTTGACAGAAATCGTGCAGCTTTTGTGTAGCTTCATAAATTATAATCGCATCGATCTAGTTATATGTAATATTTAATACATAGAAAGCAAAATGTGCCTTTAATTTTTGGTTCAGAAAGGAGTTGAAAATATGTCAAAATTGTATATTCATTATCGCTTCTTACTCATTCTAAATATGACGTCTGCAAACATTTATATAACGTGTGGACTCCGTGGTATTGTGATTAGTTAGTTAGCCTTCTAATTAGTCGTTCCTATTTCGGAAAAAAACGTCTACCGTCATCTTATTTTTTTTTTCTTCTCGATATTTGACAATAAGTACATATATATGCCCTATTTCACAACTTGAAAATAATTAAAACGTTAACTGATTGAATCGAAATTATTAAGAATGTAGATCTGCATCTTTTTAAATAATTAATATAATCAGTATAGCTTCTCTTAGTCATTCTTGTTTTAAATAGCTCTAAAATCCTACCGGTATTAACTATATAGTTTTACTAACATGAAAAGGATCATACTTTTGTTAAGTTTAAAATTGAAACGTATTATTTTGTGTGCTAAGTATCCAATAGATTGGTCGATGAATAGCCGTGGTGGGCATCCTGCGTTTTTTGCCATTTACGCTGATAAATGTCCATGTATTTTTTACATATGCTCTTAAATGAATAACCCATTAAATGTGGAATGTAAACTTCGCGTATTGTTAAGATTTATATTTTCATTAAATATTATTAAATATATTAATAAATTGCATGTAAAAGCTATAATACAAAAATGCTATTACGTTAATCAAATAGTAAGCCAATAGCCTAATTATCTGTCAGTATCTTAATAATTACTTGTCTATGAATTAATACTTGATATTCTCATATTCCAGGCCAAAACAAGAATCGGCTCTTGCTGGGTTACTTCATGTGGCCAGTGAATATCGTTTGCAGATACCACCTGGGTATAACAACAACACAATACTGGAAGACTAATGATTTGATTTTTAAAATCAAGGGGTCGCAACATAAGAATCATTTGTGTATAATGTTCTAAAATGATTTAAACGTTATTTGATTTCCAATCACAAAAACAGCACTCCATATATTTATTTTTACGATCAGACATTTAATACGTAACAGTTATTGTATATTTTATTAATTGCACATCATTTCAGGACATGCAAAATCCACGTGGACAGAGCGTCTGGTAACATTAAGACTATACATGTACATAAGAACGGATTGTGAGAGTACGGAGTAATTAGAGGCCGTCGTAGATAAATCGTCGACAATCAACACAATCGTTCGATACCCGGTATAGTCCTGGAGGAACTGGGCGCCGTTTATTGGGGAGCATTTCAATGCGCTAATTGGAATTAGTTTGCATTGTTGGACTGTATACAGCTTACTCCGTATGCAGCTCACCCTAAGCTGTATGCGTCAAGATGCAGCTTATCGCCGTATATAGCTCATGGCGAAAATTTTACGGTAATCTTCGTCAGTATCATTATTGTCGTCGTCGTCATCAACAGCATTATCATCAGCAGCAGCTGTTGTGTTGTTGCTGTTGCTGCTGATGCTGTGTTAGAAATAGTATAAGTAGTGTGAATTTCTATCCGTTCGTCTGTTCATTCGTCATTAAATCGCAATAACATTCATTTAACAAAATATATCGGGGTTATTCTTCGATTGTTGATATCGTGATATCGGCGAGTTGTTAGAGTCCTATATGTCCGGCGTCCGTCGTGTGTCCTTCCGTCCGTTCAAACGATATCTCTGAAACCACTGAGCCAAATTGAAAGACATCTCAACTAAAAGATCTTACTGAAAATTTTGAAATGTATTACAATCGTTGAAAAAACTGCAGGTCTTATTTGAAAAAGGATGTGGCTCATATTTTCCTTGGGCGACCCTCTTAATAACTAGTGAACACCATTCGTATCAGATAACCTTTAAGAACCTTTGAAAATCTCGTTTTCTGAATCTATTGGAATTATTAAAATGTCGTTTCGCACAGATGCTGTTTGGGTTGCCCTTGAAAAATTGTGAACATGGTGAATATGGGCGGGGCACATAAGCACTCCTTGTTCTTAATACAGATGTAGTCAGTTATGAGATATAGTGACCGTGGCCTCCTATTTGTATTAAACACAATTGTGAGACCGCTGCTGAGTTTGATGATGGTCTGTGTGATGTCGAGTAGAAGGATACTGCAGCTGCTACTACTGTTTCCTTTCCTACTAGACTGTTATGATGATTGTTGTGTTAAATTTAATTACGCCTAAGTTTTGTTTATATAACATTGAAAGCCCCATGATTTGTTGTATTTGTCTGTATGATTTGTTCTACGTGTTTGTATATGTAGTATTAATAACTAAGTAAGCTACCTTTATTAAATAAAGATTTAACTTTTAATATGGCTCACCGTAAGAGGTATACGTTGTCATCTAAAGTACACAACTCACACTTAAGCTATATACGGCGTGAGCTGTATACGGTCTAACATAACATAATGCATTTGAGTACTATGAATAATTTAACACCCATAAACATTTTTGACAATTATTTTCAAGTATGTATAACATTTAGTTTTGCAAATAAATGAGACCTTGTTTCGTAAATAAGGCTGTTGTGCGATTTCAGCTGGTAATAGTACTTTAAGTTCACCGCCGGTGAGCCGGTGAGGTCGTCACCGGACGCCTTCTGAAAGACCCCGCGTTCAGGGTCAATATTTCTACTCGACCGGAAATTGCCCCCATGGCCGGCCTGATCAACAACAGACAAGATTATCTTCATAAATATGTCCATCCGAACGTTCGTCCGGCATCGCAGAAATACACGTGCCCGGGACAAACAGATGAATAGGTGTGGCTGTGCTGATTGAGTGTTTTGAATACCAGCATGAATGACGTTCATCATATCAATGAAGTTTTATGGTGACACAATACATATACCATCAGTTTTTGATTCAAATTGCGTTGTTTATTATTTCTTTATTTTTATTGAACATTCGCTAGAACCTTAATGAACAGAGATCATGAAGTTATATGGTTGCTAAGCAATATTATTAAAAATAAAATAAACCAAGATGAAACTATTGTGTGTAAAAATTACTTGTTTTTATGATGACATAAATTATAATATGTATTAACTAAGTAATGCATGGGTTACGTAAATAACTTAGTTTGAATGAGAGATTGTACACCTTCTTGTGATGGCAAAACTCATGCACCCATGCTTTTCCGCAATATAGTACATATAGGTTAACCAATAATATATACTTGTGTATAAGCCAAACATTTCTTCATTATGAAATCATTATAAAATTTTGGATTAAATTTTTATATGTATTACATGGCCAACGTGGACCGGTCTACTACGCATACGTTTGTAACTGTTGCTAGGCAACAGTAGCTAGACAACAAAACCTATTATTTAAACGTCCAGAACGAGTTGACATAAATGTTCGATAACAGTGTTTACTGAAGAGATACATATCTAAATTGAATGCGTTAACATATACAGCGCGCAATTATTTTTCAACGCATCACAACGCTCTTTATCAGAAGAAAAATGTTTCCATTTATGATGTGTTGATGTCACGGAAAGGCATATAACATTTTCTGTTTAGTCCGATCTGGTTTAACTTGTCTGCATCAAAATATTTTCGTATCAAAAACATATAAATATAATGTACTATTTAAATAAGTAAATAGCAAAAACGTAAAATTTTCTCATTAAGCAGGTTTTCTCACGACGTGGTCCATATGCATAAAAAACACATTCATAATGTCATGTTTAATTTAAACCATATAGTATTCTTTGCATAATATATTTTAAAAGCACTGCCTTGATCTTTGCACTTTGGTTTGTTAAAATACAACTTGTGACAAAAACTATGAACTTAACAACGCTCTTTATCAGAAGAAAACTGTTTCCATTAATAATTTGTTGATGTCACGGATATGCACATAACCTTTACATTTTAGTCCGATCCTTTTGTTTCTATATTATTTCGGAATTCAATGTTTTATTGAACGTGCCTGACAGGCAGGGTGTTTAAACATTAGTTGGCCTTAAAAATAACATAATTAATAGCAGTGATGCTGTCATGTTTACCTTGGCGTTCTATCGTTATTAGGCACAAATATACTCTTATTTTAAAATTGCTTTATGGATTTAACTACTTTGCTAGCGATTTTTATGGACGAAATGATGAAATGCACATGTTATTTGTTTCTGTTTAGCACTTTAGCGCGCACTTGTTACTCAACGTGTCGCTAATTATCTTAACGTCGGATATCAAAGGTTAGTTTACGTGACGTCTCAAAAACGCACATAACATGTCTGAATAAAAATATTTTCGTATCAAAAACATCTGAATATAATGTACTATTCAAAATGAGTAAATACCAAAAACGTAAAATTTTGTCATTAAAGCAGGTTTTCTCACGACGCGTTCCATATGTCTATAAAACACACTCATACAGTCATGTTTAATTTAAACCATATAGTATTCTTTGCATACTATATTTAAATGTACTGCCTTAATCTTTGCACTTTGGTTTGTTAAAAAACTTGTGACAAAATCTATGAACTCGAGATCATGTAATGCGTACCCCATGCTGACAATGTGCATGCCCCATATAGTGCTTTTCTGCTTTAAGTTTTTTGTTATAATGAAAGTGCAATTTCAGATATCAAATATCTTGTAGCATTATGCTACTTTGACACTTGTGTGCACAATGGTAAAGTTGCATTGTTTGTCATTAAACAATAATTATTAAATGTGTTGTGTCTTATAAGCATCAACTGTGAAATGTCGTCCCATTTCTTAACCGTTAAAACACTTTGTTTGTGACGTCACTCGCATTTCTATAAAAAGTAGTCCGGCAAAAGTATACCATACTTTCTATTTAATAAACCATCACACTAATCAAGCATTTGTACCGGATACCATTAATAGCACAACCACAAACGTTGACTCGTTAGTCCATTTATAGACACTAGGAATAGTAAAATGTAACCTTTACAGAGAATATAGCAATGTTTATGTCACTTTAACTGTATATCCGTGTGTATGTTAATAGCGCTGTGTTGTAGAAAAGTTTGACTGCATGTAATCTACCGTTGAGTTGACGTCTTCTTCCGCCCGTCTACAGCCAGTACGATGGTGATAATGCTGATGCAACAATAACGGAAACCCGATCATACGATAGCACGATCATTATAATGGTATATTATATCGCCTTTTTACCAGTGTTCTATTGTAATCGCAGCATCGTGCTGCCGCGTTATCACCATCGTACTGTCGCGTTATCGTACTCGTAGCATTACGTTATCATCATCGTACTGTCACGTTATCATCATCGTACTGTCGCGTTATCCCTATCGTACTGTCGTGTTATCGCAATCGTACTATCAAGAGGTTTGCAGTTGTGGGGATTTGACACAGAACAATAATCGAATGACAAAATGACACACATAAGACAAAAGCCTCTCAATTTAATTTCAAGTTATTAATTGGAAATTATGTTACTATCTTAGTAACAGTTCCTTGTCCCCACCCACCCGTTAAGAAATCCCAAGCAAGGTCTCAATATAAGGTACATATATATTAAGTTTAATTGCAATTTCCCAATACGTTATCAAGTTCCTAAGATGAGACGGGTTTGCTTTTGTATTTTTATAAATTCTGACATTCATCGCACCCATCAGCGCAAGGTCATGCTATTGGATATCTTAATATGCAGTTTCATTCTCGGAATACAGTCCGGATATTAAGTTGCATTAAAATATCGCAATTTATTCGTAAGTTAATGAACCAAAACCATTTTCTGTTTTTAGTGACAGTTACCTTGACCTCATCTATCCATAGGTAATCCCAAGAATTTATATGTGCAAGGGCACCGATAGGCGATAGTACGATGGTGATACCGCGACGATACGATTGGGATAACGCAACAATACGATGTTGATATCGCGTTAGTACGATACTGCGATAACGAAAACGCGATTTCACGACATTTTAAGATGGCCTAAAATATAGCATTACCATAGCATTATCTCGTTTTTGTTATCGACGTATCAAGTTATCATTATCGTGTTGTCGCGTTG